>JAQFVV010006219.1:11710194-12061224 GCA_028023455.1 Epiperipatus broadwayi | reverse complement strand
GGCGAAAGCCGGGACACAGCATTTATCATTGTCCTTAATGAACTTTTTAATACCACCATTGCTGTTATATTCCAAGTAATAATCTTGAATTCAGTCTTTTCTACTAGCAGCTAATTGTGAGATGATAGTAAAAAATCCTTTAGATTGCAATGAAAACATAAAATTGATCTTACTTAAGAGACGGACATTTCTTCAATGATTTCATATAATTAGCATCTAAAGGATATTATGTATATGATGAAAATATAAAATTTCTAGCAGATTCATAAAATTGAATGCTTGTTAACTGTCCAGTTTTGTGGTGTGAAAGATAAATTCTCTTCTGAAATAAAAAAAAAATATATATTCTAATATTCTCATGGATAAATGATGAATTCATAGTATTATTTCCAGGAGCTTCTGTGTAATAAAAATATAATAGCTAAATAGCTGACATTTCAATACAATAACAAGTACTTTCCTCAGAGTTTCTTCTTTCTCAAATCATAAGAATGTGTGTGGTGAGATTTAAAATCCATTATTTTTTTCCTTTGTTATTTACTCCTCATTCTCAAATTCTATTTGTAAAGTTTTACAAAATATTTTATCGTCCAATAGCTTTTTCTAAATACTGTTGATTTTCTTTAATTCACACTTTTCATTTATCCTCTTAAGCCTTCTAAAAATCTTATAGTTTTTCTTAGCAATCTCTGGCCATTGAAACAGTATATTCCTTCAGACTATCCATTTTACCTACTATATCCATAATAATACTTGTACTAACTTTAAACCCCATTCACTGCACTTATATCTATATATCCATACACATCTATCTATCTATCTATCTATATCTATCTACCTACCTACCTACCTATCTATCTATCTATCTATCTATCTGCATATCTGTTTAAACATTCATTATATATGTATCAGCACACTTATATATAGGTTAGTATAATCTGTAATGTATAATAGGTTAGATCAGTTACAGCATATTTATATTTAAATGTTTAAATCTTTAATTATTATAAATTTATATGTATAATTTTATTTCATTATTTTTCTTAAGGATCACATCTATATATACAATTTCACCTGTGACCAGCATATATATATATATATATATATAATGAAATGTTTATATAATGACCAGCATATATATATATATATATATATAATGAAATGTTTATATAATAAATTGTTAATTTCTAAATTTAAAAATCAATCTTGTTAACTGAAATCATGCCACATGCATCTGTTTTAAAAATTGTGTGTTGGCTAAATATAAATTCACAATAACAAATTTTTGTGTACAACTTATTGAAATCAAACTCAATCATTCAGCACTTTTTTCTATTCCATTGGGGATAGAGTTGGTTAAACTAAGATGAAATTGCATGATGGTTCTTTGGCCCCATCCTGCATGCTACCACATCATGATCATCACCACCACCAGGATGGAGAGTCCAGTCCACTGCCAATGAAGAACTTTATTATTAAAGACCCATCTCAAGAAGAGTGCCAGTGCCTACTCCCAAATGCTGGACGACTCAGCTACAAGAAGAAAATTGGTAATACTTATTCACTGCAGAGCTTTATAAATTTATTTTAAAAATCTATAACACATCAATTAAGCTAGCTATTATGAATGTTCATTTAAACTATAAATTCTCAATTAAATTAAACTCTTTTAAAGTAAAGCTTTCAAATTGTAACCATAAATTTGCCTATAATTTAATATAACTTATTTTTAGACTGTAATAATGTAATTAGTTATTATTTAAAATCTTTTATAATCTGTGGCCAAGCCTATCTTTCTATTTGATTATTTTATTTCATTTATTGATTTTATATGTTATGATATGCCAATGTTTCAAAGCAGTGAGTGATTAATTTAATAAAGAGACAATTAGAAACTCTCCAGCATAATATTATCATTGCTTTTTAGATGATAAGAATTACTGCTTTGAAAACCTATTCTGTGAGATATCATTACGTGCTCATTGTTATCTATGATTATTTATTTTAATATTTGTTAGTATGTTTATTAAGGTTTGCCAAATTAGTTTAAACCATGATATCTATTAGTTAGATGATAACTAGGGATGATATTAAAAGCATATTTGTAAATGTTGTAAGGCCCAAAATATGCTTTCTCCTCCCTATTTTAATTATAAATAATTATATACAGATTTTAATACATATTAGTTGACTCATTCTTAGTATAATTATTATATGCTATCTTAAGAGCTGGGTCGTTAGTTTCAGCAGACTGAAATTATATATATATTTAGGCACATTACTTAGTTATTTTAAATACATATTAGTATAAAGCATTGTGAGTATGTTTTTATTAAGACATAGCATGCACTAACATCTTGCTGCTCTTCTTTAAGATGGTTCATGATATCAAGCCATCCATTCTGCAGTTCGGATGGCTATATTTTTAGAACTGGAACACAAGGGGCCAGATCAGTATTCAAAGCCTATCTGACATCTGAACTGATGTGTTCTTTAATATAGTAGCAAGCCATTTGCTTCAAGGGCACCAAGTACTAGGTACTGAATTCCATGAGCAATTGCACATTCATACCACAATCTGAACATCATTGCCTATTGGACTGTTTTTTTTCTATTGGATATATCTTATCTATTCATATATCCATTAGTCTGTAGTGATAAAAGGTAATTTTTTTTAATATAGGATGGAATCCAAATAAGTTCATTAGTTAAATGTAAATTAAGCAACAACTGTAATTTATCCTGGTAACTTAGATGTTGGAATTTGCCTTTATTTTCTTGATTTATTAATATAAGATTGACTTGTTAACCAAAATCTTTTAGCAATTGCTAGTTTCCTTATGCTATATATGTAGATGCATAAGTAATTATAGTTTGATATTCTGTCAATATAACTATTAATGTAAAAGAAATTCTAAGTCAGAGTTTAAATTTATAAAATTTATTGTACCAAGTATACTTTCAATGTTTTTGTCTCATATTCATGATTAGTCTTCTGAGAACATCAATTTTTTAATTTGAATGCTATTTGATTTTTGGTTCATTACTTTTCATTTTATATAATGAACCATGCCTCTTTTATTTTATGTTTGCAATTATTTCTCTTCATTCATAGTTTTA
Source organism: Epiperipatus broadwayi (assembly GCA_028023455.1). Lineage (NCBI taxonomy): Eukaryota > Metazoa > Onychophora > Udeonychophora > Euonychophora > Peripatidae > Epiperipatus > Epiperipatus broadwayi. The sequence goes on along the minus strand of JAQFVV010006219.1, from coordinate 12,058,104 downwards.
ACAACACTAGGATCACAACTATGGCCATATTCTCTTTCATTGTAATGAAAAAACTAATGAGTTGGCAGCATCGGATTTTGTTTTAGATTTTCTATGCATTAGAAAAAGGTGGTTCACTCTAGTTCTAATATTTGTCCTTGTCTCACCATAGTATACATATGGACAGTCTTTTTGGATAAAGCTTAAAGCATAATTACATTGGCATATATATATATTGTGACCTTCCAGGTTGGCACGAGGAAGAAATGTGGGAAGTTCACATTTGTGCTAACAATGGCTAAAGATAATTATCTGAGAAAAATGAATTGTGATGTAATTTGCTAGTTAAAATTAGGATTTAAAAATTAAAACTTTAATTGGGTGTACTGATTGGTAGAGTTTTGGATTATATATGTTTGGTAGTAAAAGAGGAGGATGAACAACATCAGGGATGTTTATATGTAGTAGAAAAATTTACGTGTCATAATAATCAGATACATAGATATATTATTAATTAGAATTTTCTTTTTTATATTTTATTTATTATTTACTAATTATGTATTGTTCATAATCTTATATTTAAAATGATAAAGATTATTTGTATATTAGTGAATAACATTTGTAAATTAATATTTGATATTTTTTTATTATTATGTTTTATTCCATTCAAATATTGTATTGTTAAAATTTTATAAGTAAAAATTCTGGCACACTTCCAAAATTGATTGTAATAAAAAGAAACACAGAGGGCATGAGTGAAGAGAGACAGAAAGTTTAAAACTTGAAGGAAAGTATAAAAAAAAATTCCAAGGAAGAAGCTATAAAAAAATAAAGCTTAAAAGAATCAATAACTCTCTAAGAATATTAGAACAAATAAAAAAAAACATCACAAGGATTCTAATAATATATTTGTGGAGAATTTTCTATTATACTACTGGAATAATATAAAAATGAGGAGATAATCCCTGGCCCCCAGAGGGAAGCCAGCTCCAAATTTCTGTCAAATGATGATCCATATTCACTACCTTTAAAATGCCTGGATGTTATGTAAGCTAAGTAATTATGATTTATTTTAAAGTATTACCAAAAATAAATAATATCAGAATGACAAAATTGTTTAAAATAAAGCTAGCTAAAATTTTCTTATTAAACGCTATAATTAAATGCTTGATTTTCAATTTTAAGAATTTTCTATCAATATTCTGCAAAATAAAATTTAAAGTGAAAGAGTTTATCTATTTAATCTTATATCAAGAGGATAATTTTATACTGTATAACTTTGTTATTCACACATATATAATAAAATAATTCCAATGCATGCAAATGTCATTTATCACGCCTATAACAGAATTCTAGGATTAAAAAAAAGTCTATTGTCATTCTTAACAAATTATGCTTTAACAATCGGATAGACATTTTTTTTAATGTTATAATTTACTATTGTCTTTGAAATTGACATGTATGTTTCTTTCAACTTTCAAATTTTTTAAAAAAATTTAACATGTAATGATGGGATATTGATAAGTATTTTTTGTTATTGATTACAACAGATGTACAACCAATTTTTTTTGTTTTCTTTTAAAAAAACAAAACAATGTAACTTCATATTATTATAATATGATAATCTATTATTTTGTATGATCTAGAAATTATATTATAGGTGATTATAGATATTCGGATGTGTGTGTGATGCTATAAATTATTATTTTAAAAAAATTGTATTTATTATGCTTCAATTTTGTTAATGAAGTTTATTTAAAATAAATAAAGAATTAAAACCCGTCTGTTATAAGTTTGTTTATGTAGGAAATGTATTGGGTGTAGTTGGAGGTAAAAATGGTCAAGGGACGATTAGATTATTTAGATTGAGTTTGGAGATATTATTTAACCCTCATGTATATAGGTATACGTGTTTGGCTATTGTTTTTCCCTGCCTTTCTTTATTTTTGTATAGTTAATGTTAGATGATATACACTGATTATAACAGATAAGTGTTATATAAATTTTTATAATATGTATAAAAGATGATTGATTTATGGCATCCAAGTTCTATAAATAAGCTAATAAAAAGTATGTTTTAAAAATACATTATATTTATGATATTATAAAAGCACACATATTCGAAAATATATGATTCATATATTAAATATTAGTCAATTTTGGTTTTACTGTAGAAGAAGTGTAATTGGTTAGAAAGGTGCATAAAATAATATTTTTTATTATTTATTTTGTTTTTTTTTATTTTTAATAAATGTTTATTGAATTAATAGCTCATATGAATTGCTTGATTATATATGTTCAATTCTCCATTTCCACACACACATATATGGTTAACATAGCATAGCCCTGAATATATAAATTTGCCAGTATAAGTTGAGTTTTATTTAATTTGTCTTGAGTTGATAAATCTCAGTATTACAATGCCAATAATATATTTTACTTTGCTTAGAGTAGATGGTGATGTGGATATAAAAGGTATCCGATCCTCATCATTATCTATCCTATACTAAATATGATAATTTTACAATAGTTTTGTAATTGAATAAATGCGTGGCATAAGATTAAATTAGTGTTACAGAATTGTTATCCATAAATGTTTTATTACTCTTATTTGCATCCTATATGAAGACCATATCCTATAACCTCAACTGAGCTAATCCATAGAATAATTACAATATAAGAATCTTTTAAATAAGTTTAAAAGCAATTTACAATTATAAATTTTATTCTATCTTGTATAGAATTGGCACCTGGGCATTTATAAATCTAATAAAGTGAATAAGTGAAGAAGGCAGAGGTTACAGGGTGGGTTAAGTGGCTTGCCCAACGTGAATGGCATGACATTTATGGGTTAAATGCTCAATATATTTATGGGTTAAATGGTTGCACAATGACTGGTGATCGATTCATCTTTGTTCATATATGCATTTTGTTCTTTATTGGAGATTATATATTATACATTCTATTTTAGGTGGTGACTAACATGGATGGCTTGATATATACATAGAGGCCATAGCTGCCAAGAGTTTAAAGGGATGTCCAATCATGGGATCTTGATTACTTAAGTCTCATATCTTGTAGAGTGTTTATATTTTTGTTGATATATATTGGCATATACCTGAGATGAGAAGTAATCCAATGCCATTAGAATTACTTTATTCCTGTTTTAAATATACAGTTATGGCAAAATTGGTTCCAAAATAGAATCAAGTTGGCAGTTTTCTTATTCAAGGATTTTTTTTTTATATATCAATCTGGAAGATTAATAAAAATGTTTGATAAAATGGAACTAGGGGTAAATGGAGCATTAACTAATGTTTGATATAAGCCAATTAGAGTTCGAAATAAGCCAATACCTGAAAGATGTGTAGTAGATATATTAATGTCAGATGTATAGTTTAAAAAAACATTTTTTTTATGTGAAATAAATAAATACAGCCATGAAACAGCTTAATTTCAATTTTAGAGCTATATAAATATCACAACTTATAGTAAATGTTAAAGTTTGATAGCATTATATATATAATATATATATATATATATATATATATATATATATATATATATATATATATATATATATTTGCTTGTTAATGAAATATAGCATTGATGCCAGAAAACATAGAATTATTTATGATGTTAAATTATAAAGTAATAATGTTGTTCATATTCGGAACATTTCTGTTATAGAAAGTCTATAATTTTGAAGGTTAAATAGCATACTTGATTGTTGGAGTTTTGTTGGTTGTATTGCAAGTTTTGGTGATGGATGGAGAATTTCTGTTGTTGTCTTAAGTATATGGTGTATTCATGTCACTGGTGACTGATTATTCTCATTCACTGCTCCAACCCAAATTATGATATCAGTTGTTAGTTATCATCAAGCAGTTAACAGTAGTCCTGCCATGATTTTGCCTCTAAGACTCCAGAGAGAGCAAGTAATAGTTCTTTCTAATATATATGTAATATTTGTCTCTAAGACTCCCAAAGATGAGCAAGACAATATTTTATAAATAGCCCCTAAGACTTGGATGTAAGCAGGGCATTGTGATAGTGTTTGTAGTAAAATATTATGGGTTGTGGTAGCTTAGAGTGATTAAAGTGGGATGATCATCAGAGTGTTCATGGAGCATTGTATGTTTTGAGAGCGGTGATAAAATTCTTCTATCTATCTCAAAATTGTGAACTCTAATTATTCTTTTGGCTGTCAGTATCTGCTGGATCTTTAGAAGAATGGATGAATATATAACTTGAATATATAGCTCATTCTTAAAAGGCTATTTTCTACATTCTTATGCAAAGGTTGGTGTCTTTCATATTTAAAATGCATGTCATCATTAATTTTATTTTGATTATAAGAATTCATTTTTTTTTTTGGGGGGGGGGGTTATAAATGCTGGTTATAATATTTGAATGCACCCAATACAGCATAAAGATAAATGAACATGTTTAAATCATTTTTGGCCTTTTTTCAATAATTTGAATTGGTGTAACTATAGTGGATCATGTAAAATTTAATTTATAATTTCAGCTATGTTTAGATTAATGTTATCTAGTTAAAACTTAATGTCTTCTTATCTATGTGTGTGTGGAAAATTGAACATTATATGGGGAAAATAAAATTGTGGAAATTTTATGTCATTTTAGGTAATGATGGTGAATTTGAATTGTTGGTTTGGTGGAGGTTGGAGCTGGTAAACCTTATTCTCTTTAAGTAGTATTAATAAATTTTTAAGAGATTATAAAATGGAAGAGTTTATCTTATATGATAGTTTGGGTGGGTCTCAAGAGACACCATCTCCAGACATTGTTGTGATGTCCCCTGACCTTGAATCAGGAAATGAAGCTATAGATATGTCCTATGGAGAGTCTAGTAAGATGAGAGATAATATTTGTAAAACCATGTATGATGATATGCCGATGTGGGCCAAATCATTTTTTGCAAAATTAGAGTTAGGTTTAGTAGAATTAAAATCAGAATTAAAAGAAGAACTAAAGTCTGGATGAGTAGAAGATAGAGAAAGGTCAGAAGAAATGTTTGCAGAACTAAAGTCAGGTCAAGATAAGTCAGAGGAGAGGGTGGCAGAAATAAAATTGGAAGTTTCAGAAATGAAGTCAGAAATGGTAGAAATAAACGCTAGTATAGTTAGGCAGATGCAAGTTGTGGAGAAGAAAGTAAAACATCAGGAATCAGAGATAGCAATAGAAATAAGATTGAGTCAAAAGAAATCAGAGGAGAGGATGGTTGAAATAAATTCAGAAATGTCAAAGATAAAATTAGAAGTGAAACTAGAAACAAAGCTAGAAGCAAGGTTAGAAATACCCAAAATGAAGCTAGAAATGCAAGAGAATATTAATGACCAAGTTATGCAGATTAATAAGAATGTTAGTTTATCCAGTGATGAAATAAATGTATACAAAGAACTTAGAGAAATGGTTAATCAAAATTCAGAATTAAATAAGGATGTAGGTATAGACATGCTTAAAGATTTCAAAAAGATTCTTGATAAAAAAAAAGAAATTAATAAATCAATGAAGACAGAAATAATTTCCTTAGACATGAAATATCTAGAAATTTTGGAGAATGAATTGCTAAAGGTTACTGATATCACCAGTAATAAGTTTAGAAATAAAAATGAAAATTATATTTCAAAATGTGTTCTTGATTATTTAGAACATAAGGTGAAGGTGAATGTTTTTAAAAAAATATTTTATGGAGATACTAAATCTATAATATGTAGTATAAAATATTTAATAGAAAGTGTTAGTCATGCTAGAGAAGTCGGTAAAATGAAAATAAAATGTAAAATTAAGAATGCAAAGAAGTTTGATGTAAATATTCTTAGAAAGGTTATTAATCCGGAAAGAGATTTAGACAAAGCCAAAGTAAATCTTAAATGTAAAGTAAGATGAAAACTAAAGTAGATTTTATGAGAGAGGTAATTAATCACAATAAACATATGAAGAAGATTAAAGTAAAATTCAAAGAGATGAGTAGAGAGAAGGTTAAGATAAGTTATCTTTGTAAAGGTGTAGATTATATAAAAGAAATTGGAAAAGTTAAAATCAAACTAAAGAAAGAAAATGTAGAGTTGATCAATGTCATGGATTTAGAAACATCGAGAAATAAAAGGATAGAGCATAGAAAGGTAAAAACTAGACTACAGAAGGTTGAGATAATGTCTCTTAGAGATAAACTTGTCAGAAGAAAGAAAATAAAAAATAATCAAGCAAGGTTTAAAGTTACTTAAAATGCTCGCAGTTTGGTTCCATATCCTGCAAGACATGATTAATAAAAGTTATACATATTGTTCAATATAGAATTTAGTTGTTTTTCTTGCTTATTTAATGTTGCTAAAATGTAATATAAACATGTGTTTGTAAAAGCATTAAATGTTTTATTGTTTTATGTTTATTCAACCAACATAATTTTCTAATTGTGGAATAATCTGAGAGTAAAATTTGATGTACTATTAATAGTGATTGTTGTTATCCAAATTATTTTTCTTTGATAAGGGGGAAGGATTGTGACCTTCCAGGTTGGCACCAGGAAAAAATGTGGGAAGTTCACATTTGTGCTAACAATGGCTAAAGATAATTATCTGAGAAAAATGAATTGTGATGTAATTTGCTAGTTAAAATTAGGATTTAAAAAATTAAAACTTTAATTGGGTATACTGATTGATAGAGTTTTGGATTATATATGTTTAGTAGTAAAAGAGGAGGATGAACAACATCAGGGATGTTTATATGTAGTAGAAAAATTTACATGTCATAATAAGCAGATACATAGATATATTATTAATTAGAATTTTTTTTTCTATATTTTATTTATTATTTACTAATTATGTATTGTTCATAATCTTATATTTAAAATGATAAAGATTATTTGTATATTAGTGAATAACATTTGTAAATTAATATTTGATATTTTTTTATTATTATGTTTTATTCCATTCAAATATTGTATTGTTAAAATTTTATAAGTAAAAATTCTGGCACACTTCCAAAGTTGATTGTAATAAAAAGAAACACAGAGGGGGTGAGTGAAGAGAGACAGAAAGTTTAAAACTTGAAGGAAAGTATAAAAAAAATTCCAAGGAAGAAGCTATAAAAAAAATAAAGCTTAAAAGAATCAATAACTCTCTAAGAGTATTAGAACAAATAAAAAAAACATCGCAAGGATTCTAATAACATATTTGTGGAGAATTTTCTATTATACTACTGGAATAATATAAAAATGAGAAGATAACCCCCATCCCCCAGAGGGAAGCCAGCTCCAAATTTCTGTCAAATGATGATCCATATTCACTACCTTTAAAATGCCTGGATGTTATGTAAGCTAAGTAATTATGATTTATTTTAAAGTATTACCAAAAATAAATAATATCAGAATGACAAAATTGTTTAAAATAAAGCTAGCTAAAATTTTCTTATTAAACGCTATAATTAAACGCTTGATTTTCAATTTTAAGAATTTTCTATCAATATTCTGCAAAATAAAATTTAAAGTGAAAGAGTTTATCTATTTAATCTTATATCAAGAGGATAATTTTATACTGTATAACTTTGCTATTCACACATATATAATAAAATAATTCCAATGCATGCAAATGTCATTTATCATGCCTATAACAGAATTCTAGGATAAAAAAAGTCTATTGTCATTCTTAACAAATTATGCTTTAACAATCGGATAGACATTTTTTTTAATGTTATAATTTACTATTGTCTTTGAAATTGACATGTATGTTTCTTTCAACTTTCAAATTTTTTAAAAAAATTTAACATGTAATGATGGGATATTGATAAGTATTTTTTGTTATTGATTACAACAGATGTACAACCAATTTTTTTTTGTTTTCTTTTAAAAAAACAAAACAATGTAACTTCATATTATTATAATATGATAATCTATTATTTTGTATGATTTAGAAATTATATTATAGGTGATTATAGATATTCGGATGTGTGTGTGATGCTATAAATTATTATTTAAAAAAAATTGTATTTATTATGCTTCAATTTTGTTAATGAAGTTTATTTAAAATAAATAAAGAATTAAAACCTTGTCTGTTATAAGTTTGTTTATGTAGAAAGTGTATTGGGTGTAGTTGGAGGTAGAAATGGTCAAGGAACAATTAGAATATTTAGATTGAGTTTGGAGATATTATTTAACCCTCATGTATATAGGTATACGTGTTTGGCTATTGTTTTTCCCTGCCTTTCTTTATTTTTGTATAGTTAATGTTAGATGATATACACTGATTATAACAGATAAGTGTTGTATAAATTTTTATAATATGTATAAAAGATTATTGATTTATGGCATCATCCAAGTTCTATAAATAAGCTAATAAAAAGTATGTTTTAAAAATACATTATATTTATGATATTATAAAAGCACACATATTTGAAAATATATGATTCATATATTAAATATTAGTCAATTTTGGTTTTACTGTAGAAGAAGTGTAATTGGTTAGAAAGGTGCATAAAATAATATTTTTTATTATTTATTTTGTTTTTTTTATTTTTAATAAATGTTTATTGAATTAATAGCTCATATGAATTGCTTGATTATATATGTTCAATTCTCCATTTCCACACGCACATATATGGTTAATATAGCATAGCCCTGAATATATAAATTTGCCAGTATAAGTCGAGTTTTATTTAATTTGTCTGGAGTTGATAAATCTCAGTATTACAATGCCAATAATATATTTTACTTTGCTTAGAGTAGATGGTGATGTGGATATAAAAGGTATCCGATCCTCATCATTATCTATCCTATACTAAATATGATAATTTTACAATAGTTTTGTAATTGAATAAATGTGTGGCATAAGATTAAATTAGTGTTACAGAATTGTTATCCATAAATGTTTTATTACTCTTATTTGCATCCTATATGAAGACCATATCTTATAACCTCAACTGAGCTAAGCCATAGAATAATTACAATATAAGAATCTTTTAAATAAGTTTAAAAGCAATATACAATTATAAATTTTATTCTATCTTGTATAGAATTGGTGCCTGGGCACTTATAAATCTAATAAAGTGAATAAGTGAAGAAGGCAGAGGTTACAATATATATATATATATATATATATCTATTTTATATATATATATATATATATATATATATATATATATATTAAAAAGACTATTGATATATGTATTTAGTCAAGAATTTTTTGATCATTTTAGGTATCTTATCTTAGTATATTTTTATGTATGCCTATTGTGAACCAGTGATTTTATTCTTTAATGTTAAAGTATATTTAAGTAGAATTAATTATTGATACAATTATATTTTTATATACAGTATAGTCTAAGTATTAAAATTAGGTTATATAATTATATTGTTAATTTATAATACTAAATAATAAAAATAATATAATAGGGTAGTTTTATTAATAATATCTGAAGGATTTAAAGCAAATTTTAAAAAAATTATAATATAAAAAAAATAACATAGCAAGCTAATTTTGTAATCAGTAAATTAAAGATTTAGAATTAGAAAAAAAGATGATGTATTTAAAAATATAATTGAAAGGAAGTATGTTAGAATGATTTGTTAAATGATACATTATTTCAATTATAACATAATAAAATATGTAGCAATGCACCCTGCCTGGGGGGAAATGTAAATTTATATACAGTGTGCAGAGTTTGTTCTGTATGGAATCAGTCCTTAGAATTATTTATTAATCTGTTAGCTGTGGGAGGAATATGGTAAACTAACTCTATGTGTTTGTGAACAATCTATATATTATGGTGAATCACATGCATCCTTCTCTACTCTGATTTCTTAATCCAGATACCTTTACAGACAAGCCACAGATAATCCAGAGCATAACTCAATCTTCCTCGAGCACCAAACCCACAGGCTATACGTTTGAGCCCATATCTGCCAACATAGCATGCATCAAGCGAAACAACTCTAAGCAGGCCAAAGAAACATGATATATAGGTACCAATCCTAATGCCATAAATCTGCTTCTCCCTTTCTAAGAAATGGGCAATCTGATTTATATACATTTTGAATGATCTATTGCCTACATATATATACACATCCCCATATAATTACACACATTCCAAGGTTAGGGCTATGATGACATTTAACACCCTCGAAAGTGCTTAGCTTCAATAATAATTGTTATGCAATTATAGCTTTTCTTATTAAGGCTTGTCAGCACCTATATTTATAATTGAAATGTAATTATGGATTTTTTAAGTATATAAAGATGTGTTTCTTTAAAAGATCTCTCTTTGAAACTAGACATTAGAGAAGCTAACATGGTTCTCAGTGATTAGAAGTTTGGAAACATCACTAACTGCTTGAAATCTATTTATGGAATTTATAATTGCAATTTGAATTTATTATATTACAAAAAATTTCAACTCCCATTGCAATTAGAAATAGATTATGATAAGTCAGCAAGTATTTATGCACGAAAATTTTAATAAGCAAAATTGGAAGACAGAAAAAAAGAAAGCTCAACTCTGCCCAGTAATATATAGATGGACATTCTAGTTTTGTCTCCAAACTGTTATGTCTATGAGAGAAACCCTAATGCCAGGAATAGAAACCACTCTAAGGCATGAACTATATAAACAGCACAAGAAGTTACTACAAAAATTTCTATAAAGAAATAGCTTTACTATTATACAAACAGACATAAGTTCCTTGAATTATTTGAGGAAAAAAACAATCATTTGTACATACTATTTAAGAACTTTTAAGATATTTTGCTCTAATCTCATGAATTCAATTAATCTTATGAATAGATCCTCAGCTTTAGGCTATAAAAAAAACTATTATGTTAAGCAGACAGACAAACTATGCAAATTTGAATTACAGATACAAACGAAGGGAAAAATCAGTATTATATATTGTAAATTGATTGAAATATATTCAGAAGAAAATGAATTGTTTTTTAATAGATTAAAAAAAAGTTGCTTAAATCACACCGTTCAATTAATTTTAATATTTAATCCCCATAAGAGAGTTTGGAACAAATTTTCATTCCTTCTCATTTTAATATGCGTTTAAAAAATAGATGTAGTTTTTAAAAAACAAGAAATTATCTTTACAAGTTGTCCCTATCAGATATAAGCAATTAATATTCAGAAAAATTTAAAAACAGGTTGTGTCTAATTAAATATAAATGATGTAAGAATAATGTTTTGGATTATATAATTATAAAATTGATAGATTAACAAAAAAACACACTAGCCATATAGCAGAATATATAAATACAACGTGTGTGCAAGTTTGTTAATGCATATGGTATAAACAAGAGATAACCAAGAAACAGAATAAAAAACAGCACTACAATCTAAAAACACCAACCCAAAGCCAGCATTTATCTAAGAGTTGACTATTGAGTAGAAAATCTGAAGTTTTCAGACACCTATATGTCTTCAAACCCAGCTATCTGACTCAAATAGCTATATGGGGCTGAGAGATCTTCAGCCAAACCATATATTAGAAGTCTTAGCAATATAACATTGCTTAAGGCTTTTAAATAGCAAAGACTATAAATAGTCAATAAAAATAAAAAATAGAGTCGTATATCACATGACTCCACTTCTTTTTTATTAAGCAGGATATAAACAAAGAGCTTTGCCAATTGCTCAACAAACTTTGAGATAAATGCTGAAAACTTCAGATTTTCTACTCAATAGTTAACTCTTAGATAAATGCTGGCTTTGGGTTGGTGCATCTGAAGCTACTCTAGCGCCTCTCTGAGGAGTGCCATAAGCACTACAATCATTTTAATTTTAAATTAAGCATATAAAATGTTTATTATTACAAATATAATTAGGTGTTGCCTTGCACAATGATTTAGACCCTTTCATTAATCAACATTGACATGCTGTTATTATCGTTAAGATATTTTTGATATCCAAAGTAGTATTTAGGAATAGAAGTGATTAAGAAGTAAGAATATAGTTTAACAGGAATAGGATTCAAAAGCTGGTCAACTCTGAATTATTAATTTTACAAAGATTGTTTTATAATGGTTATGATCAAAATACTGACCACTGCAGTCATGTAATATGTTTACCCAGATTTACATTGTAGGTGTTCTTGTAGACTTTGTTTTATATATATGTGTGATGGCTGTGAATTTAAATGTAACTAAGTAATTGGATTATATTTTTATAATCATTGACATATGCTAGTATTTGTTGTATATTTATTTTTCTACACTTACTTGTAAAACATCAATTAAAATATAATTTAGAAATGAGATTATTCAAGAAATAATATTGCTTATTAATAAAATTTAAAAAGTATAGTTAGGTAAGGAGTTAGTTCTTTAGAAAGGAATAATTTAAATTAGAATATAATTTAAAAAGGATTAATGGTAGCATTTGTTAAATATAATGCTTTATTTTATGCAATATAATGCTAAATAAAATATGTGTCATGTTCCAGCCGAAGATGAAAATAAGGAATTCTATAAGATTGAAAATTATTTGAATCTTATGTTATTGCTAATCTGTAAATAAATTGTTTATTAATATTTATTTAAAAATTATAAGATTTCAATTTTTTATATATGAAAAATTGTCAGGTTGGAATACTACTTTCATACCCTGTTTCATCGAAGAGTAAAAATTGTGATAAATCGCATTAATACAGAGATGGGAGATATCCTTGGAATATTTCCTATTGGTATTTATCAGGTGTACCAGATAGTGATAATGATGATCATAAAGTCAACCCTGAAGGATAAAGTATATCTTTATTTAATATTATTATGCTTACTTTACATTATCAACATAGATATTAATATATTTAAAGATAGTCACATACTATATATTATCAATGCATTATTGGCCATTATAATATATGTTTAAAAAATTAGAAATTAATAAAAAAGAAATTTTAGTTATCTAATTTTTTGTTCACAATGCATATATCTGAATTCACACTTATATATGTATGTATATTTACAATACACATTATAAATGGTTCACTATTAAACACAAATTTTGGTATCCACAATCTAGCTTAGAACTAAATATCTTAAGATAAGAAGGAAGAATTTATTTTTAAAATAAGTATTGTGTTTATTTTGTCTTTAAATCAGTTTTGTAAGTATAGAATTGTAATGACTTAATATATAATAGTAACATTATTTTGTCTTTATATGCATTAGTGAAAAAAAAAAGAATATTATTGCAAAGTGCTACTGTATTCTTTTTATTTATGTAGCTTTTTGAATACTATAATACATTTTTAATTGTAAAGGCAATACAATTTTTTAACATTTCCATTAGCTGTGATACTACATTGCATTGAAATTGCAATTGGGCTCAGAATGCTTCATGTCTGGTTCCCTGTAGTATTTACTTTATGGTACCTCAGCAATGTTAAGAAATTTAGGGTTGAAGTATACTGTTAAAAAGTCATTTGATCATTTAAGCATTGTCTCCAAATGGTAAATGTAACCTAAGATTATAAAACATCATACTTTATTAACCCACATATCTTTACAAATATTATGATTTTCAAGTAAAATTTTTAATTTTATTTATCTTTAGAAAAATAATTTAATGTTTTATAATAGTAGCAGAATTAAAATATATCAGATAAGATTTAATAAATTATTACATTTTAAAGCATACGATGCATATTTTTTACAATATAGTTTTAGGATTCATTGTTTAGCTTTAATAGTAGTTAGAAAGACTTCTGAGAAGCAAATTCCCACAAGTCTTCAAAGTGATTCAAGTAATCTCAATGTATAACATGAAATGCACTGTAATTTTGTATTAAGCAATTTGATGTTTGGATAATTTGCGTGTGATCATTGCATATTTTAATATTATTTTCCAAAAAAATCAATGCATTTCATTCTGTCTCATCAGTTATATCAAACATAATCTTCAAGATAACTATGACTTTCTTTGTCCTTAGTCATCATCTTCATTTGATGAAAATTTATTTTGAAATCATATAATCTTGACATTAGTTGACTAACAATGATTTCTTTATTTTTTTTTCAGTTAAGATGCAATTGTCTATCTTATTGTCTATTAGTTACCAGTATAGGATTACTCATTACATAATACTATTTGTTGCTTCATATTTTCTATTAATATTGCTGCTTGCATAATTAGGAACCATTCCAATCTTTTCTTGGCTGGTTTTTCTATTAGAATAAATTTCTTTTTGGTGTCTTCTCTTTTATGCAACAGCTATTTTTTGCAACAAGAATTATAGCTTTATTGATATTGCTTATGTTTCTTCTTCACTAGAAATGAATTCTTTTTTCTCTTTTGTAATTTTAAATGATAATGATAAAAAGATTGTTCTGTTTGCATTGTCAGTAATAATAATTATATTGGAGTCTTCGGTTTTAGGTCACTGGAGTGGCTGATTTTATTTTTAGCTAGCCAATCTTGTCTTGCTAGTACGCTTCTTATAATGTACTAAATTCTATTCTATCCCTAACTTAATCTATTTCATATCACAATTTTCTATTAATTTTTCTGTGTACAATTCTGCCTTATACAGAATTAATATTTGTTCATTTTCGTTATTCTATTTATTATCTTATTACTAAACCAAAACGTTTTTATTGTTTTACTTTATTATAATCCACCACATTTAATACATATTTTTTTTAAATTTTTTCTTGAGTACTTACTTTCTATTTTTTATTTGAATTTGTATTAATAATTAATCTAAAAATTATTTACCAGTATTTTTTTATTCAACAATTATGCAACACTTATGCAACATATATCCTACATCCCCCAATTTTTTTTTAAAAAGATAATCTCAATTCTGCCCATACTAAATTGTGATTGAAAACTATATTAGCTTCAATATATATTTCTAAATTTATTTGAATCAAAATATAATCTAATTTAAATATACCCTCACATACTGGAAATTTCTATGTGCAAATCTTCATCAATTTATGCAGTATTGCTATGTCATTATTACTCTTTATTTTTTCATTTCTTACCTACACCCATAAATTTACAACAATTTTCTCTTTTCTATCCCACTAAGAATTCTAATTTCCCATTATCATTATAACAGTTAATTACACTAATCTCAGAGCATTTTTTTTATATTCAATGATAAGCTTTATTCATCCAAAAATAAATAAATAGGTACATTATAACTTGCAACTTAAATGAGAAGATATGACCAATACAATTGGTATTAGGGACATCTGCAAAAAATTAATAATAAGAACATATAATTGTTATAGAGTGATGATTTTACAAATTTGCTGTGATTGGTTAAGATACAAGAATATTTAATAACTTCCATGTGTCCTCATGGAGTTTAGCATAGGAAACTTTGCAGTCCCTTGCTTTTAATATATTAATAATATCGAACAAATCACTAAGTAGATTCCCTGAATTTCTACCACATGTGATATTGCACCTAAGGATCCACAGTGAATAATTCAGCATGGTAGTCTTATTGTTGAGAAAACACCAGCCTGAATAATCTTGAATATTGAAAATTGTCCTTATATATTATCCAGGAGCTGATTAACAATCTACACTGCTGAAGAGTTTTGCATTCATATAGAAAGTGCTGCAGTTTCACTTGCACGACTGCACATTTGACATTGAGTATGTATTTTGTTAAGCCCTCTTTTATTTACTGGGAATTCATTAGTTGGTAGCAAGTGTACATTTATTTTTAAAATAAAGTCTAAATATTTAGCCTCAAGCTTCCATAGTTTGAAGCATTTGATGATGTATTCATTGTTAACCTTGAGAACAGTTGGGGTTATTATGAAGGATCGACAGAATGTCCCAATATTTGAACTTATTCCCAATCACCCCCACAATGATTCCAGCACTCATAACCAGAATGACAACCATCAGGGCATCTATTCCTTTATTTCAATCATATCACAACAATCCATCAGTTCAGAAGCCAGACAACCTCTTTCACACATGATGCATTTTTTGAAATACCCACTTCATTTTTTGTGTTTTTCAAGTGAATAAGACATAAAAAGATTGTATTGTAATTTTTTAAAGTACGTGTACACTAATTATTTTTTTAGATATACTCATCTTCATACTTTTATTTTATTAAAATATCCTGAAACATATGACCAAAGATGTGAAAAAGATAAATGATCCCCATGATTCACATTTCATACTGAATAAACACTCATCTGTTGGCTCAGATCACAACCTCTTACATATATTTTTATTATTTGTTCAGTATATATATATTGTAACGATATATAAATATGTTGTTACATTAATCCAGAATAAAAACTTAAAAGTTCGCAAATAAAAGTAAAAAACTAAATGCTAAAATTAAAATATTGTTAAACGTGTATACATTCGCACAGATGCTAAACTTTAAAAAATTTTTTTTTCATAAAAAAAAAAAAAGTATTTGAACGTATTTTTTTAAATAAAAAAATACAAGATTGAAATATAAAAATATTTTAATAAAAAAATAACGTAAGTTAAAATAAAAACAGGTATTAATTAATTCCTGTAATCTATAAATGGAAATGGTTGTTTATTAATTATCTAAAAGCTGTGTAATTAAAAAGTCAGATGAAAAGTTAGATAAGAGAAGAAAGAAATTTTAGCTTGACCAATGGAAGCACTAAGCCTTGGCTCGGACCCTAACGAAAGTGATAGATTAGTGACGTTCTGTTCATTGAATCCTTGTGGATAATATAAAAAGGGAAATACAGTTTTTTCTGACAGTTACAGCGTTGTGTGTTTGAGAGATGTGGTATGATGCACATACCACACTCTCTATAAAAAAAAAAATGAAAAGACTGTGATACCTTGAACCAGCTATTGCCATCTCCAGAACATTACCTTCCAACGGAGGCGCCACGGGAATTGAAAGCAGAGGCCTGGACTCTTCTACCATAAGCTATATGAAATGAACAATTGTTAAAATCAATTAAGAACTTTCGTCAAGTTTTACAAATTGATAAACAAGAAAACTGAAATGTTAAAACGGACTCTTATCTGACTTTTGTAAGTTTTTAAATCAAATTAATAATGTTTAATTTTATATGTTTTCCGATTGATAAACATCATTTCCATTTTTTTTTTTCTTATTGTAAAGTTTATTTAAATGTATGAAATTTAAGTTGTTTATAGATGCTTGCATGGATTCGTTTGCGGTTAATTATATTTTGGTTTTCATATTTGATCAAAATATATAGACATTCGATAAATAATGATACCTTACGGTGAGTATCTAAAATGTATTTATTCGGATGTCTTTTAAGTTATTGGTGACAACGCAAGTATCTTATGGTGAATACTATTGGGTTACTTATAAGTTTCCGTCTGCGATTGTCGGTATCAATAATTTTGTATTTTGATCGTTTATGTTTATTTTAAAATGTTTTTGACCGTGGAATCTATGTAATCGATCTATACCCAACATTTTTAAACAAATCTGTGCGAACGTATTTAAATGTTAAAATTAAGTCGGGCGTGAATGGCTATATAGTTTTGTAAAGTTGTATTAAGGGAGGGTAATCTTAGGTTATTCATTTCGTAGTTGAATTGGTTCAATGGATTGGATATATTTGTGTAATTAGTAGATGTAGTATGAGGTCCGCTACGGGCAGGATTATAGATATACGCCACACACCCTCTGTTTGCCTATGGATGGGTTTGTAAGTCGGCAAAAGACCGCAGTCCATTCCTATGGAGTTTTTAGTTTATTGCTCTTCTTGCTATACAGACGTCATATTCCTGTATTGGACAAGAGTCAATGTCTTCTCTATTTCTACTTATTGTTCAGATGTACATTCCTGACAATATAGTATTTTGTGTTGTCGTATCATGCTACATTGAATACATAAATGTATCAGATGGATTGATGCCGGTTTGACTGCGAAATTTGTTGCCTAAGGTTAAATCAGGGAAGAATATTTTCTTTTCAAATGCAGATCTATGTAGTCTATTCATACTTGACCATCTAAATAAAATATTAAAACTCATTGAAATTTATGTAAATGTACAATTAAAGAGTAATCTAAAAAAAATGTTAAACCTATTCCTCGAATTTAGAATGATTTTATATGTGCGTAAATAAATATTTTTATGTGTTAATTTCTGGCAGTGGCTTTTATTCTTTTATATTTAAGATATAAAATTTATATATTTTTATCTCTGCGTCTCAACTGAGCTAGTGACTTGGGCTAATGATCGGAATATTTAAATAAAGTGGAATTTTAACAGCGCGTATCTGCCTACTTTATAAATTTTTCTAGGCTCAAATGCCTAGATGGCGCCCTTTGTAGTGCAGATATTGTTTTTGCGGTTAGATTCGATCATCACTTTCATTCTGATTGGTACAAACTAATTACGTTACACAAATTTGTTATATATGAAATTTCAAAAGGACAAAACTTTTTTTTTTAAAAGACAAAACAGTAATTACAAATATAATGATTAAAAAAAAAAGTTGACTGTTGATTCCTTACTACCAGCTAAATTTCTGCCCCCTCCCTTCCAAGTTTTATTTCTCCTACCTTTAAGTATTATTTAGGCAAGTTAAACGATTAAATTTTAAACAAAACTTTTTAAAAAAAAAATATGATTTATATTTATTAATTACGTTTTATTTTTTTACTTTTTTATTCCTCGTATTTCTCTTTACATATGCGCAATTTTTCTTACTGGCAGTACCTTTTTACACAAAATTTAAACTATAACTTTACGTTAATACAAAACATATATCTATATAATTTTCAGAAAAAATTTACGGGCATGATTCCCTTTTAAAATTCTCAGGGCACTCGTGTTTATTAAAGATCGGCCCCACGTTGGGCGCCAGTTTGTACCAATCGGAATGAAAGTGATGATCGAATCTAACCGCAAAAACAATATCTGCACTACAAAGGGCGCCATCTAGGCATTTGAGCCTAGAAAAATTTATAAAGTAGGCAGATACGCGCTGTTAAAATTCCACTTTATTTAAATATTCCGATCGTTAGCCCAAGTCACTAGCTCAGCGGAGATGCAGAGATAAAAATATATAAATTTTATATCTTAAATATAAAAGAATAAAAGCCACTGCCAGAAATTAACACATAAAAATATTTATTTACGCACATATAAAATCATTCTAAATTCGAGGAATAGGTTTAACATTTTTTTTAGATTACTCTTTAATTGTACATTTACATAAATTTCAATGAGTTTTAATATTTTATTTAGATGGTCAAGTATGAATAGACTACATAGATCTGCATTTGAAAAGAAAATATTCTTCCCTGATTTAACCTTAGGCAACAAATTTCGCAGTCAAACCGGCATCAATCCATCTGATACATTTATGTATTCAATGTAGCATGATACGACAACACAAAATACTATATTGTCAGGAATGTACATCTGAACAATAAGTAAAAATAGAGAAGACATTGACTCTTGTCCAATACAGGAATATGACGTCTGTATAGCAAGAAGAACAATAAACTAAAAACTCCATAGGAATGGACTGCGGTCTTCTGCCGACTTACAAACCCATCCATAGGCAAACAGAGGGTGTGTGGCGTATATCTATAATCCTGCCCGTAGCGGACCTCATACTACATCTACTAATTACACAAATATATCCAATCCATTGAACCAATTCAACTACGAAATGAATAACCTAAGATTACCCTCCCTTAATACAACTTTACAAAACTATATAGCCATTCACGCCCGACTTAATTTTAACATTTAAATACGTTCGCACAGATTTGTTTAAAAATGTTGGGTATAGATCGATTACATAGATTCCACGGTCAAAAACATTTCAAAATAAACATAAACGATCAAAATACAAAATTATTGATACCGACAATCGCAGAGGGAAACTTATAAGTAACCCAATAGTATTCACCATAAGATACTTGTGTTGTCACCAATAACTTAAAAGACATCCGAATAAATACATTTTAGATACTCACCATAAGGTATCATTATTTATCGAATGTCTATATATTTTGATCAAATATGAAAACCAAAATATAATTAACCGCAAACGAATCCATGCAAGCGTCTATAAACAACTTAAATTTCATACATTTAAATAAACTTTACAATAAGAAAAAAAAATGGAAATGATGTTTATCAATCGGAAAGCATATAAAATTAGACATTATTAATTTGATTTAAAAACTTACAAAAGTCAGATAAGAGTCCGTTTTAACATTTCAGTTTTCTTGTTTATCAATTTGTAAAACTTGACGAAAGTTCTTAATTGATTTTAACAATTGTTCATTTCATATAGCTTATGGTAGAAGAGTCCAGGCCTCTGCTTTCAATTCCCGTGGCGCCTCCGTTGGAAGGTAATGTTCTGGAGATGGCAATAGCTGGTTCAAGGTATCACAGTCTTTTCATTTTTTTTTTATAGAGAGTGTGGTATGTGCGTCATACCACATCTCTCAAACACACAACGCTGTAACTGTCAGAAAAAACTGTATTTCCCTTTTTATATTATCCACAAGGATTCAATGAACAGAACGTCACTAATCTATCACTTTCGTTAGGGTCCGAGCCAAGGCTTAGTGCTTCCATTGGTCAAGCTAAAATTTCTTTCTTCTCTTATCTAACTTTTCATCTGACTTTTTAATTACACAGCTTTTAGATAATTAATAAACAACCATTTCCATTTATAGATTACAGGAATTAATTAATACCTGTTTTTATTTTAACTTACGTTATTTTTTTATTAAAATATTTTTATATTTCAATCTTGTATTTTTTTATTTAAAAAAATACGTTCAAATACTTTTTTTTTTTTATGAAAAAAAATATTTTTAAAGTTTAGCATCTGTGCGAATGTATACACGTTTAACAATATTTTAATTTTAGCATTTAGTTTTTTACTTTTATTTGCGAACTTTTAAGTTTTTATTCTGGATTAATGTAACGACATATTTATATATCGTTACAATATATATATATAAATAAATTAGTATAGTTGAATTGACAAAGCTCAATTTTCTGCACTGACAACTTTGATACCAACCACTTTATAGAAATATATTAATAACTTTTATTAATCATTCATTAGACTAGAGGTTATCTAGCCTGAATATATTTTTTATCATTTAATTAATGTGTGTGGTCTAATAGAGATATCAACACTTGAATTTTCTTGCCATGTTGATTATTTTAATAACTTTCACTATACCACTCTCGTGCAAGGCAGGGAATGGATTTTATCCCATTTCAATACCTTGTGGCTGGGTGCACCAGCCATTGCACTGTCAAATATTTCCAAGTTATTTACACTGATCTCAAATGCATCGTTCACTTTAGCTCAATTCTACCACAAGCACTCATCATCCCATTTTTAATATTCTTTTTAATGACTTTCACATTCTTTTTGTTTCTATTTCATTATCATCACAATTATTGGTTAGTAAGTATATCTCAATAGTGACCAGATCTTTTGAAAACATTTTGTCTTACTCCACCAATCATTCATTTACTGGATATTTATAAAATTTTCTTGTTCTTGGATTTAAAAACTATTTATATCATTGTGTTTTTACCTTCAGATGAAATTTTTTTCTTTTCTCCATAATATATACATTTTGTCTCAGAATCATACAATATCTGTTTTCATCTCTGACAATAATTTACCATATTAAAATTGTTCTTTATTCTAACATTACTTATACTTATCATTAAGTAATTTTAAACTATTAATAACCCATCACATGAACTCATACTATAGCTAGAGTAATTTTCACTACACTTTCTCTATGAGCCTCAATAATATTTTTAAATGTGCCTCTGCAACTTTTATTTCAATAATATTATTTAAAATGTATTTTTCTACTAAAATTAAGATTATTTATACTTATTTCATAATTATGTGATAAAAGTTTAAATAGCATGTCTTCAGATTATACAGATTACATAAAAACATAAATCTCTACAAATTAATCCATTGTTAGCTGAGTATCAAATAACTTTTAACTACCAAGCAGAAAAAAGAATTGAATAAAATTTTAGATTACTAATATTCAATTGTCAAATATTTCTTTTCATGCCATGTCGATGGTAAACCAATGTGTGCTTGGATATGAAAAATAATTGTAAACCAATTTTGATAAAAACATGCATTATCATAAGCATAGTTATGAATAAAACATCAGTTCATATACTAACTATCCAAGTAGAATTAATTATTACTTATTCCCAATAATGACAAAACTCATTAATGCTACCTATGAGCAGTTTATAATCAATATCTGTAGTACTAGAAATTGATAGTTAAAGAAAACGATTAAATCTAAACTGTTTGGACATAACATTTATGTTGAATTAACTTTTATTGCATCTGAGAAAGTTATTCAAAACACAATACATTTGATGCAATTTATAAGATATTGGTTTGTACAGAAATTTTACTGATACCAAATAAGAGTTGCCATTAAAAGAAAAATAGAAAGAAGGATTAGAGCCATAGATAATTATGCTTAAATGAGAGCAGAAACTGAAACAATGTTTCAATGATTTGTTTTTTTTAAAAAAGACCTATTATCAAAAAGATAGATAGATCTCTAGAATTTAATTTCAAGCAGCTCAAACATTGCTACTCATACATACTTATATAATTTAGTGATTTTCTGGTAAATAACTTAATTGAAATAATCACCCAATCACATACAATAAAAAAGTAGGGTTAGTTAATCTAAAATTTCAATGTTATCAAAAAAAAAAAACAGCACCTACATCAGTTAGCAAGCTTCTGGGGGGGAAAGCCATTGAGAAGTCAGCACAAACAGATGTCTGCATCTGTGCTCAGTGCTTATAGTTCTGTAGCTGAGATGAAAAGACAAGAATATAAACAAAGCAAAACTCTCCATACAGTAGTGCCACCCTGTGCCAACCAGAGTAATCAATGGATGCCAGAAGGCTTGTGCATAAAATCCCTATCTAATGCCTACTCATCCAATATCCCCAGACTAGTTTCTGGTTTGTGGCCTTCATCAGTGAGGAGCTTTGGATCTGAGAATACTGCACCTAGATCTTAGGATCTAATGCAACCCTCCAGCAACCACCTTTTATCTCTACTTAATTATAAAACTATGAGAATGAAATTGGAAACTCAAAAATATTTTTAATCTAAGCTCAATAGCTTATATAGTCATATGGGTCTGAACTCAGTTCAGCAACATACATTTTGGAGTCTTTGGCTCTTTAACAACCATAGCCACCATTATCCTATTAGGCAGGACTGGTGTTAAACCATTAAGCATCACATGATCAGGATCTCATACTGGCACATAATTGTTTATAAACAAGGCAAAACTCTCTCCATACAGTAGTGCCACCCTGTGCCAACCAGAGTAATCAATGGATGCCAGAAGGCTTGTGCATAAAATCCCTATCTAATGCCTACTCATCCAATATCCCCAGACTAGTTTCTGGCTTGTGGCTTCATCAGTGAGGAGCTTTGGATTTGAGATCAATGCACCTAGATCTTAGGATCTAATGCAAGCCTCCAGCAACCACCTTTTATCTCTATTTAACCATAAACATTGGCACAGGGTGGCACTACTGTATGGAGAGTTTTGCCTTGTTTATAAACAATTATGTGCTAGTATGAGATGGTGATCATGTGATGCTTAATGGTTTAACATCAATTCTGCCTAATAGGATAGTGGTGGCTATGGTTGTTAAAGAGCCAAAGACACCAAAATGTATGGGTTCTGAACTGAGTTCAGACCCATATGACTATATAAGCTATTGAACTTAGATTGAAAATATTCTTGTTTTCAATTTCATTCTCATAGTTTTATAGTTAAGTAGAGATAAAAGGTGGTTGCTGGAGGGTTGCATTAGATCCTAAGATCTAGGTGCAGTGCTCTCAGATCCAAAGCTCTTCACTGACAAAGGCCACAAGCCAGAAACTACTCTGGGGATATTGGATGAGTAGGCATTAGATAGGGATTTTATGCACAAGCCTTCTGGCATCCATTGATTACTCTAGTTGGCACAGGATGGCACTACTGTATGGAGAGTTTTGCCTTGTTTATAAACAATTGTGCTAGTATGAGATGGTGATCATGTGATGCTTAATGGTTTAACAAGAATATGAAGTGACTTTCCAATGATTAGCATTCCAATGATTAGCAAGATAACAATCATTAGTAATCATTAAGAATACCAAGCTTTATATAACTTTTCACAACCCATCCAAAAAAATATAAATCACCATGAAAGCTAATACAATAAGTGTATTTTGTCCACTTCCTGTTGCCAGCTGGAGCAGTTGACTGTTCACTGGCACCAGAAGAATGAGACTCATTATGCTTTCAAGTTTGAGTTTATGGGGGAAAAAGTTGGCAGCCAAGATACTTGCTTTATCATCTCATCACCTTTACAATAAATATTAAATCAGTTTTCACTCAAAAGTATTTGAAATTATCAATCGTATCGTTCTATGCAAATGGCTGCCATCAAAAAAGGCAAAAGCCAGTGCGAGGAAATCTTAGAATCATTTGAGCAAGAATAAAACTAAGATTTTAAAACGAAACCAAATAATTAGAAAAAAAAAAGTTACTAGAAATCCTAAGCTTAATGATAGGATTAATTGAGAAATAGTTTGCAGGTCAAATTTTATTGAAAACGTCGGCAAAAAAAAAGAAAAAGCTTAATAAAGATGGTCTTAAGAATTTCACAATAGCATCAGATATAGCAAGATTCTACGGCTGCAAACAAATCAGGAAAGACAGGAAATAGACCAAGAATCAAACTAGATACAAAAGTAATTATAAACCTATGGAAAAAAAAAAAAAAAGAAGAAATCCCAGAGTTAATTTGTTCATAAGAAAAAAGTTATGATAACATCGTGGCTGAATGCGTAGGATAGGACAGGAAAATTATTTTAAATATGAATTCGATCTCAATTTTAAAATCAAACATTATAGATTATGTTTTAAGCCATCTCCCTGCACAAAAATTAAATTTTTCTAATGATTAGATCAAAGTTACTGGGCCACTTCCAGTGCGATTGGGGCACCACAAAAAGAAGAGAAAATTTCCAAATTGACACAGAATTAGAACGAAGTGTTTCCTGAGCCAAAAAACAATGATTTAAAGATAAAAATAAGTTCAAATGATGGTATAGACCCAAACAGAGATATTGAAGCTGCAATTCACTCAACTCCTTTAATCCAACAATTATTAGGAATAATCCACAGATTACAAACTTTTATACTACACAACTGAAACCTTGATTACAAATCAAAACCTAGATTTCAATTATGATAAGCAAAATTCAAATAGGATCAATACAAGAGTCCCAGTTGGAATCCTACTACAATCAGGTCCACAACATGATTACAGAAACTAGTTATTATAACAGGTTGGTTGCCATTCGTCTCTACTGTACAACCAAACAATAAGCATGAATCCTACAATGCTAATCACACTGTTCATAATCAGAATAACCAAATGGAAATATATAAGTCAGATCATAATCCCTGGAGAACCTTACAGTTGGATGAGTTGAACTAGTATTTAGAATATATGATACATATCAAGAGTTAACAACACTGAAGCAGACTTTGGAGGCTGCTTCACCCCCTTGATGGCTTGTTTATTAGGGCAGGATTGAATTGAGCTAATTATTATTTTTTTTGGTTAACTTTAAAATTAGAGAGTTTGTAAGGCGGTTGGTCTGATTTGGGCCACCTCCAAATTTTGTAACTTTGATGGAAGCTTTGCTACAATAATTTTGCGGGCATGGGTCTGCACTCCTCTTTTCTTCTTCGGGGGTGGTGGCAGTCACTAGGAGGCTGGTTCATTGGTGCAGGCTGTTGACAATTATTGCCACTACCTGGAAAACCTGCTGGGAGGGTCTCAGAACCATTCCTGCTCTGGTCGGCTGCTATGCCCCCTTGATAGGTTGGTTTTGGGCAGTGCAGATCTGTGCTCGCTATGTGTTAGTTTTTCTTAGTTGGCTCTCCAATTCTGGGCAGGTAGACCGAATGTGGTCCCTGCACATTTGGACTGTTAATTGGGAGACAGAGGCATCTGGAATGGTCTTGACATGGCTCGGCTGCAGGTGAAGAATTTATTATTTAATGGACTTGGGCCTTGGACCTCGCTGGCTGTTGTGGTGGTTGGCGCAATGCTGGACTTGTCCACCTATTCAGCTGAAGCATTTGCGTCTTCGCTTTGGGGTCCCAGGGGTGGGATCATTGGGTGATGGGTAGCTTCTCAGTAGCTGGGCCATGTAGATCCATGTATAGATACTCATGTTCAGATACACATTAATATCAACATTATAGCAACTCTTTTATGGACATAATTGTTATCAAGCATATTTACTTTATATAATCAATAATTGTTTTACCTTGTTTGTTACATTGAGCACTTTGTAATTCTCAATGGGTAAGTGTACCCAAAATTTTTGTAATCTTTTACTAATAAAGGTTACTTTTGAAAGATAAGTGTATTTTGTGCAAATTATAAATCATTATTTCATAAATTGTTAATAAATCTCACCAAATGTTTTATAATTTTTTGAGGCATTCATCAGATTTATTTTACCATTTAAACTAATGGGTAATACTAAAAAAAGAGGATGCATTTTTTTCTTCACTGTTTTTTTACTCTCCCCAAAAGATAATGTCATATTTAATGTATGAAAAATTATGCTTGAAGGAGACTATGTTTGTAACAGGAAAAAAAAATTTCTGTTTATTTAATGAGAAAAATGTCACATGGGTCATTAGATGAATTGAACTTGCATAGTCCAGAAAACTGACCTACATATTTAGATTGGGCTAAATTTTTATGAAAGCAGACCAGATTTAAAAATATGCATCATAAGCACATATGTGACTGCAATAGAATCTGTAGATTGCTAATCAGCTTGGTCATTCCTGATGATTGAAGTTCTTATAAATTTCCAAGCAGTAAATCTTTTTATTATTATTATTGATAATATACAAAATATTATAATCATTGCTTCAACTCTATACATCCTTCAGAATTAACTGTTGAACTAGTATTAGATCTTTTGCCAGCTTAAACCTTTGGTAACATTATAAAAATATCCATTTAATCTATTTAACTGAATTACTAAAAGATGATTATGCTATAGAATTAAGGAAACTATCTGTATTATGCAAGTTCAGATTTTCTTAGCTTGAGAGAATGTTCCATCTGTGATAAGAGGGACTCATAGTCAACATGTAACATTATTAATGATCTCCAATGTACTTCCAATTTTGTTCATTTTTCTAAGAACTATTGTCTAAGATTTGGCCCATGTTAAAAAAAAACTATATCTCTATTTTCTCATTTAATATTTCTAATATGGGTTTCACTATTTCTTAAATGATCATGATCTGCACATCATATTCTCATCTACTCACTGATGTTTATTTGCATTTTTTGATCTTATCTATCACTCTTTCCAGATGTGATAAATATGCATATACAGATTGAATTTCCTTGTCTTGTACTTTTATCAATTCAAAATCAGCTTCTGATATCCTTAAATATTTTTTAGAAGATTCATTTATTATCTATTCCATATGGAGACAATATGTCAAAAGTCTTCAGAAATCAACAAACACAGATAGTTTTTTTTTTAAAAAGATTTCTGACTTTTTATTACAATGAGTAGTGATATATGCTGCATAAATACTTCTATCTTATGTAGAACTATCTTGTTTTGCCAATACTTCTTCTAGCTGTATATTGAACCTGTTCTTCAAATGTTAATTAGTGCAATGATTATGTAATTTTACATCCTTATTTTCCTTTTGTGTAGAGTGGAACGATTTTGTCCATACTTTAATACAGTATTTTCTTTCCATGTTAATATTATAACTGCCTGTATATATCTTGAACTATCTTCACATCTGATCATTTGCTAAATTATTCCATCATTTCTGTGTCTCCTATTTTTTAACTTATTGCCATGTGTAATTTAATATATCCTCTGGAGAGCAAGAATCTAGAATTTAAGTAATTCTAGTTCTGGTACTTTCAATGCTCAAACTTCTTATAAACTCCACCCTTTCATTATTTTATTTTTTCAACTTATTCACTTTAATTTCTTTCTATAAAATATAGTTTTTACTAATATAATTGGTGATACATTTTCAGTAAGCCCTTTAACTAATTTTTTGATATTTTTTCAAAGTTTGCTCTATGTAATCCAGGATAATAATCTAAGTGTCATTAAATTTTTTTTTTACAAGTTTTTTTCCATGATCATTTTTTATTATCTTCAATTTTCTGTCATCTTGAAGACTATTTTGGCTTTATATTCACAATATTTTTCTATATTTCTCCATTGAATATCCAATCTTTTTTTATTTAACTTTCCTAACTGCCTTTATTTATCTCATTGCACTTTTCTGTAAGCTGATGCTCTGAAGGTTTTCAAATGTTTCTTTGGATTGTCAATATTCATTTGTTTGATAGTTTTTTTTGTATGTATGTGATCCATTTTTTGGTCCAATTTCGATAACAGATTGTCCCATAATCTTAAAACTTTCAATTCTTGAATGTTTTTGTCCAAATTATCCCCGTTATTATCTTTAAGCATTGATTTATGCTCCCCCCCCCCATTAACTTTGCTACAATGGTTAATTTCTTTATTTCCGATAAAAAAAATTTAGTTTAATTTCTTGTGCTTCAGTTTAATACTTACAATCATAATCTGAATCTACATCTGCCCTTGGAAAACATAACACTGCTGTGTATAATTTTGTATCTTCTTATTTATAAAGCAGAACAGAGAATAGCCAGTTAACATAAAACTACAATTTTGAGGGCACTCACATCTGCCAGTAGAAGCAAAGGGAGAACCTGTGAGAAATAATATTATAATAAAAGTCAAGAGAAGCCTTTAGTTTAAAGTATTAATATTTTGAAGATAAAAATGCACATAGATGAATCCAACTTACATCCTAAGTTTATTATATATATATTTCAGATCAGTTTTTTGACATTATGATTAAAAAATTTGAAAATGCTGCAACACAGAGAAAGATGTCCAAATATTACTTATTATTTCCAAAAATTAATGGTAAACTGATAAATATTAGAATTATGATTTTCAATTAAAGTTGATAAGATTTAAGTTGGGTTCAGAGTTGAAAAAGTCTCAGCATTATAAATCAAAAACTGCATAGTATAGGTAAAGAACTGATATTGCATCATTTCTAAAAGTTTAGAACTTTTAAGTACTAACTAATTTCCCAAATGATAAAAAATAATCATTCATTTCCAACCCCTTAAATAACATTGATAAATGGATATATAAGAATGGTTGTGTTGGAATCAAAAAAAGCAATTGTTATATTGATTACATTATTTTTTTGTTTATAAAGGATATCTTTTACAGTGAGAGTACATTAACCAATTATCTAGATTGGAATTTTAAAAAAAAGTAGAGAAAATTATTCAAAGTCATGAAAATTTTAAAAGAAAGCTATATTATGAGGTGATAAACAAAACAGCAATTGTTCAATTGATAATTATATTGCTAATAGATCAATACATGAAAGAAAATTATTCATTACATTTTTGATATCCTATTTTTATCAAAAAGAGTTATGATTCTTTCGAATAATTTGGTGATAACTATAAAGGAAATTTTTTGGATATTGTTGAGTTTTTAAGCAAATGTGGGTTAATATTAGCGAACATATTACACATGTGTGGAATGCATAGAAGACAGAAACACAATTGCAAGTACTCTAACTTTCAAATAAAATACAAAGTAAATTCATTGAAATTTCTGGATCACTTTGTGTAAAAAAATAATTATTATGAAGAAATAAAAGATGCAAAATATTTTGCAATTGTTGTTCACGAAATACCTGGTTGTTTTCACACAAAATAGCTATTGCTTATCATCATATATATATAATGTTTTTCAGTTGAAGAATACTTTCTTGAATTTCATGATTTTTAAATTAGATGAAAAAATTGCAAAAAAAAAAACCAAAAACCCTCATTAGACTTATTAAATCTCAACTTGAATCATTATGGTAGGAGGGTATAGTGAAATATAAGCTATCTTAAAGAACAATGAGAAGTATTTTTTCCTGGTTGTACAAATATCCAAATCTGAACTTTATTAGTATGGATTGAGTTGAAGTCTTTGGTAAAGCTACAACATTCCTAGGAATCATAAAAAAGGTTTGTCTGCAAATTTACAGCTGTGAGAAATATTATCACCCCCACACGCACATCTTGTCCTGCTCCATAAATATTCAATGTAAGGTGGTCAATTAGAATTGTTTGTTGCACAATGTATGGCTAGGGTTAGAAATGCAACAACAGAGCTTGGTGGATTTACTAATTTAATAGTAGTATGTAAAATGAAATATCAAAACATGCTTAGATATCTTTGAATATGTGCTGTTGTCATCCTCAGATTAGTTCTCATAATCTCACGGGGCCACTTCAAATGTGAAATGGGATAATATAGACCAACTATGCAAATATCCTAAAACTGAAATGATGTACTTGAATAAAATGTGCCACTCAAAACTTCTAAGAACAACTCAAACGGATACCAAAAATTACTTGAGTTAATATGTTTTTCAACAGAAATGACTGTATTTAATGAACTTTTACATCATTTTATATCTACAATTAGGAATATGTGTGGCAATTGAAGCAGTTAGTTGAAAATAAATTATTATAAAAAAAAGCTATTCAGTTTCAACTGTAATACTCAAATAATATTTAATGTAATGCTTTTTCTTAAAATACTTTTAATGTTGTCTTAAATAATCTATTGATGGATATTATTGAAGGATCCTTTTTTATTTTTGCCAAACACAACTAAAATTAGGTTACCTGCAAGCCTGATATGTTGTTTTAGATGAGAAATTTCAAGAGCATTTCCATTACTAGTCATTTATTACAAGAAATTGGGAGATTAAATTAGTAAACAGAAACAGTGGCAAGCAAGTAGAGTTTTAAGACAGAGAATTTTTATAATTTCTAACAAGTTGAATGTAACATGTATGTTAAAATAAATTTATACAAGATTTAGGTAGATGGCTTAAAGATGGATATTTATATTAAAAATAAACCAGAAAGAATCATTATCTATAAAGATAACTGCACCAAAAAATATAGTAAAGAAAATGATTGAATAACTAGGTGAACAATATTGGAATGCAAGAGGCAGTCCTAATTATAAATAAAATTAAAATCACTAGAGAAAATAATTGTACCAGAAGAATACAACACTTTGGGCTGAACACAGCAAAATCTTTAACTTTATTAAAATATTAGATTGCTATAAGACAGAATTAGTTAGTTGCATAGATAATAGTACTATAGTAAGATAAACTAATGAAAAAAAAATCAGTTAACAGATAATAGTTTTTTATCAATATTTCTGTAATTATTAATTGTGCAACTCATCAAACTGAGCAATATATCATCATTATGAACAAGAATGTTATTACAAACTATAAAAATCTAGGTTCAATAATAACTAAAATATTAAAGGCTTTAGCTAAACTATTCAATGGTAAAAATTAAGGCCACAAACATTTTCCAGTATATTTAAATTAATATTATTTGTAAGGATATCACCTTTTTTAAACATTTATCAGTATAGTCAGATATAGCTCATTATTTTATTATTACCTATAAAGTTAACTATCAGTGTTAGTGTATAAACAATTATTTCTAAGTATGGAAATTCAATGTGAGTGAAGCTACTACTTGAGTGGATTTCTCCAACTTCTATAAAATAGAGATAAATTGTCAAATATCACTCACAACTGACATGTGCTTTTTGGACAATAAAAATAATCAAAGATTTATTGCTCAGAAAGTTATAAGAAATTCTAGTATCCTAAGTAGCAGAAGGAACCACAATCTACGAATTTTGACCTTCAGAGTTTGTCATCCTATGAATCCATGCAGAGCATTTTGAACAATGAATATGCCATTCATTTGCATGAACTGAATTTGACAGAAGTTGAACGTTATTAGAAATATGAAGTTAAGAAGTAAATAATGAAGTGAAAGAAATAATACATTTGCTTCACTTGTTATCAATTAGCGATTATTGTAAAAATGATTAATTTTATGATTTGACACATTTAAAATAGATTTGCATTCACAAATGCTTATGAAAATAGGAACTGAATGCAAAAATGTGTTAACATTTTTTTAGGGTATAGCTCTGATTTCTTTGAATAGAAACTATTCACATATTAAAGGAAATTTCAAATGAATAATTAGGAAAAAGTTCTCTAAAAATGCAAGTTTTACAATATTTTTTAATCACAAGTTATATCGTATTGGACTTGTATCTTCTGTCATACAATAAATTTTCTTGACATAAAGATTTTTGAATATATTTTTAGCAAATTCATGTTGTTGCTTAATAAAATATATTGCTACAAAGAATTTGGCTATAAATGTGCTGTGAATTTATTTTAATAGATTATGTTTTTATTATATGATGAGATAATTAGCTAGAGAAGGTCAAAATAAAATAAGATGGCAAATAATCAAAATTTTCAAGCAAGCTAACAATAATATGCTTTCAGTAGTTACTTATCTTACTAAAAATTTTAGAATTATATTTTTTAATAGAATTGTTATTTATTAAGCCAACAAAATATATAGCAGTGACATTATTTAATAAAGCATTACATGGTTCATTATTATTACTTTTTTTCTGAGTAACTTAATTATATTTAAAAAATTATCCATGAGAAAAATATTAATAAGATATCTTGAAATTTGATGCTGACCTTGCTTTAATAATTTTTTTGAACAGTTTTAAAATTTCCATTGTTAGAAAAAATATTTAATTGTAAAATATAAGTAAAATCTAACTAACATAGGCAAAACTCTCCATACAGTAGTGCCACTCAGTGCCAGTCAGAGTAATCAATGGATGCCAGAAGGCTTGTGCATAAAATCCCCATCTAGTGCCTACTCATCCAATATCCCGACTAGTTTCTGGCTTGTGGCCTTCGTCAGTGAGGAGCCTTAGATCTGAGAGCACTGCATCTAGATCTTAGGATCTAATGCAACCCTCCAGCAGCCACTTTTTATCTCTACTTAACTACAAAACTACGAGAATAAAATTGAAAACACAATATTTTTAATCTAAGCTCAATAGCTTATATAGTCATAGTCTGGGATATTGGATGAGTAGACACTAGATGGGGATTTTATGCATAAGCCTTCTGGCATCCATTGATTACTCTGGCTGGCACTACTGTATGGAGAGTTTTGCATGTGTTAATAACAGTTACATGCAAGCATAAGAAATGGCGATCATGTGATGTTTAGTGGTTTAAAATCTAACTATTCGAATTATATTAACTGTACAAAAATTAGAAACATAGAATCATGTATTTGGAGCTATTTTCATTTTTATGTAATGCCATCAAGCATTGTGTGTGTCTAATCAACCAATACCAAAGTTACTATTATTTTTTAATCCACTGAGAATTAAGTCACACAAAAATATTGTTTTCTAATATTATCACAGTTTCAGTTGCATTTATGCTGAAATGATCAATTATTTTTCAAGAAGATTTTTTATTCAAGTGTCTTAATTTTTAAATTAATATTGTATTCTGATTACATTTTTGATTTTGAAGAGATTCTACATTATGTGTTGCACAATATAGCTTATGAACAGAAGAACTTTTCTCCCTGGTTCGAGAAGCAAATTTTTTGCAAATTTCATGCTGAAGTAATTTATTCTAAAAAAAAAAAAGACAAATATTGCATACAAAGTAAGAAAATTAACACAAATTTACAAGAATAAAATTGTTGCAAATTCAAATGATTTAACAATATTTTGAAAAACTTCAAAATCAAGTGAAATGATGAAAAAATAAATAAATTGAAAATTCTAATTTAACTAACTTTACAACACTCAAAATGATCAAGTCAAATGGACATGTAATTCCAGTAAATATGCCTTGGATATTCAATTATTATTTTAATTTAAAAAACATTTTGAAAGATTCAATATATATGAAGGCAATTTTGAATTATTTAATGTCCTTTCCCTTTGATGATGAAAAAAAGAAAATATTCAAATGGAACTTAAATAAGCATTCAGCACAGTACAATCCTGAAAGAAAAGCATAATGAAATGGATACTCCTTATTTCTATTTTTATTTGCCAAAACGTTTTGTTTGCTTCAAAAATCTTAGCAATATTTGGTAGCACATTATTTACAAGCAGTTATCCCTCAAAAATAATAAGATTATATAGAACAATATTAACACATGAGTATTACCATCAACCCAATTTCATCCAAAATATTAGATGGTATTGATAAAATAATTTCTCACACAAAAATGACAAATTTCTATTTTAAAAAAAAAGATTAAAGTAATATTATTATTATTTTTTAAAAGAATGATTTGGTAGCATATTTATATTGATAGCAAATTTATTCTAAAATGTGAAATTATGATATGCATTCTAATTTTTTCTTTACATATCCAGTTTGATGCAGTTGGTAGACCATCAGACTTGGGATCGGGAGGTCTCAGGATTGATTCTAGCACTCGTAGGTCTGGCACTTAAACTTCTTATGAACTCCCAAGCAATAAAACTATATGCATTTTTGTTTTTTATAATTTGGCTTGGGGCAATTGTGGCAAATTATTTTTGGTCACTAAAATTCATGAAAACACAATGTTATAATTTTTCTCAACATTTAAAATTTTGACCTAATTGAATGCCAGTATTAAGACATATTATAAAGATTAAATTAAAACTTTTGTAGAAATTTTCTGCATTATGTTGTGGAATAAAAATTAAATAGACGTTTATTTTTTCTATATGCATTCAATAGTAGTTCAAGTACAAAGTTAAGTAACTCATATTTCGACTTGAGTTACTGATAAAAGGCAGAAATCTCCAAACTTTTTCAAGAGTAAGTCAGATTAATTATCCTGCCAACAAGCACTAGCCACGTTACAAAACCATACCTTCTCACTGCTTTAATTTACATTTTATTGCGTTTTTTTATAGTGAAAATAATTGCAGTTACATTTTAAAAAAATATAAATGTGAGACCTTTTCACACCCACAATAAATGTGTAATGTTGCGATGGTCAAATTGAAAGAAAATAATCCCTGCGAGTATACGTGAAAATGTGTTTTTTTTTATCAATGTGATCTTTTTTTTCATAATAATACTGCTCTGAGAATTTTGTAATTATTAAAAAGGAAGTCAACCTCCGATAATGCACTATTTCTTAAATATTATAAATCTCCATGCAGTCGCATACTAGTAAGAGTTTTAAAAACTTAAGTGAATCACTTAACTTTAGAGCATATTTGTATATACACCAACTCTTATTGACCATGCTTATATCAGGGCTTGAGTTTAAATTTGTACAATTCAATATTTGATTATAACATCCGGCACACAATAGACTCAAACCCTGATATAAATATGGTCAGTAGGAGTTGGTGTATATACAAATACACTCTAAACTTAAGTGATTCACTTAAGTTTCTAAAACTCTTATTGGCGGGCGAGTGCATGGAAATTTATAATATTTAAGAAATAGCATATTATCGGAGGTTGACTTCCTCTTTAATAATTAACAATTAAATGTAAATCTTGAAAAAGAATCAGATGAATAATTATTATAAAAATCATTGTACTTATAAAAATATTTTTAACAATATGCCCATAGATTTATATTCAATTTCAAATTCATTCATGTGTCAGATCATGAGCTATTCTGCAAGAGACCAATTTTACCTATTCAAGTTTGATATACAAGTTTATCTTTTTGATCACCATCAGGACATCAGGAGTGGAGATACTCACTCTGTGAGAAAGAGTGAAGATGCCAAAGACAAATGTAATTCATTCCTTCAAAAAATAAATATATATATAGTGTAATTAGGGTAAAAAAGAAAATAATTTCGTGATTGTAATTCAAAAATAATTTATCAAAACATAAACAAGTTGAGAATTATCAGATAATAATTGAATGATCTACTTTGTCTATCATTATTCTAGTCATCAGCATATTAGTCACTTATGTGTATAGTGATGAAATCAGTCATTGGATATTTTTTGAAAATCATTAGATTTTGGAAAGCACAAAAAACATATTGCATGTGGTTACTATTCATTATAAAGCAGGTAAAGTTTCTGTAATATAATTCTTATGAAGACACTGATGTGGATATTTTCAATTGTTGTTAATACTAAATTTTGTAAGATAGAATTTAGTAGGTCTTATTTTTTCTTTTTGCTATAATGGAAGGCTGTGACATTGCTGATGCTAGAACAATATTAGCATTAAATTTGCTTATTTATTTCTTAAGTATGAAAAAATAATAGAATGTAGTATTTAAATTAGGAGGGTAATATTTAGTCACTCCCATAACTTAATTTTGGACAAATTTGTACACAATCTCATCATCAACTTGATAAACAATAGAAAATCTTACCATTGCACAAGGTGATTTTACAAATTCCACAAACATGGTAGCATGCTCCTTTGCATAGTTTATTGTAGTTCTTCAAAATTATTTTGCTGATTTCCCTCATTCTTTAAATTTGTAGCTTTTATAAAACATTTGAAATAAAGAGTCCTCTTTATTGATGAATTAATGATTAATGTTAAATTTTATTGCAATTTCCTTTATCGGAATTTTAGCATAAAGATCTAACATTGTATGATAAGTTTGCTTACGTACAATATTATCATATTTGCTATATATCAAAAACAAGACATAAATAATTTGAAGAGTTACTGCAATAAGAATCCTAGACATATCAAAATTCAATTGAATGTCAGTTGGGATTTGTTTTTTTTTGCATGTTTTAATAATGATCGATTTAGATATCGGAGCTGGAGCACAAATATTAATCATTTTGCATGTAGTAAAATGAGTTAGAATCTTTAAGCAACATGGAATTATTAGTTGTGAAAAGCAGATATGGTCAATGTCGTAGCTCTGGTATTTAAACATGAACATCCAAATCCACCAGTACGGAAGCAATAAGTAGATCAAAACGTATTAACTTTTAAAATAATTATTCTTTCTCAAAAATTTTGACAATTTAGTAACATTTTAGATGATCTGCAACTACAGTAATTCTCATATTTGTCAACAAACGGAGAGCTTAAATACACACATTAATGAGAAATAAAAAGTATGAGATCAACAAACTATGCAGAGGAGTAAAATACCATGATCAATTCAGAAGTAATATTCTGATTTTATGTCTATAATTCTAAATATTACTTTTTCTTTTCAAATTTAGTTCCGTTTTGATAGTCATTAATAATATATATAGAGAGAAACAAAACACTCCCTTTGATTTTTTCCTAAATTTATTTTTAGTTGAACTTCCTAAACTTATTTTTAACTAAACTAAATTCTATAAATAAATTTATTGAATATAAACAAAATATGTTACATATTATTTCTACATAAACCAACAATTGAATTATTTAATATTATCTGTTGCAATGTTAATTAATTACAAGAAAATGGTCTTGAAAAATAAAACAAAAAAATACTAACATATAAAATATACTAAAAGAATATATATTCAAAAACAAATATTTTTTGTCCATTGCAAAGCTATGTATAAGTTCTGATGTGAAAGTAATTTATTATCAGTGAAAATATAAATTTATTGTTATCAGTGAACTTATTTGTTAATGTTCTTCCTTAGTTTTTCTTTTCAGCTTCTAAACATGAATTTTATATGGTATTCATATAATTTAAGATTTTTTATTCATTTTTGGCACAGTTTAACTCACTTTAAGAATGTTTGGTGCAGTCAAAAATATTTATCAATTAATTCATTCAATAAAGCACCATCATCATCATCATCAATGGAAAAATCTTTAATAATAATATTTTCATGATTGTTATAAAAGAATTTAGGAAAAAGTTTAGTTTTTAACTTTTTCTTGTTAGATCAGTAAAATTGTATTTTTATTTACATTTTCTTCAGTAAGAAAATCTATCACCAAATGCCCTCATTAATAGCTCTGATGGACTGACCCATGTGCTATTTTCGATTTTCCAAAACAGGTTTTAAGTTTGAAGCAAATAATCTGCTACATATGACACATATGTCTGCAAAGGATGTAGAAATGATGTGGCTTGTATGAAACATTCACAATAGATACTGTCTTCCTTTGGTATGTAAAATTCATTTATAAACTAGATTTATGGCAGATTATTGCTAGTGTTGATTCTACAATAGTCTTGCTATTATTCTACATATTTGTTTATTCATATCAGAAACAATTCTCCATTCAAGCTAGATAAACTAAATTTTTGCAAATGTGCAATACTTTTTAAAATACAAATTAACTGACATATAATATTTCTGTAGTGTAATTTCCGCTATACTCGTCTCACGCAAGGAAGTGATTACAAAAATTTTATTGATTAAGTGGATAAT
Organism: Epiperipatus broadwayi; assembly: GCA_028023455.1. Classification (NCBI taxonomy): domain Eukaryota; kingdom Metazoa; phylum Onychophora; class Udeonychophora; order Euonychophora; family Peripatidae; genus Epiperipatus; species Epiperipatus broadwayi. The sequence goes on along the minus strand of JAQFVV010006219.1, from coordinate 12,019,672 downwards.
CTCCAGTCTAATGAATGACTAATAAAAATTATTAATAACTGATGTATCTTTTAGTAATCTGCATACATTTTTTTTTAACTGAATTTTTCAGAAGCATAATTTTAAATATAAAAATGAGCTGTGTATTAATTGAAAAAATAAATTTAACAAAATTGATTTTGAAACAAGTTTTGGTATAAAAACAAGTCTGAATGTAAATATATTTTAAATATTTCATTTGCAGTAGATTTAAAACTTTTCCTTAAATTGAACAACTAGAAAACTGAAAATTGTGAAATTTCATTATTCATCAAAATGAACTTATTTAATAAATGTATAGTAATAATAATAAACCAACTGGATGATTAACCTTAATTTTTAATTAAAAAATGAAATACAGTATTGTATATATTACTATCATCAACACATTATATTCTTTCAGCAGCACTACCTTTATTCAGATTTTATTTTTGTTTCACAAGGTAGCAAAGATGAGATAATGTAATGTGTTGGTGATAGTAATATTTTATATTTGAATTTCAGCTAGCAATATGCAACTAGTTTACTGGATGTTTAAAATTTCTTGTCTTTCATTAATTTAATAGACGTGTGTGTGTTGAAAAACAATAAAAAAAACCAATGCTCATGTAATAAAAAAACATTCAATATTTTTTTTATTACTTAACCTTAGTTAAAAAAAATTTCAACATTAACAAATCTGTTTTCTAACAGATCACTTTATAAATATATTCATAAACAAAGTAAGTAAAAAAATTTAAAAAAGAATACTTTTTTATTATATAAATAAAATCACAAATAGTATAAAACAATCTATTCCTCAGGTGGTTTAATTAATCGATATTCTGTGGCCTTGACAAGAATTCTTTTGCAACATTCTCCTATTTTAGTCAAACGTGGATCAGGACATTCTTGAAAAGCCTTTATCAGATCAAAAAGTTCACTATCCACAATCTTGCTGGCTACTTCCTTGTCATGATCTACAAGATTAGCTAGAATGAATGAACCTCGATATTGAATTTCAAAATCTTCCATCACTAACATTTCTTTCATGATATCCATCCAAGAAGATATCTTAAAAAAAAATAAAAAAATCATGCATTATAATTAAATACAGCATTTTCTAACATTATATGTAATTTCTATTTATTGGCATACTATCCCTATACATATTAGACTGGCCAATGCAAAATGGCCAATTGCATCAGTAGATGTATATAGAAATAGTCTATCAACCAAGTTTCTAAATAAAAATGAAACATAATACATTGCAGATATAAATATCATCAATTATATAAAGATAATTCTTTCCTTATTTATTTTAATGCCCATATAAGTGAAGAATTATAAATCAAATATTACTAATTAATCAATCAAATACTGTTAATACAATTTCAGCACTCTGTACTTATGCCAATCTAAAATGACCATTTGCAATAACAGACTCTTAATAATCATCATAAAATGTGGTTAAAACATAGGAAATAAAAAAAAAATTATATATTGATACAGATTAAGAAAAAAAAAAAACAAGATTTGGAAAAGAAAATACACCTGATGACTTTCAAAATTAAAAAAAAAAAAGCCTATCAGCCTTCTTCCAACTGTAAAATGCAATGTCAGAACAGTCATAATTTAGGTAGCTATTATAAATATCAAAAAGTGGGTCTTGTGGAGGCCTCAATGAATTGGGCCAACCAAATTGTAAATATCAAAAAGATGTGATCAATGCCCATGAATTGGATAACAAATTGTAGATGTATAGGCTTGAATTTATTATGCCAAATGACTTGGGCAAGCCAAATTGTAACTGTAATAGCTTAGCTAAATGAAGAAAGTTGCATGAAGTCTCTTCTTTTATCACTTACAATATTACATTAACAAAACCTATATATTGGGATACACAATGGTGAATTTGTTACAAAAGAGCAATGAGAGTCTGGTAGAGAGGAAGAGATCAAAGTAACATTTATATGAGAAATGCAAACAATGCTATTGGAATAAAGGGAATTTTATTACATCAAAATTCAACTAGAGATGTCAGAATTGAAATTTAATCAAAGAAAAATTATATTTTTCCTTATAACCTGAATATAAACATATTACATGTACCTGCAATTGTATACGGTAATTTATATCTTTTATGTAAGCACTAACATGTGCCTTCTTAGGTATACTCTTTCAACTATATGTGTGATTATTGAAATCTAATAGAATAAAATCCATTTGAGCACCATGGTTAGATTTAATACTTTTGTTACTCATAATAATATTTCTCTTTGCTAAGTATTCATAGTCAAATAATAATTTCTCAGAGTTCAAGTAGATGGGAGGAAATTAAACTATTATGCATTAATGATTGATATTACAAAAAAAAATATTACTTCAAATTAAAATAATAAGGTTCATTTACAAACAAAAAGTAAATAACAAATATATCAAGTATTGCTTTCAAAATATATGTAAGTTAAGTAATGAATTATTGTCTTTATTATAATGACTTAAAAAAAATGTATGTGTGAGTATGTGCATAATTTTCAAACATATGATATCTAAATCTGATAATCATATCTACTCTTTTAAGTTTAACATCTGGTAAAAGTTACACTATTTTTATAGGTTAAAATAAATAAATAGTGATCAGATTTAAGAGAAAAATGAATATACCTCTATCATGCTTGAATAATATTAACCCATGAATATCATATATGCATTATATAATAATGTATGAAATATTATATATAAACTATTATACTATTACTTATTAAGGAATAACTTATCCCCCCCCCCTTCTTTTTTTTTATATAATAAATAAGCTATACAATTTTTTTTTTTAAAAGTTCTTTGTTGTTATAAAAACGTTAATGATATTGTGCATATGATAATAGATGGCAGTAATGTTATGCATAGCAATGCTTCCATTCCATAAATGACTTAAACAAATTATTCAAAGATAATTTGACCATTAATGGAACTCTAGAGTTTTGTATTTCCAGTTAAAATAGAATAAAACTTATCGTTAAAATTTAATAACAAGATGCTGTTACTTAGATAATTTATTATGGTTTTATTTTCATTTATATACGAGCTGTTGTTGATATAATCCTTTGGTAATAATGATCTAGATAATAAGTTTATAACCAGATATTTTTTGGTGAAGAAGATAATCTTTGAGGTCTTTTAGGAATCTCAACCTGTAATGAACTTACTCCTTCATTGTTTGGTTGTTTTACAGTACTGATTTTCAAAATATAATCCTTATTGTAATAGTTCATTTTCTTACAGTTAAAAAAAAAAAAAAATTATTAATTTTTATTCATGTCTGAAGAATGTTATATCCAATTTTAGAAGCATCTCACATGTGTATCCTTTGATTTCACATGTACTTTTTATTTCCATCTCACGAACTTTAAATATTATTCTTAAAAATTTTTAAAAGATAAAAAAAATACATTTTATTTATTTTCTTAACAGATACATTTCATATTTATTTTAAAATAATATGTTCTAATTATGTAATTATAAAGAGAAATACTTTAACCTTTTCCACACATGCTTAAATGTTTATAATAACCAAACAATGTAGTTTTTTGACTATAGATGGAAATCTCAAACTTTGACAGAAGATAGGGACTTTATAAAGATAAGAATGGGCTTTTTCTTTACAATTACATATTGCCTGCGCACTCAATAAATAATTAGAACATTACATTAGCTTCTATATTTCCATTAAAAAGATCGTTAACATTATTAACTCATTGTAAATTGCAAGATTTTGCATGTTAATTTGTCAAAAAGAAAATAGTGGATCTAAATGTGAAGTGAATAACATCTTCATACTCTCAAATCAAGATGTTTCAGATTGGCCTATATAAATGTAAATTTAGATTAAAGATAAGATGGGCATTCTAATCTTTATAAAGTCCCTATTTTGTGTCGAGGTTTGAGACTTTCCACTATAGTCAAAAAAACTACATCGTTTGGATATTATAAATGTTTAAAGTGCCTGTCGAAAAGGTTAAAGTCTTTCTTTACAATTTAAAATAATATATATATACTTTTTATTAAAAGTCACCTTTTTAAAAAAAAAAAAAAAATTAAGAATAAACTAATACAATATGCACTTCTATTAATCGATTATCATTCTTTTCTAACTTATACATATGCATACTTCAATTATATATATGGGTACGCAGGATGTACTAAATAGCATATATTTTCATACTAATTTATCGCTTTTTTTATTTAGTTTTTAATGTAATACAATATACACTTCTATTAATTGATTATCACTTCTTTCTAACTTATACATATACACACCTCACTCATATATATGTGTGTGCAAAATGTACTAAATGGCATGTATTCTTATACTAATTTATCACCTTTTTTTATTTAATTTTTAATGTGAATAATTAAAACATTAATGTTTTATTAAAATAAATATATATTAGATATTCTAAACTAGTTGATAAAATAAGATCTTGAAGTAAGGATTTGTTCTTTATAATTATCCTCATTTCTTACAATTAAGCAAAAAAAAAATTTTTTAATCCAAATGACTAATTTACAGTCACACTATATTATATTTTTATTTCAATTATTATTCTGCATAGATGCACTACAATTGTAGTCTATTTGAGCATTTTGAGAAACCTGATTCATCCAAATATTGTTCCAGACAAGAATCATCTCCCAAAATGATGAAGCTCCAATTCACACAGTCTTTTGTCAAATATTAGTGTAAAACACATGAGGTGATGTTGCACATTTACTATGATTTCAACAAACACTAGATTTAAATATCATTAAACTTTTGAAGGCCATCTTTGAACAGTAATCTTAATATTATCCACCAACATCTATCAGAGAATTTGAATCTTTCCTCCATGAGGAATTGGCTTAATATTTATCTAAGCATGGTAAAATGTTATATAATTACATTCATGTAGAATACAATCAGTTCGACAATATTCATGGATATTAATAAGCTATCACAGCTGTTTATATTATTATGGACATATACATTTAATATCTTTGATATTTAAATGCTTTGATAATATATTTTTATAATAGAGTACAAGAATACAAAATTTTCTATATGAAGGAAAATCAAAATAATTTAAACAGTTAACTTATATTATTAAGTGGATACATTTGATTTGATTTTTACATTTTAGAAATAAAAGACACTTTAATTTTATTACAAGAATATTATGAAACTTCTCTGTACAAACTTAATACAATACAATTTCTTTATTAAATTCCTTAATTAGCTAATAATTTTAATTGATTTTCTTTCTCCATGCTTAAATCTTGCTATACCAAAAATCGCTAATAAATATTAAACAATCAAAACTATCAGTTAATTAAGAAATTTAATAAAGAAGTTGTGTTGAATTAAGTTCATATGCAAGTATTTTAATATTATTACTCTTTATATTAGAATTATTAGTGAAAAAAAAAAAATGGAATAAAGAAAACATTTTATAAATAGTTAGAATAAAATATATTTTATGATTAAAACATCTTAGTACTACTCAAATAATATTTGTATTAAATTGTATTTAGGTTAAGACAGAGAAACTTTATATAACAAATAAATCAAAATTCAATTAATACTATAATTTGTATATTAAACTTAAGATATCAAGAGTTTATAAATTTGTTTTATATCTCAGCGTTTAGTTTAGATCATTAATCATAGTTTCAATAGTAAAACTGACCATTAATAATATATCAATTTGCTTGATTATATAGATCCAATATATAATTTAAGTTTTCATAATTAGTTAAAATTTCAATGAAAATACCGTCTGCCACAAGTATCTTTTAATACTAAGACTGTAACATTTTAGGAACATTATAATCTTTTATCAAGACTAATTCATAATTTGCTCCATAAATAAAGCATACGATTAAATAGATGTATACCATTAAATAGATGCATACCATTAAAATGTTATAATTAAATAGATGCACAAGCATCTATTTTTATACCTTACCATTTAAAAATGTATTAAATTATGATTAGAGAAAGATAACCTTTATCATATGTGCCTTGAACTTTTATATTATGTGCTCAATTAAAAAATCACAACTTTACAAAAGCTTATTAAATAATTTTATAGGTGATTATAAAAAGCTAATATTATAAGAAGCAAAGATTGTTGAATAAAGAATATCAAGAATTCTGATTTATATATTAGACAGGTTTAATTCAAAGCATGATTTTCTGTGAGCTTTTCATTTAGTCATAGATTAAATCTCCACTCAAGCTTTGGTTTATTACTTGTTTATAGATTTAAAAGAATTAAAAAAACAAACAGAAATACATTAATCTTTTTGGTATAGTTTCTAGCTAATGGTAACTCAATAGGCTTAAATTTTAAACAGACTTAATTAATGGAATTCTTGCTTTCCTTCATTGAGGTTCAATGCACTCTTCTACTTCCATCAATAATAGTTGCATATGTATAGATAGTTGGCTAATTATTTAATAAATTAATGTTTTATTTCTACTGCTAATACTATTTTAAAAGGATTATTAAGCTTTTATTTTAATTTTAATTCTGTAGTATACAGACATTGGCATTAAACATATCTACAGGATAAAAAGGCATTATTCTAAGTTTGGAACTCTTTCAGCATTTTGAGCGCTGCGAGCGTGTGCCTCAGGCGTTTTTCAGATGTTGTTTTGTTTTCTTTCTTGCGACATAAAAGGTATGTGTGATGTAGCTGAAAATACGATCATTCGAAAGATTGATGACGTAGCTTACAGAAAATGTTTATTTCAAAAAAATCGGTTAAAATTTAAATTTTTGGCAGTAGTTTTAATCAACCACAGTATTTAATTCTTTTGTTGTACTTATCACGAAGCGATAAAAGACAAAAATAATTTACGGGGCTGCAGATGACATTTCTCCGGTACTATTATGATGGCTGACAGAAGCTGCTCAACGTAATTTTGTAAATAACATTTAAAATTTTTTTTTTTTATATTTTTTAATAAAACTATAATATATTTTTATTTAAATTATCATTTTTATTAATTATTTTTAGTTTGTAATTTGTGTGTGTTAGTTATTTATGTTTGTATACAATTAATATCTAATGTAACTTTTAACGTTCTACACTTATAAAAATAATGTTTTTCAAAAAGTATAATTTATTACGAATCATTAATTATGTTTATATATATAATATAATATGGTTTATAAGTAATTTGTTATAATTCCGATTCTTGTTTACGTTTTTCAAGTCTATAGCTAACAAATGATCTGTATGCAAATAAATTATATATACGTGATTCATGCTTTGGTTTTGCTATATGTTTCATAACATTATTTTCAAGTCAATAGCTAACAAATACACTATATGCAAATAAATTATATCTATGTAGTACAATAAATATAATAAGATAGCATCACTTCTGTGCATAAAGAATATAAACATCACTTGTGTGCATAAAAAATATAAACATCACTTGTGCAGTGCATAAAGAATATAAACATCACTGGTGACCACAAAGAATATAAACATCACTGATGTACACAAAAAATATAAAATGAAGAGATGAAACTCATTATATCATAGTGATATAGACAATAGCCTACAATTTCTAGTTTTAGACAGACAAGAAGCCAATTGCTATGATGATTTCTTTTGTATCTTTTATTAGGATGAATCTTTTTCTTTATAGATGCCTTTGACATTTAGAACATTTGGGGTACAAGATAAAAATGAAGAAGTCATATCCGACTTCTTTTGGAGATTGTGAAGCTGTGGATTATCTCAGGTAAGACATGTTATACATGTTTAGAAAGATAATTTTGTGAGGAATGCAAAGAAATTATCACTGAAGATGTATTTTCAATTTTAGTTAATGTTACTTTTCAAATTATGAACAAACAATAAAATAATAAGTATTTCGGATGTGAAAATTTCTTTTTTCCTTATTTTTTATATAATTATCACTATTTATTTTATGTTTATTATTTTCCTTAATGTTTCTAGTTTCTAGCAATGTAATTGTTTTTGCTCTAACATAATTAAAACTGAAGTTATTGTAAAAATTGTGTGTAAGGCCAGTATTTTAAAAAATTGAAAATGGCGGCTTGAAGCTAAAAGAGTTAACAAAAAAAATTTGGAAATAGACCTCACATCGTTACTTGGAAGTTTTTTCAAGTTGATAAAATTTGTGATCAAACATTTACTAAAAATTGCTGGAAAAAAAAAAGAAATTATATATAATAATCAGCATGACTTACATTATGAATGCAATATCAGTTTGATAGTAATATAAAATAAGTACCATAAGATAGAAATGAAAGTTCCATGATGAAGATACTACAAGTTTTAAATTTAGTGATCTCTCAAATCCATTGCAAGAATTTATAATTTATTATATTTTCAATGCTTTGCCAGAGATAATAATGCCAGCAATAAGATGATTCAAACAAATCATATAATTTGCCTTTTTATTCATAGCTATTAACAGATACTTGATGACATTATTAAAGTTAAATTTAAATAAATGTTTAGTTGTATGTGTTACTGAGATTGTAGTTCATATGGAACACAAACTTATTCAATGGGGAAAAAAAGTTAATTGAGAAATAGAAAAAAAAAAGGAAGGCTAAAATAGAAGAATGTTCATGTCTGATAAGAGTAAATAATATATATATATATACATATTTATTAAAAAAATTCAAGAAACAAATCATATGCTTAAATTTGATAGAAATTTTATAAAGGCTATATTTGTAAAATTAGATATTGTTAAATGAAGAGACATAAGAAAAAGGAAATTATTAAACATTCTAAAAAGTATGGTAGTTAAGGATTTTGAAGAGGAGACTAAAAGATAAAACTTTTTGAAAGTGTAAATTCTCCCTTTTGAGGGTAAATGATAATTATGAATACTGATTCATTATTCTATTAGTAGAATGAAAACTTTAAAAGTATTCAAAATAAATACTTGTGCAAATTTTAATTTTCTGATATTTCTGTGATATCTATCCATATTTACTTACTAGCAACAATAATATATAATTTATCTTATAATAACTTTTAATTGCAATTTATATTTAAATATATGAAAATATATATATTAATGTCAGCTTACCAATAAACAAAGCAATATGAAGTTCACATTTACAGTTAATAATTTTGCATCATTTAAAATGACTTGCACATATTAATTAACAAAAAGTCTTCAATGAATAAAAAAAATAGGCATGCAAATATCTAATGAGCCTAATTTTTTAAATACCTTCAAAATCTTTTCACATGCTTTAGAATTGCTTGTCAACATAACTGTAGCTGCTGCAGCAGCCAAAGCAGTATCTCGGTCCTCTTCTCCACAGAAAAGGTACATCATTTTCACTCGGTCATTATCTCTGTCAACAAACATGCTAAAAGCCTATATCAATAAATAAAAATATTTACAACAGTCTATGATATCAAAAAGATAAGTAAAATAAAAAAGTCAGTAAACGTATAATTGTAATCATGTAAACGCATAATTGTAATCATCAATCAATTGTCTAAATCTGAAATCTTCAACCTTTTTTTTTATTGCTCACTTTAACATATTTTGGATAGATTACAATATGCCTACTGCTCATCTAACATAAAATTTGATAATATTCTTACAGAATATAATTTTATTCAAAAATAACATTGAAAAGTAATCACAGAATTAGATGTAGAAAGTAACCAATACAAATATGAACCATCATACCAAAAGACATAAAATTTAAAACTGAACTAATGCAAGAACAGAACTCATTATTATGTATATATTGTGATAGTTATAATATAAAAATAAGAAATAATTGCATATTTATTTAATAAGAAATATATATAATATTTAAATAGATATATATTTTCTATACTAAACTTAATATAATTATAAAAGACTTGAACTCAGACTTTCAAATTCCCCGCAGCTATCCAATCCATTCTATACAATCAATACACATCATGATCACTAATATAAAAAAAATAAATGAGCTCTAATATATGTATTTTGTGATAAATCAGCACTCATCAGTTGATCTTCATCATCTTCCACACATATATACTAATCAGTGCTCAGTTTGGTTCAGCACAAAATACATATATTAAAGATCATTTATTTTTTTTCACATGTATATGGTTATGTGCATCGGTTATATGGAATAGCTGTGAGGAGTTTGAAAGTCTGAGTTCAAGTCCCTTATATATATGTTGTAAGGGTCACTTACAATACACGTAAATACTCATGTACATGCTCATTTGCAAGTCAGTACCCTAACTAGACATAACAATTAAAGATTAAAGATCCCACATAAATAGATAAAATAAAAGTAAACCTATTGTTTAATAACCATGGAAACTAACCAGGACTTGAACTTTAGAACATGAAGATGATCTAGGTCAAGCATATCCAAGCAACGCATTGTTCTAAAGATAAAAGTTTATGGTTCAATTACTTAATTGAAAACATCAATTAACTCAACAATCACTATATATAAAAACCTCCTGAAGAAAAACAAAAGAAAAACATATAGTGTATTTTAAAGAGATTTGAAAATGAGAATTGCTAAAAAAGATAGTTAACTAAGTCAAAGGAATTATTCATTTACATATCTTTCCTCAACAAAAAAATCCATCAATAAGATCGCAAATTTATACCCAAGAGAATTTCATATTAGTCAATAACCATTCAGAAGAATATAAATATTATTAATTGTGAAAAACTATAAGGGAATAGCAACACATTATTCGAATATTATCAGAAGAGTAACTTGGCATCTGTTAACATATATTTATATATCACAGAATCGCATTTTAAAGCTTTTAATTTTAAATAATTTATAAGCAAGAATACTCAAGTTATTTAAAAAGCTATTCCAATATTTTCTGGCTAAACAACTTGCCATGGATGTCTTGTGTAGAAGCTTACTATAAGATGTAAATATTAATTCATCCATCGAATGCTTAATTGAGATGCCAAAATTCTATAGAATGACCTACTACCTTAGGTTCTCTATATCAGTTTGCAGAGAATGGAATGGACACTATAAGAGGGTAGCACCGCACTGGAGCTAACTGACCACACTTCATCCTATCAATGCAATATATGAATCACAGAAGGAGTATGAATCTACAAGATCAAGAGATTTTGCTGTGAGTTTAGAAAAATTTTATAGGACATTCTCAAAGCAAAAGTGTTATTCAAATCATTTAAATAAATTATCTGAACTCTAAACTTTATCTATGAACAATGGGGAAGCATATACCTAGCTTGGATCGTTGCATTTCTCAAATCACGAAATAAAAAGGGGGGTGACAGCTTACAGGATGAACAAATATTTGTTTTATAATAAATAAAATTTAGGTTTCCCTTCATGGACAAACTTGACAGATCATCCAACTTAATATGGGAGGTAAGATTTATCTTTACCTACATTAAAAATATTCACTATCTACAGAACAGAATTGTTTGTTAACTTGTTATAGCAATTAACTAACTCTTGTTTATTTTTATTTTTTTTGGTATGAAAGATTACAGTAGATCATTAATATATAGAGAGTGTCTTTTCCAAGGAAGAAGGACTTTGTTAGTTGGAACAAGCTGTAATGACACCACGTACTATACTATTGTTTAGGTTTAAATATAAGCTTGTTAGGATTCTTATTGTAAATTGTAAAAAAAATTATAAATACTTAGTGTTAATGATGCACACCTAACAGGGATAGTCTGAATCATCAATTATCTTATTAAATGTTAGGGATGCATGCCAGGCATTCACCCACTTGTTGTTAAGATTCATTTTTGAATTTTTTAAAATAAAAACATGTTAAACTATTTTGAAACTTTGAGAAGTCTCAGATTTATCAAAATCATTCTATTTTGGCATCATTACATATTATTTAAATTATATGCACACACCTACTCTTTTTCCTTTATGTCATAAGATTTTAGCAAGGTTGATTGGGAAGTCATTAATTCATTGTATTTATATAGAAGTGAGGATATTGTTATTTATCTAGATTCACCCCTGAAGAGAGTCAACTGTAATTTCTACCTGAGTTTGATATATGTGGCATAATGGAACCTGAAAAAGGGGTAGGGAGTGAGTGAACTGATATAAATTGTGTTCAGATTTAATGTATAATCATTTGAGCTATCCATTAGAGATGGATGCAATAATTAATCAGATTCCCCATCACATTACTCACTACATCCCACAAAAAGACCCTAGGACTGACTGTAGTAAGATGCGACCCTCCTCTCCCATGCGGAAAACAGGCTGTTACAATATGTATAAAAAATAAATGTTTAGTAGAAATTACTTTTAATGAGAGACTTGGGCTTGATATTGGTTAACAAAATAGTTTATATTTGGTTTTAGTTTTCTCAAAAATAATCGTTGGTCTACCCTTTCTTGTACATCCAAGCAGTTTCTCTCCTTGGTCAAAAGTTTGTTCACAATACTGAATGCTGTTTTCATCAAATAAGAAGTTGGAACGGCTATCAGGAGAAAAAATATTTTATTTCATAAATATGGAATTTTTTTATTTTGCCATAGTTGTAGATAACATCCATCATTGAAATTTATTTAACTCTCAATATCATATTTTAGAAGTAATAACTCTTCTTGCAACCTAATTTCAACTACAATTATATTCATAGCAAATGAAGACACCATCCATGTACCTACTTCCAGGTTGAAATCTTGAAAATGGGCTTCCAAATCAAGTCTGAGTGTATGAAAATGATTACTTATATGTTTCTAAGCCATTAACTGTAAAATCATATTTGATTGACAACTTAGAAAACAGATTCAATTCCTTATTCATCATCAAATTTATCAATAAATAGACAAATTATTTTTTGTATACAATAAGAATAATAATTTTTCCTTGAAGATGCAAATTAATTTCATTTAATTTGGTAAAAATTTCGGCTAAATAAAAAAAAAAAAAACATTTTTGTGTGTTTTAATTACAGGCACATATTGACTTCTTAGGCATTTTCAAAAACTCTTAAGATAGTTGTATATACTTCCACAAAATCGATAACCAATACACTTTTGTAAGAATTAATCGGACATACAAATCATCACAATCCTTACAAAACTGACTGAATACTCAAATCATTTTTTCCATTAAAATTTAATCTTGTTAATTGTGTTCATGATATTTGTTAAAGATAAATGTAAACTGGGGCTAGTATGCTTTACAGCACGATGTCACTTGTGAAAAGGCAATCAATAGATAATATTTACACAGAAGCAAAACTTTCCATACATTCGTACCACAGTGTAAGCTAGAGTAATCAATGAATATAGGAAGATTTGTACATAATATGTCTATCTAGTCCTACTCAGCCAATATCCTCAGGCTAATTTCTAGCTTGTGGCTTTTATCAGTGAGGAACCTTGGATTTGAGAGCACTGCACCTAGATCTTAGGATCTAATGCAATCTCCAGCAGCCACTTTTTACTTTATTAGCTAACTATAAAGCTTTGAGTCCAAAATGAAACCACAATAAAGTTTTCAATTCAAGCTCATTAGCTTGTATATTTGTATAGATCTAAACTCAGCTCAGCATTCATACTTAGTGTCTTTGGTTCTTTAATAACCATAGTCACCATAATCCTATTGGGCAGGATTGGTATTCGTCTAGTAAATATCACACGATCGCTATTCATTATGCTTACCCAAGCTGTTTACAAAGAGCCAAAACTCCATACAGTAGTGTCACACAGTGCAAGCCAGAATAATCATTGGATGATTGTGCATAAAATTCCTATCTAGTGCCTACTCATCCAATATCCCCAGACTAGTTTCTAGCTTTTGGCTTTCCCAAATAGGATTATAGTGACTATGGCTATTAAAAAAACCAAAGACACCAAAAAGTATGAATGTTGAACTGAATTCAGATCTATATGACAATACAAGCTAACGAGCTTGAACTGAAAACATTATTGTATTTGTATTTTGGACTCAAAAAAGATTTATAGTTAGCTAATAAAGTAGAAGATGGCTGCTAGAGGGTTGCATTAGATCCTACGATCTAAGTGCAATGTTCTCAGATCCAAGACTTCTCATTGATGAAAGCCACAAACTAGAAACTAGTCTCGGAATATTGGATGAGTAGGCATACAGAGGGATTTTATACACAAACCTGGGCGTGATGCTACTGTATGGAGAGTTTTGCTTCTGTGTAAACAGCTTGTGCAAGCATAAAGAATGGAGATCATATGATGTTTAGTGGTTCAATGCATATGTTGAGAACTTGTTTCTTGAACGTGTTAAAAACTCTTGATAGTGGCCAGCCATTGCCGTTACTCCATCTGTTGTGCAAGCAACTATATTTGTTAATGATATGTTATGTTTTTCAAAATAGGATTGTAGTGTAATAGATATACTCCTTGCATCCCTACTGGGAAACAGCATTTCTTCTTGCAGCAAATTTTTTTCATCAAATTAATAAATATATAGATCATTAAAAAAGCATTATTATCAACAGCTGTTGACTCATCAACTTGCAGAGAAAATAATTTTGTTTGAAGCATACGAACAAATTGCTTTTCAATATCAACAACCATTCTGTCAATCTGTCATCTACTTGTGTTATTATTGATTGGAAAATTTTTCAGAATATTGGATGAGTCCTGATGAATCATTGATAACAAAAGTACTTCAAAACATGGTTTTGGTAACTTTTCTCCAATAGTATGGGCTTCCCATTTTTAGTAATAAGTTCAAATATATGATAACTTGCTATGAGTCCATCCTTGATTTTTCTTAAATACTTTTCAAATACTAAGGTTATGGTATTATGTTTTTTAAATTGTTCATAAATACCTTTAAAATATTCTACCAATTTTTCACATCTGTCTTTGTGTTTAATATGAAGATATTCTTCAATCAAGATGGTTTCATTGCTTCATTAGAAAATGATTTTTGACACAATAAGAACATTGGCATGGTTTAATATATTGTTGATTTGATAAAACATATACCAAATATTCAGTTGAATATAAATGAGTACACTTTTTCTTAGAAGGCATAATGAAAACTTGGATACCCTCAGAAAATACACATAATTTTTAACACAAAATTATTCTGAAAATGAACAGTCAACTGAACTGACAGAATTCTATGCATGCATTATTGTGTCACACCATCTACCAGATTTTTATGTTGCACATTTTTAGAATTTCGTATTGAACATGTAACATTATGACACAGGAAATTCTAAATATTGGCAATACATTCAAAATATATAAATTGAACAAAAATATTTATAGAACAGGATTAGTTTTTAAAAATTAAATGAAAATACTATGGCATTTAATTAATTACTGCCCACCAAAAATTATAAAATACCCACTAGTGGGTGCTCGCTACTAACCACATTGAAGACTCCTGGTTCAAATGAAGAGTTTGTACCCTTCTTCTCCAAGCCTTTCTATTTCTAACCCTAGTCTTCAAAAATTATAATGGCAAAACATCAAACTATCGAGAAAAATATTGAGATTTAATTTGCTACCTTTAGCTCATCTGATAAGTAAACATTGTTTTCAAAGTGAGTTTTTTTGCTGGTGGATGGTTGTAATATGGTGGCGTTGAGATGAGGGATGCATTGATAAAAACAGCAACAACCAAAAAAAGAAAACTTGAAAAAATCATTTTTGTCAAAACTATTTATCAATTTCTTTTCTCTTTTCATTTTTTACTATCATCGTGTTCTTTATTATTCCTTTAAATAAAATCATGTCCAATAATTGTAGCATTAGAAGCAATAATCTACTCTACTTCAGGTTCATTTTTCCTAAACTACATCAAATGCCTCATCTTTTCTTCCTTTCATTATATTAATCTTTATATCAATTCAGAACTAAAGAAATTTCACTATCATTACTAGGGTAAAAACATGACTGATAAAATGAACTCCAATAATATATATGTTACAAAATAATCATTTATTAATATATTTTACAACCTTATCAATAAATAAATAAACATATCTGACAAACTAATTCCATTAACAAATGATATGAACCAATTACTTATTAATCTATTAACCATAAGAATGTTCAATTATTTGATACCTTATAAGAAAAACTAGCAAAACAAAAACTCTATAAAGTTCTCCAATAAAAAACACAGAGTTTTCATAGCTTTTGCTAATTTTTTATTATATGATATATATAACGTTTTGAGATTAATTCAATGCAACTCTATTTTTTAAATATAATTGAATAACCCTCCAGCATTAGCAAATGACAATACATTCTAAAGTTAAAAAATATCTTTAACTTTGTCCTCCTTCATATATATATATCAGGAGGATTGACTACAATGCTTTTGCTAGAAAGGATAAATTTTGCAATGAGTTAATCTCAAAACATTACATATAAATATTTAGCACTATAAAATATTATTTATTACATGATATATATATATATATATTGCATGTTGTTGATGGATCTCTACTAATCTTGACATTTTTTTATTATTCCTAGAAATAGCTCACAAATCTTTGCAATAAAAGAAATCAAAATTCAAATTGTCTTTAACCAGCAACTGTGTTACTGTGCAATCCAAATTTCTTTTCAAATATCATGATAATCTTGCCATTTGTCTATTTGAAACATATAATAGCATCTGCAATTGTTTCAATATATCCAGTCTGAATAAA
Source organism: Epiperipatus broadwayi (assembly GCA_028023455.1). Taxonomy (NCBI): domain Eukaryota; kingdom Metazoa; phylum Onychophora; class Udeonychophora; order Euonychophora; family Peripatidae; genus Epiperipatus; species Epiperipatus broadwayi. The sequence continues at coordinate 12,002,970 of JAQFVV010006219.1, read as the reverse complement.
CAAGTATGTGAAATAATAAGTAAAATGTTGTTCAACATTTCAATACTCTTAGATCTTGGTACCAATTGCTGGAGAAGATATGCATACAAAAATTATCACCTGCATTCTCTCCTTTTTTTTAAAAAAAAGCCTTTTATAATTATCAATAAACTTAAACATATATATTTTGACTTATCTTGCAATCATATGTAGCATGCCATTCCTGCTTTGTATAAGATGGTTGAGCATGCAAAAGACTGTTATCTAATCTAAAAATTCTTAATATGGCTTTAAAAGTCCTTTTAAAATGTCGATCTTCAATACTAACAAAAATTTAAACTTAGTTGGATCAACCGATCTAGTCTACAGTTTTACAAACTAAAAAAGAAAATTGCATTGATATCAACAAAAATTTCACCAGAACATCATTTATCTTAAAGTTACAAGAGATATAAAGCAAGATTCTCCACTCTCTTCCAAATTATTTAGAAAAATTTCTTATTTAGCTACCAAATTTCTATAATCCTTCCTTGATGTTGTTGTAAGTACAAGAAAAACAACATTCAATCCTTACTGATCAACTTCTATATTATAGATTCTTTTTCATTTCATTTTCCTCAGAATTCCAATGGAGTAAGCTTTTCTTATATCTTTTCTCTGACTGATCAAATAGATTTCTCAGTATGCTTCATTGACCAAAATATTTTCAACTTTCAGTTATTGTAATTCCTTAAATTACATCTAACCACAAAAGACAAAATCATAAATGCATTGATGAAGTGTATTTTAAAAATATTCTATTTTCCTTGGTATATTATTGTAAGAAACATAAAATCATTGAAATCTGTAAAACAGCATCAACTTATTCTGAAGTCAACCTTGTCCTTCCTTTAAAATTCTCTGATCTCCAATCACTTTAAAAAATTGTGGATTGATTATTAACCAATTGGCTGTTATGAGGACTAACTGCAGAATCTCAACATCGTCAGAATCTTTAGTTCATATAACATTAAACTAGCCAAATCATCTTATGAACTTGACCAATGTGATCACTCTTGACACAATACCAGCAAAAAACCCTGAATATAATACATTACCTTCACGTGATGATCTCTATTCTTATTCAAAATTCTATTCCCTCAATAACATTGTTAAACTACTGGAATATATATATATATTCTTAGACTTCTTACAATTAAATACTGAAATTAAATTTCTTTACAATTGTTTTTCTACAGTCATCTTTTTAAATTTTTGGTCATGTAAGCTGAAGCTATCACACATTTGACTGGGTGTATTCTTTTTTTTTTAATACTTTAAAAAACACCTTAGTACTTAACTGATATTAATCAATATATGGATTATTAATCTTTAGATTGCTTTACTCTAGCTTTAAATTGATTTACATGAATTCTCAATTGTGATTCTTTTTTCATTCCTAAAGTTCATTACCAAAAAATATGTATGACCTGATTAATCTATGAACTGCAATCAATTCTTGTTAGATGTTTTTATGATAAAAAAAAACTGAATACCTAACGACTGGAAAATCATATGATGTTTGAGTACCAGAAGAGATGGTTTGAATTTTGATTCAAAAACTTTTAGTTCCTGAGTCTACCATTCTACCACTGTGCTAAATACAGAGTTCTTACCTTTGACCAAAAAATAAAAATAAAGATAGCATTACTTAAATGCTAGAATACCTTACATTATTCCTGAAACATTAAATTTGAGTTTAATCAATAAACTTTGACCTTTGACATCATTGTTACAAAGTTAAAATAAATGGTACCTTAACCCGACGTACACGATGGCAGCTAGAGATGCTGTTTCTGTGTTAGCACACACAACATACAGGGTAGGGGCCCCGAAAGCAGACGACGCTTTTTCCAGACGCTAGGTGGCGCTGTTCATCATGCGTAAAACAGCGGGTTAAAGTACCAAATAAATTTATGCTTTCAGAATGAATACAATCCTATTGTGGGATTTATCATTGCTCTTTCTATTTCTTACAGTAATTCTTTCTTGCAAATCTGCATGGATTCCTATAAATTTTTATGTTCATGATAATTATTGTTAGATAGAAATTTTTTTTATACATTTGCGTTCATTTATTGAAGAACTTTATTTAACACACTAACAGTGACTTAAGTTCCAGAAGAGTTATTAACAAAGAAATGAATCAATATTTGACTGAAAGCATGTGACAATGGCATTTTATTTGTAATTACATGTTGGACTATTTCCATCATCTCAATTTTTAATTGTTAAATGTTTTTAGAAAAATTCAAATTTTATTTAAACTTTTAAAATACATTCAACCGTTTGTATATATAAGTTAGTATATAAACAATATTTCCAGTGACATTATTCTTCTCTCTTCATCCAGTGTATGTTGTTAGGAATCGAATCAGTGACTTAAATTTGTAACATTAAATTAAGATGATGCTCTAACCAAATAAGCTATTCTGCTTAAATGCATTTAAAAAATTTAAATGAAGTTTGAATTTTTCTAAAACATTTAACAATTTAAAAAAACTAGATAATGGAAGTAGTCCAACATATAATTATATGAATCAAAATTGTTTATATAATCATTAGATATTTACAACTGCAACTGGTATTACAATGCTCAAACTAAGCGCAATACTCTCATAGAGTTTCATAACATTTTAAGCATATTAAAATAAATAATAATATAAATATTTTTTAAATCAAGCTTAGCTTCTATTGCACTCTTTATCAATTCGACTGGTCAAGAATGTGTTACTCGATTGGCATAATAGGAATTTTTTCTAGTTTTATATTAATCAAAAGAACATAAAAAGATATCTCTGTTATGCTTTATATCTCCAAGAACCCTTATTTTCACCATAATCTAGAACAATCTAATGTAAGCTTGAGTAATCAATAGTCAGTAGATGGCTATAGAGTAAGGTAAAGAGAATTGCTCTTGAAAACATATGAGTAAACATATGAAAAAGTCACATAATATTCTTGTTGCTGAGCTTCATATCTATTTGAAATATATATTGAGAAATTATTAAAATCTATAAATTTTACAAGAAATTCATATATCACCTTTACACCTTATATTTTATGATGTTACTCTGATTGTAAATTGAGTGACAGTAGATTGCAGTTTGAGCAACTATTAAAATTTTTAATTTTCAGAAAAGACAAATTGGTAGTATGGAGGTAAAATAATGGCAATAAGCTTCCTTCAGATTTCTCTTTTTTGGATAAGCAAAAAAAAAAAATCAAAGTAAATTTCTTGGATTTTCTGATCAAAATATCCATTTTTAAACTAGCCATTAGTAAGTTAATACTGCATATATTAAACTTGAAGTCAAAATAAGAATCCTTGCAATTAAAGTTTATATATGACAAATAATAAAATATAAATACAAATAATCATAGAGTTTCTTGGTCGCCATGAATATGGGACTATAAACTGTCCCGAAAGTGCTTGGTAGTAAATTTTGATAGTTTTATGTACATTGAATAGCTTCATTATCTGTGCGCAGAGTGCATATATATTTTTAATTGGGAGATAATGTGATATTTGTCATTCAATGGCAAGTTAAGCCTAATATTTCCATTCACTTAATAAAACTGAGAAATTTTTTTTTTTTATTTAGCTAAAAAAAAAAAAAAAAACCTTCAACTCTTAATCCTTTACTTTTTATCTATTATGGTATAAAAGAGAGGGGTAAGGTGAAAGACAAAGCGACAAGTGTGATGTAAAAAGGTGTTCTTGCAATATTCGTAAAATATTACTTTTTTCCTTTATTTGAGAAACTGTTTATTTTGCTGAAGTTATTTTTATAAAATTAAACAATAAATATTAGTTTTTCAAATCATTTCATGATTTACAATTTCTAAAAAAAAGCTTACTTCTAATGTTTCTAAACATATTGGTTTTATGTAAAGTATACATCAATGAATATAATATATGGAAGACATTCAAATAATTTATATTGAAGGATCACCTCTTCATTAAAAAGTACATTTGTTAAACATTGTGTGGCAGCTCTTCTTAACATTGTATGGTCTTCAAACATATAATTCTCAATGTATTGGATTCCTTTTTCTTCCACAATTCTTTTTCTAAATAAATAAAAAAAAAAAACATACTTAGATTTTTTTAGCATATATAAATGATTAAAAAATAGTCATACAGTGATTTGTGTATATTGCTATATATATATGATAAACAAAACAAGTTATAAATTTCGTAACTTGCTCATAGCTTGCATTTTATGATCACTATCAAGCTTTGTTTACATAAACGCTGACAGAGATAGAATTCAATATCTCTTTCAAATTGTCTCCAACCTTTAAACCATGGTTTCGAGCTAGCTCAGCGTTTATGTAAACAAAGCTTGATAGTGGGCTATTGGTAAAGCTCCATCTAGTGATCATATATATATATATATCTGATACAATGTAAAATGGTTTCTGTATAGATAAAATTAAGTTTCTGTACAAGGTCATAAACTTGAAAAGCAAGATGAACATTTCTCCAACTAAAACACGTACTTCTTACTTCCTTATTACCAAATCATTTTCACATCACTTATTCATTTTTTTTTTGTTTTCTATTCCATTTTAATAAAATCTGTTTCATTCATTCCTCTATTCTACCATTATATTCCCCATTTTTATCATAAAAACCTAAATATCTCTATCTCTTTTATTATCTTTATCTTTACATTTCTCTCACTCTTCATAGAATTTATTTTGATATTCTTTCAACAAATTTTACTAAAAATTGATGTTAAATACTTTCTATCTCATCTCCATACAATTCATATCTATTGTCTAAATCGTTTTTCTTCTTATGACTTCTTTTACTGGTATATAAAACTTCTTTTCTAGCACCAATAGTAACAAACCCTCACTAGTATTACCATGCATTCTTTCATATTTAGTATATATTTTTATTTTTATACTAATTTCCCAAATTCTATTTCTTTTTCCTTTAATTTATCAAGCCTTTTTTTACATATTTTATAATGATGTAACTGTAATATATTCTCTATGCATTTATCCCATTTCTAATAAAAATATATAGAAATAAATTGCTTATCTATTAACTTTGCATATTATAAAACTTTTCTTGCCTAATGTGTTTGTTGGATTCTCCCCATAATCCCCATTAAATACTATTTTAATTTTCCGTACGTATATTAAAAAAAAAATTTCCTCCATTTTATCATGAATAGCCCCAGTTATTATCCACAAATGACCACCAAATACATATCTATCAATTTTATCTAAAAAAAAATTTGAATCTTCTGGTCAATACAGTACTGTACCTTATATTTGTTACATGAAAAACATACCAAATTTTTAATTTTAAGGTCTCAACTTCAATTTTCAGCAATGTGGCAGTTCCATTTAATAAAATACCTAAATATCTATACATCTCTTTTTCAAAACAGATATTTTCTACTTTCTAACCTTCAGTTTTCTTTCCATTAAATACTAGTATCTTAGGATCCTTTTTTCTATGCTTACATATTTACTTAGTAATAGTTTTATTTATTTATTTCAACTACTTACAGAAAATACCATATCTTCCACAAAAAAAAGTTACCATATTATAAATTTTCCTGGTTTTCACTATAGTAATTCTCACCCCTATTGTTTTCTTTCTATCTGAACCTTAAATTCTTTTAGAAACCAAATAATAGAAGAGATTATGAGCAACCTGTTTTAATCCGGTTTCATGTAACAATTTCCACCAATTTTATATCTCAATTAATATTAATAAAAATTATTTTTGTAAAAATCCTTAATCATTTCAGTGTATTCCTATATATTTTTAAGTTTCTCCACAATTTATTTCTATTCATGCTATCATAAGTTTTTCTATATTTAAAAATACAATACTGATTTGTTTTCTCTATAAATTATTGCAATTAATTGAACATCAAATAAATACTCCTCCCCTTCAATTCATTTTCCTGAATAAAACTTCATTCTGAATCTTCCTCAAGATTTTATCCTTTTCCATTTAAGCCCTATAATTTTCATTTATATATACATGTAGCTAGTTAACAATCTAAAATCTTTTCCCTTCCCTTTATATAATAATTTAATTCTTACAACTTTCCAAACCAACTCTCGCATATTTTGCCCCACTTATCAATATTTCAGATGCCACACTATTTAGTACATTTGCTTTTCATTTTTTTAAATCTACTTATTGCTCTATTGAATTTTGGATCAATCACTCTATGTATTACCTGATGAATTAAGCTCTCTAATAAATTACATTCATTTATGAAACCCATTATCACTTAAAGTTTTTTTTATTAAAAACTCATTCCCTTTGCATTTAATAATATAACAGCCTATTCTTTCTTATCTCTCTAGTTCACGCAACTTCAACATTTTTAAAAACCTTTTTTCCCTGCATTGTTGAATTCCCAATCTTAATTATATTCTATTTTTCTTACATAGCGATCCCATTTAACAATACTTCCCTTTGCCTATTTTTTTTCTGAACTTTCTCTATATATTCCTTAAATACATTTTTTTTTTCTTTTACACTTTCTAAAGAATATCTCCACTTTTATTTGTTAGTCATAGTACTTCTAAACAATCACTTATTTGTGGCTTTCTTCATTATATTGGTCCACTCTTCATAAGTTTTATGATTCTAGATTTGAAATTTTCATTCAACCATTTTCATATATCCTTTTCAATAATGCTCCATTCATATTTTCCATTGACTTCACTAACATGACCTTTCTATTACCTACAATCAATATTTCACAATTATTATTCTTAAACTTATCTATATTACTGTGAAAATACATTCCCAAATACTCTATTTTTACCTTTTCACATTCTCATCATTTTCAGTAACTAAATATTCTAATCCCCTTAATTCCATTCTAATTCACATATATTTTTTACAATTCCTTTTTAAAATATCTTCCTTAATAATGCCCCCCCCCCCCACACACACCTTTTTTTTTTTTACTGATACAACACTTATTTATCTTCTTTATATCTCAAATGTGTTTCTTCTATTACTATAAAAAAAGTCATTTTCAACTCTCTCGCACTCTTTCATATTTATATTCTTTTGCATGTCTATGGAACCAATTTTTATATTAACAATCTTGGAGCTTCATTTAAATATTTTGCAGCTAATTCCAGGCAATATTTGTAAAAAAAAAAAGTATTTTCAATTCTTATTCTATCCATCACTGTCTTTATCCACATATTCTTCAAACTTGTTCCCTTTAAATATAAACAAATATTTCCTTACCTATATATATATATCCTGCTCACTTCTTTAGTTTAGTGATTAATAAAATTTACTGTAAATTAATTCACTTATTAATTTATCCCATTTCTTTAATAAACATAATTAATCTTTTTTAAATAAACTTTTATTTCTAATATACACAATCCAATTCATCTAAAAAATTGATAGCATTTTTCTCATATAAACATATTAACCTAAATGCATCCCAGTATCAAACATCATTATTGCTAACTGCCCATTCATTTCCTTCAAACATATAATGATATATTCAAACTGCATTATTGTTTCTTCAGTAGCTTTATCTCTAATATCACTAGTTTCTATCAATACTAATACTAATGTTTTGTAGTATCTTAATAATGTCTAAAATCCCAGCATCAGGCAAGCTTATCCTTATATTTTTATTTCTATCCTTTCTAGTATTACATTTCTATACCCTTAATTATTGTATCACTCAACATTAACTTTTCACTATTCTAAATTCTCACAAACTTCTCAATAGATATATTTCTCTCAAATTTCTCGTCAGATTTTTTTTTTGCATAATATTACTTATCTTTTGAAAGTTACATCACTAGATGGCAATTCACCAAATTCATGCGATTAAAGTAGCCTTTATTTAACTCTTTATAAAATTTAGGAATACATATAATCAATTTATAAATTGCAAAACAAATTATTTTATTTGCTATTCATATGCAATTCCAAAACATCACTTATGAACTACCATATGATTTCAATTTATTTTGAAAAAAAACTAATAACACTGTTTCATTCATGCCATAAATGATATATTTGAAATGTAATCCTACTAAGACTAAAGAAAGTTTTAGTTATGAATAAAAAAGTTATACTTCAAATTCTTATATATTTATTTAAATACTTTGTTCATAGATTTTTGCAAATATAAACTTGAAATAATTGAGAATTTTTCACTTAATAATCTAATTAAAATTTCCAGCTAAGATGTAACCAAGACAACAACTAATTAAAATTGGCCATGCAAACCGAGGTTAAAGTAGCTCACACTATGTATTGTTGTTTATTACTAGTCACAAGAATTTAGCTTTATACAAATTTTAATTGGGTGATGCCTTGATTTGATCTTAGTTGCAAATTTTAAATTCTTATATAAATGTGTTAATAAAATAAAACAATTTTGTCCATTTACAATCTGACTAACTATGTTTTTAAAATAAAAAACTTAATTATATATAAAAAAACAAACTATTAATTGCTCTGCAATGAAACAAAATATTTATGAAGGTACTAATTTAAAAATATCCAACTATTTAAAAAAATGTTTTTTTTTAATTGCAATATATATCATTGCATCTAATACATATATAGAATTTGTACATATATTTATAACAAAACACATGCAACTCTAATCAGAATAACATTCAGTTTTGTTATTTGATTTCAAATTAACTTTATAATTTATGTGATTAAAAAATGTTACAAAATAAAACAGGTTTTATGTGAAAACTATAAGTGTCAATTCAATAATCAAAAATATTTGATTCTTGCCCAATTTTTTCCCACTATTTTATAATCAAGATAACAGTTTGTATAAGAATTTTTGCACAAAGATAATTAAGAGAGAATGAAGAATACACTACCTTTTTCACAAAACTCTGTAAAAAATAAGATGATCAACTACATGTCAAGAAATGCTTAAATATAATTCTGTACAAATGACTTGTGAATTTCAAACAATTGATGTCAGCTTCATAAACCTGAAGGGAAATGAGAATGATTTTAAAAAATGGCTAAACAGTTACACTGACCCATTATTTGATCCTGGCTTAATGTTTTGAGATAGACAGTATCAAAGATGAAGTCCTGCTTAATTTGATCCAATGTTATAATGGAAGTCTCTCAAATTTAAGATCCATGGATTGCACTCATCATCTCTTTCAATGCTAAAATTTCTTATGAATTCCTGAATAATAAAGCCATTCAATTTTTTTTTTTTGTAATGTCAGTTGCTAAAATGAAATTTGATAAAATCAACTATGTTTACAATACAAAGCTTGCTAAGAGTAAGTGACTGATATTATAAAGTCTCAGCCAAAATTATTAAAGAATAAACATCCATCTAAATATTTTAGTTTCTAAAAAAATTTGTGAAAAGTTCTCATAGATATGGAATAGGTGATATCAAAATGGCTCATCATAGACACATCATATAGAAGATTAATAGTATTATATTTTTTCTTGTTACTAGAAACTTTATGTTTGGAGATTACCAAGTATAAAATATAGTGATAAACTATTAATAATTCATCATACATATCATGACATTTTCTTGCTTAATCAATATTTTGCATCACTGCAGAGAATTTGAAATTTTGAAGATCCCAGTTCAATGCTTTCTAACAATGTCATCTTCCAAAATAGTAATATTCCAATTTAAGAACTCATAAAATATTGCTTTGAAAAACTTGAAGTATGGGTCCTCTTTAATGTATGGAAAAATAGATATCATTTGTTAATATCTTTCAAGAAACTTGAAGTCTTTTTCTAAGAAAAACAGCTTAACCTTTTTCTAGACAGTGTTCAACTATTATATAACTCCATTACAAATAGAAAACAAGCTCTCTGTAAATCACTGAAAATTATAGACCTATTTTCAAGATATAACAATTGTAAAAATAATATATATATATATATAATTTGTGCGTGAGTAGTATGCTCTTTGCTTTCAATAAATATGATCTCAAGATATGAATCTATAAGTTACTATAGAAAGATTATTTTATATAGGAAAAATTCAAAATTACATCATTTGAGGGAAAAAAACAACAGAATGGCAATCATTCCAGAAAAGTATTTCTAAAACCTCACTGAAAGATTATAACCATCTTGGTTGTGCAAAATATAGCATTTCAGTGTTCAACATGGCAAGTGTGCTTATTTTCACATTAATGTAGAAAATATAAATAATTGTTCTTATATTTTTATTAACACTATTTTATAATTAAATATTTTAATTGCACTTGACTTGAGAATGTAATATTTTTTAATAAAATAAATTCCATGGAGAATATATTCATCTATTGATAACAAAAAGCAATATGAACATAAGTAAAGTTTAAATAATTTTGACTTAATTTATCTTATGTCTTTGGTAATTGATTCATATGTTTTCTTTTTTTTCCCCATAAGATTAAAAAGTCAGCAACTAATAAGTATTTTAAAAAACTATTTAATAAACAATCCTCAAAATAGTATGACACACATGGAATTCGATAAATATGATTAGAAATGAACAATCTATATTAAATAAAAAAGTAATACTTTGGGATTCTGCTACAGTTGAATAAATGAATGAAAAAAGATTGAGCTTATAAAAAATTTTTTAATTCTTTAGAGTAAATATATATAAAAAAAATGCTACAAAAAAAAAAAAAAAAAAATTGAACTCACCTTGCAGAGTCACTGACACCAGCAATATTTGTTAAAGCCATTAATGCCTCAAAATTTTGTAAACCACTTTTTTCAACATGGAGTAAATGAATTAATGGACGAATGACTTCATACATCTACAGTAAATAAAATGTATTTGTTTCAACAATGAAAAAGGCTTATTAAAAATTTATCATATTTCTTTAATATGTTTTGATAAAATAGATTATGTTAAGAGAGTGGCAAGCAATAAGATTTTATCACTAATGATAGTCAAATATTCTAATGCTAAGTTGTTTCAATTGAATTTGAGAAGAAAATTTAATATATATACAATATATATAAATAAATAATATCTATTATATCATGTGATAAAATCCTCCATAAAAACAGTATGATAAAATCTCACAAATGTTAATGCCCAAATAGTTATTCCCTAGCTAACAAAAGATTTATTTTACTAACCTTATATTACTGCAAATATTTTAAATACAATTAATTTCATTCTCACAATTTGTTTGTGTTTGAATTTATTATATATAACAACTATTGGCTAGCAAAAAAAATCTCCTTTTGGTGGAAAATAAATAATGCTTTAAGCTCTAATATTTATGAGATTTTAGTATTGTTCTTATGGATGATTTTATTGCATCATATATATATATATATTGTAACGTTTTCATATTTCAATTGTTCTGGTAGGCCTTCTTTTACACACTATAAAGTGAAAGTTAATCAAGTCATGGATAAGAAAATATTTTGTTTGTATTTCTAAAAACTTAGCTATATCTCCTGATTAATTGGCCTACTAATTATTGCGACTGGAATTACCAACGAAGTTAGTTTTAATTTATAAGACAGCGCCATAGTCAACAAACTCCTAACTTCCCCATATCCCATAATTTTGAAGCAAGTAACTAAAAGCTCGGGGTTATGATTTCCCGTAACTTTATTTATTTTTTTAGAGTATATTATTCCCGGAGCTTAGTCAATAACTATTAAATAGAATGGCAAAGATAATTTCTTTAATTAAATATTAATTAACTAACATTCACAGCATCTAATATTCAAATTAAGAACGTACAAAGAGAGTGCTAAATTAATACTAAATATTTTATTAAAATCTATTTAAAATATTTATGCAAGAATTAGTAAAAAAAAAAATTGGAAAAGAAAAACATACCCTAATCCAAATACTATTAATCTTATGAAAAGTTATTGTTCCATTTAAATTCTTCTAGTTAGTTCCTTGAAACATTGAAAATCAAAAACTATCGGTATTATCATTCATGGAAGTCACAAATTGGGAGTAAATAATCTTAACTTACCGGTAAACTTGTATCAGTTCTTATAATATACTTGTCTTCCTTTGGGATCCCGTGTTCCTTGGCATTTAATAGATCTCTCCTGCCGGCATCTTCACATCTGGTCCATTCCACTGCTGGAGCAAGAAGCTTGGTTGCGATGACATCTTCGTTGCAAAAAATGATGTTCACAAGGCTTCGTTTCCACTCTTGCGTGATGACTCCGTTCAGCAAGTGAGTAGTGTTCCTGTGCAGACGCATTTCACTGCAACAGGTTACTCTCACAGAAACCTCCAACTCTAAGAACACATGTTAAGAGAAAAGACCTAGATCGAAGTTGTCCTCTTCTTTTTATACCTCGATCCAGTTTTGAAACTTCTGCGCATATTATTATTATCATGATGCATAGGTTTATAATCTTATACATTTATTTTTAACTTTCTGTTACAAAGTTCTTTTTTTAGTAAATTATTTCCACCATCTTTAATCAATATCCTAAAGGTTTTCTTGATTGTAATCGTCGTACTTTTGGAATTCTTTTCGTTTATCTGGACTAGTAATATGCATGCCCTTTTTTTATTCTTTCCAATTTCAACTTTTATAAACTACGGATAAATAATTCGAACCAAAAAAATCAACTCTCATTGTACATTTAAAAAAAAAAAAAATTACACAAACTAAAAAAAAATTAAAACTGTGTTAATTTAAAAGATCTTTAAATTTCCTTCTTTTTTTAAGCTCTTAAATATTCTCAAATGTCAATATATTTGGACCATCTATTTGTAGACAGTACAATATATACAATTTTTTTGGTGTGTACATATATAATAGTATATTTTTATTGTTTTTTGATATATTTTAATATATAATAATAATAATATATGTATGGTTTTAGTTTTTTTTAAAAAGTTTTTTGTGAAAGAGTTTTTTGTATTTTTTATACAAAGTTTTGTAAATATTTTTAGCCTATAGGAATTAGTTTTGTTATCTGATACGTAACTGTTTGTAATATTTTAGCATTTAAATTCTGGAAATAGCCATTTTGCTGTGCTTTCTGATGAAAACCAGTCTGCTGGCTGAAATATTAAAGCAGCTTTATAGAGAAGTAATTGTGTGTTTTTTGTACAAATAAAATGTCCATTAATTAAAAAATATTGTGATATCAACATTGCAAAATTTATATATGTATATATGCATGTAATAATTAATAATATAGCAATTTTATATATATATATAATATTGTGGAAAGAAACTAATCATCAAACATGTGTTATAATATTGATATGCACTCACCCATTAATAAATGTTTTAAAAGCATATATAGTCAAAGTACACTTAGAACTTATTCTTTAAATAACCCAATCTTTATTTGACTATGTCTAAATTAGAACTAGGAACTTATTATGAATCTGATTTTTAAATTGGCAAATTACTTGCATAAGTTCAGTTTTTATGTAATAGGAAGAGAAAGTTTATCAAATTTAAATATCTGTGACACTATAGTAATTTTATATATATATATACTATATGTGTACACATATGACTATGACTTAAGAAAGGTTGAAGTAACCAAGTGAAGACAAAATGATCAATATTTCATGATGTCATTACATGTTACTCCTTTAATACAATTTATTCAAAAATTTCATATATTTAAAAGAAGTGCTTTATAATACCAGCATTTACAAATTTAAAAAAAAACATATGTACAACAATTCATAAACACTTGCTAGAGTTATAAAAAGTAAATGTTTTATGCAACTTAACAAAATAAATACAAATGCAATGAATGAAATAAGTTGCATAATCAGTTAAGCTCTTATAAACTATTTTTAAATAAATAATAATAATGTTGGAACTGGTACATACTCCTGTTTAGTAATTCATAACAAATGTTTCATATTTTCCATCTCAAAGTATTATGCAGTCATATAGCTAAATAATAAAAAATAAACAATTTAATTTTTTTTTTTTAATCTTGTTTTAATACTTTAGATAGTAATGCCACATTTAAAATCCCAGACTAATTACTGATTAATAAGAATCTTTGGATTTGCCTTTACATATCCAGCAGATTATCAATACTAATAACTTGAGATTCAAATATTTTAAGTTTTTTGAACCAAAGATAATTTATTTGTATATTTACATTATGCCCACTGAATAATAATATGTGTGACAAAGCTAAATAAAGATGCACTGTCTATAATCTTTATTAATACTCTATACAAAATTGCTATAAATAACTAAATCTATCACTTCTGACCCTTTGTCCTGGAAATGCTACTTCTGGATTGATTGTAATACCAATCTTTGCCAATGCTTGTGCAGCAAAACCTTTTCCTTTATTAGTACCTTCAAGACTCAAAGCGATAAGAACCTGTTTTAAAAAAATAATAAATATTAACGCTTCAAATAATACTATTATAAAAATAAATGTTAAGCTCTTTATCTAAAATCACACTAACAGAGCTCATAATTAAGTACAATGATAAGATGATAATAAGAAACTAGTAAAAATTTACATATGATTTTATACATACTTTTGCTCCTCCTTGCTGAACTATATTTCCACGGTAAGATAGATCTTCTGTTATAGCTGCAAAAACCCTAAAATATAGAAGTGAATTGTTGAGATAAAAGAAATGTAAGTTATGTCAAGTGTTGGTGGTCTAGCAGTTAGCATAGCTACCTTCCAAGCAGCTGGCTTGGGTTCGCTTCCCAGTCAACGCATTTGACATATGAAAAAAAAAAAGGTTATATATTTGTTATGTTTACATTAAATCACATGTTCATGTATCAATGATGAATCTTTTCATACATGTTAGTTTATATGCTATACTTTTAAAAAAATAAAAATATTTGATTTGATTGCTATACCATAAAAAAAAAAAAAAAGAATGAAAGAGAATAATTTAGATAAATAACTGTAAACAATTCATCAAAACAGCTATATATAAATAATATTGAAAAATAAAAGTTTTTTAAAAAAAAACAACAACTTAATAATATAACGATACAAAAAAGAAATAGAAATATTCAAAAATTGTTTTAAGCAGTATTAAAAAGTTAGCAAAGATACTCAAATAGATCTTAATTTTTTATATAAAATTCAGAGTAATAATAATTAACAAAAAAAAAAACAGAATTAGAAGGCTTTTTATCTTACAAATATATGAATTTCTTTAACTCAACTTTAAAAAATTTAATATTTATTAAAGGGAAAAAAAGTTTTAAATATAATTTAAAATTATAAAAATTTAATGTGTTTGACATAAAAAAATTTCTGAAAATAATATTAGCATCAAAATACTGAAAGGAAAAGAAATTTTAAATTTAATTCAAAAATGAAATTGATAAAAAAGTTTTCCAATGAATAATGTTTCAGACTGCTGAAATTTGGGTCCGTCCCCCCTCTATATTCTTATTCTCTAGAAGTTCCTTATGCAATATATTTATTTAGTAATTATAGACCACAAATAAATAAGATTTTTTTTTATTCAGCTTTAACAAATTTAATTATTTAACTTAAAATAATAATAGCTCTGATCAATTATATAAAAGCATTTCTTATGAATTTAAATTGAGTACTTAGCCTGCAGCATTTATATTTCAGTTTTTTATTAATTAAATGACATTTTGAATTCACATACAAAACAATCCACTTCAAACTGTCTTCATTGTCTATATTTAATATAATCCACTTCTTTCTAAATTTAATTTAGCATAATCCATTTCTTTCTAAATTTTGCAAATTAGGAAATAGTAAAAAATCATAAAAATCAAAGCATGCTATTTTTTGAATTTCTTCAGTTTTAAACATATTCATTTTACTTCAGAGAGGTTGCAGAGATTTGATATTTCAGAATGCATGTCTAGAGGCTAATAAAATATTACTTGAAAGTAGAATATAGATTATATTTTACTCAATATTATCCTGTGGATAGCATCCTCTAATAGATATTACAAGCAATATTTAAAAATAAAAAAAATGTGAATACTTTTAAATTCCAAAATATTATTATTAATTTTATTATCATGGGGGGGGGGGGGGGAATCACAAAAAGTAAAGATCTTCCTTCTTTTCTTGATAACCTTAGAAAAATAAATAGATTGAAATTTTGCACATTAAGGATTTTTTTTAGCCATGTTTTGACTAAATTTAATAATATAATAAAGACACAGATCAAATTCAAATTGCACTGAATATTGAAATTCTGCATATATCATCATGAAAAAAAAAAATGTAAATGAAACAAATATATAAGTTTTAATCACAGAATGAATAAATCCAAATATATTTATAAGTTTGTATTCATAATATTACACATTTAATTACTATTTATTTAAAGACTTATTAAAATTATTAATATACAGTATATATATAACATGAAGTATAGGCACCTTTATTAAGCCTACAACAATCTGTATCAATGATTTCTTCTCGCTTAATATTATCTAATAGTCATTATCAAGTTAATTAAACAAGAATAAGTCTTTTTATTTATTTTTTTTGCTTTGTTTTACATGTAAAAAGAATATCAGATTTTATTATTTTATTTAATTACTACCAAAAATCAGTTACTTCTGGTAGTTAAACTTTTTATAAACTCATGAGCAATAAATAAACCATTCAATTATGTTTTTTAAATGCTACTACAGGCATTTTTACTCTTCTGTGCAATTTTTATTTTCACTGAAATTTCTTTTTTAGACAATTGCCAATCTTAGGACTTTGCTATTTCCCATCTCATTTCCAAGTTGTTTATCATATACATGCATATAGCTATTGATTAGATAACAATTCAAAGTTTTTTGTTATTTTGAGATATGGTCTTTACAATTCTTCCTTAATCTTTTTGTGTATTATAATTCTACTTGTTTTGTTTATATAATACCTATATATCAAACTATTAAAGAGCCTTATAATGCAAAAATAAGGCTAATACTTATTGTGATTATGACCTGAGTTTGAATTCAGAATCAGTAAATTTGAAAATTTGTCAACATGCTTAGCATTTTTCTTTCACACAATGGTCTATAGTCATGTGGAAAATTCATTCAATATTAATCAATGAATGTTTAGTTATTCTTGCTTTAACTGGTAAAATGAGAATAAAAAGCCATTCAAATTCTCAAGCACTCACAATTCGTAAGCCTTAATGAAGAGTGACTTTTTCACTGTTCCTCTATTAGAAGCTGTTGAAGAGATCTTTACTTTACAGTGAACTACTTAAAGGTTGTTTTTTACATTTTATTTATTAGATAAATAAATAACAATTATAAGATTTTCCTTTTCTCTTTTTTTAAAAAATTATAAATTGGACATTAAGTTGTAATATTTAAACCTGAGTTTGAATCCAGTTTGAGTAAACTTGAAAATTTTTCAACAGGTTTACAATTTTTCTTTCACACAATGGTCCACAGACATGCAGAAAATTCATTCAATATGGGTCAATAAATGGTTAACTATTCTTACTTTAACTGGTAAAACAAGAATAAAAGGCTATTCAAGCCCTCAGCAATTGTTAAGCTTTAATGAGGAGTGACTTTTTCACTGATCTATTAGAAGCTAATGAAGAGATTTTTACTTTACAATGAGCTATTTAAAGGCTGCTTTTTACCTTTTACAGTTGGCTATGCATATAACCAAAGAATAGCACATTTCCAAGCAAAAATAAATCGGCAAGTTAGAATTAGAGGTAACAAGCCATGAATAACCATACCATATATACCTAACACTGCCAAGCACTTAGTGAAAACACTATCAAAAGAATTTAAAATTGGCTTACGCACTTCTGCCAACACCAATAGACTCATAAACAATTCAAAAGGTAAATAAGATCCAAAGAAAAGGCCTCAAGTTATATATCAAATCCAATGACCTCAGGCTGGATGCAATGCCACGTATTATGGGGAAACAAAAACGACCATCACAAATAAAGCATCACAACACGTGCATATATAAAAGGGCACTGAACAATAAAGAGACCACATCAGCATTCTTGGAGCATGAAAAGACTACTGGACACAGATTCAAACACACCAACCCCACAATAGTATGTAGAGAGAGAAATGACCATAGGTGTAAAATAAAAGAAACATACTTCATAAATAATGAGACACTCATTCAATAAACAGAAAAGACACCTGTTTCACCATTTCAAAAAGACGGACTAATTAATCCAAACAAAATAAAATGTCAAGACCTATGACACAATTAATAACTAACTAATTTGCATAAATTAGAATACGTCTCCTCATTACTATCGTCTGCACTCAGCTATGAATATGAAGTCAAGGAACTTTGAAAGCGCTCAGTGCAGATAAACATATAATTTTTCAATATTAAACTTCTCTAACCTAAGTATGTTAGCACAGAATTATTGATATTATTAGATAAATAAAAAATAATTTCTCTTTTTTTAGAAAATGATAAATTGGACATTAAATTGTAATATTTAGCCAAAATTTGTCTTAAAAACAAAAAATATTATAAATTCTAGTAAACTATGGCTATTTATGTGACATCAAGAATAAAATTATTTTATTAGCAAAGAAAGCATGTTGTATAGAAATGTATAAATTTATTAATAAAAATTTTAAATAAGCATCCAGATTATTATTTTTTCAATTATAAAATTAAATTGTAATTTTTTGTACAATATGATAAATTCCACTTCGTATTTGCAACACAAATGAGAAAAGTGGCAATTCCTGATACAAATTATTAAAATAATCATAAATGATGATTTTATATTCACAAAAGCTTTAAAAACTATTTGTAAACTTTATAAATAGTTTTTTCAATACTACAAAACAATCTCAAATAAACTAATCCTACTTGGTAACTATAATTTAATTTTACTTTAAATTTCTAAAAAAATTGAACTCTCAAAATCAAGCTAAAATCTTATTAAAGCAACACTATTCAGATTTCTATACATACAATTCAGACTTTCACACGACCCTCAACTATCCACACTATCTCATCCTGCTGATACACTTGATCACACACATGTTGAAAAGATAAATAATCACCAAGATTGGCTATCTTAATATAAGCTAGGCATCAATTGTATATATGTCTGGAGATAATAATCTGGATCAACTGGCGAGTGCTGGTTTAGCAAGAAATATGTATATTGGTGATTATTTATCTTTTCAACATGTGTGTGATCAAGTGTGTCAGTAGTATGAGATAGCATGGATAGTTGAGGGGCGTGTGAAAATATGAGTTCAAACTCCCTATATATTACATATTTGAGTGCAGGTATGAAAAAACCTGTATTGCAAAAAAAAATTATATATTAAATATATACACAACTGTAATTTTGTATTATACATAAATAATCATAAGAAAAATTCTAAAAACTTCCCAGTTTAGCCAAGTACAGTGCAATAATTTCAAATACAATTTAATTTTATTTCTCAAAGACTCCCTCTCACAAGAAATTATGAAGCAGATAAATTATATACATTTCTTTGTAAATATTTTTTCACCCACTCCACTGGAGATTAGTCATAATTCAAGCAACACTTAAATGCTTTATTTTAATTACTCATTTACTTTCACTATCCCAATGTGTATATCAAAAATCATATTTATGCTAGAATTCCTCCACACATTTTTTTCCCAATCCATCCCAAGTATAGATCAATGACTCAATAATAACACATTAGAGATCATGGAATATAAATACCAGACTAACAGATATTAGCATGCCAACTATTAAAATTCCACATGGAGCCAATAAAATGAGTTCTTCCTTCTTTCCAAATAACTAATTTTATCCATCATTCAACTATAAAATGATAAAAGCTTATTTAAATGATAATACAATTATAAGAAATCTCTATATTTCCATATTCATTATTTATAAATTTTAATATTCACAATCAAATAATTTTAAAGTTTGTTGTAAAAAAAAAAAAAAACAAGATTCATAGCCAAAAATCATGTGAGAAGCAACTTAAAAATATCCATTTTCTTTCACTGTGACAATGTCAATAAAAACTAAAAAATATTCAATTTATTATACCATCAAACAATATCTGCAATTGAGTATATTAAAATATAATATTCATACATTCTTCATCACTGGATTAATGCATCATCACTGGGTTACAGATTATAATGTTTCTGGGTGTAAAAAAAAAAATCCAAATAATTCTACTAATAGAAAATTGAAGTTAAAGAGAAGATGCTGAAAATTTTTCAGAGCATCTCGACTATGAACTAATAATATATATCTGGGTTAGTAGGCTTATTGCAAAGAAAACATTAACAAGATAAAATATCTAAATTAGTATAATAAGAATAATGGTAACAATAGCAAGTAAATTTTATAAATCTTCTATTTTGCCTCCCCCCCCCCCTTGTAATGCTAGATTTATGTTCATTTTAAACAACAACAACAAATAATGCCATTATTATTATTCAGACTTTATTAAAACAATAATTTTTAGCTATCTTTTGTTTTTATAAAATATATGTATATATATATTGTATTGGCTCCACCCACCTAACCTGTTTTATGACTATTATTCACTTTTATTCTCTACTTATTATACTTTTAATATCTTGACTTTAATTCATGTTTTAATATTTTACTTTAATAAGCTTATTATAAGGCTCAATACCTATTTATTCTTTATACTTCATTTTTTAATTATATTTAGAACATTATTTATTTAATAATATTTTCTAATACTTATTATCTTATTTATTAACATCTATTATTTACTATGTTTTCATTTTATTTACATTTTGTGATTATCTTTTCTTCTATAACGTCTGCAGCAGCAGATCGGAACTTCAAGCAGAGGGGTAGAATACCATTGATAGCTTAACCACCAACGATACCTATAGCCAGATCGAGACTATATAAACACAAGCCTTGACCATATTTCCTGGTTATAACAACCCTTGACTGCTGGAACTAAAACCTGCCATCCAAAGTATTTTATTTGTTTTGAGAATAAAACTCAGGCATCAGCTGACCACATGTTATATATAAACTAGCATGCTCAGATGACAGGCACATGAATCCAGTGCTTGAAATATCTCAAGATAACTCCTACTCTTAATCAAGGTGTCCAGCACATTTAACTTAACACATTAGATATTTATACCCTTAAATTATTGGTGTTGCAGGGATAAGAGAGAGAGAGAGAGAATAGGCCAAATAACAGTTAAGCAAACATTATTATTTACTTATTTACACACATATTTACCATAATATATCATAATAAACTTTACATAAAGAAATTGTAAATTATGTTAAGACTAAATTTTCTGATTAAAGTTCTAGTCACTTTAAAATAAATAATATGTCTAGACAGTTTATTGAAAATATATTTATCTACGTTTTCATTAGTATTACTTCCAACCAGTTGACCTTTTGGTCTCCATCGATGGTTTCAGGGCCTGTCTTCCATTCTTAGACCAAATAACACAGCCCTCCATTCTTTGGCTTGACAATGGAAGAAAGAGAATATGCAGGTTTATCTCTTTTATGGCTTAAGCATTGGTTCCAGGGGACAGTTGATGGAATTGGGGACTCAGGACATGAAGCCCAGTCAAACAACCCTATTGGCTTTTTAGCAATGCATGTTGCTAATTCTGCAGTTTCTGCATTAACATTGTCTGCAGCAATAATGACTGACTCACAGAGAATCACATTAACTAAACCCTTAGTGATAAATCGATTGATGAACTGGTGAACTTGAAACTCACAAAGACTGAATGTCTAAATATCTGAATGAATCTCAGAATGAATATAACAATAACTAAGTCATACTTTTATATCTAACTCTCCCATCATTTATTTCCTTATCATAATTTAAATTTTTTTTTATAACTTAAATCTAGTTTAATTAATTTTACATTTTTCTTTAATCTAATCTTTTTCTAGATTAATATACTATCTTATCGCTTTTATGCCGATGAAATAGTTTACATGCTTTTTTTAAAAAAAATTAATTCAATTATCAGTTTTAAATTTTTATCAGCCATGGATCTTTCAAACTTAATTGCATTCCAAAAGTTTTCTTTTACTAATTAATTTTTATTTTGAATTTTTACATTTACTTATTTTTAGCCAATTATTCTTTTAATTTATTTCAACTTATAAAAAGAAGAGAGAGAGTGAGTTTAAAATTTTTATTTCTCCTAATTCTTTTCCCTGCCCCACTTTTAATAATTAGCTTTATTCTATTCTAAACAGAAAAATATGATGCAATCTTTTATTTTACAAAATTATGTTTTCAAAAATCTACTTCTTAAATATATATATATTTTTGACTATTCTCATTTTTCTTAATAATTTATTTATTTTGAAATTGTAAAATATGTAACACAGATATATACATGTGTTTTATAATATATATATCTCGCTAACATTACAAAATATATAATCATTTTTAATTTAGTTGCTTATAGATCAAATAAAATTTGAATTTTTATCTCCTAATAAATTCTTTTTATTTTATTGGCTTTTCAAAAACATATTTTAAGTTGTAAGATATCGGCCAAAAAATACAATGAATGAATAAGCATTTTTAATAATAATAATAATAATAATAAAAAATTAAGAAAAGTATAAAATGCAATGTATATAATAGAAAGTTGTCATGGACTTTATATATGAAATTATTGAAAGTCTCAAGAGATTTTCCATATAATTAGAGCCCAGTCAAAATATAGCTAAGCAAACAACGATAAGCAAAACTAAATTACATCCAAGGAACAGCTTTTCTATTAATCTAGCACCTAACTCATAGATATCAGATTAATACAAATACTATTGCTGAATAAAAGTGATCCAGTTTGTCTAAGGTTGCTTGCTTGGTTACATTTTGGCTGAGCTTTAATTAAAAAGAAAATACATGGAAATTTTTATTAAACTTTCAGTAATTTCATATATATACTGTATGTTAATATAATTCTATAATATTGTAAACTTAATTATTAGCACTACTTAAATATAATTTTTGTTTCATATTTTTCACAAATTCAGCATGTATTTTGCAACAAATTAATTATGAATAATGAATTCTCTGTATTTATCAGTCAAAGAAAATGATATATATATATACAAGAAAGTATTTCATTAAATACAGTTGAATAATTATAGTAAAAATCAATATTCTCTGCAAGAAGAAAGCTAACTCATCAAAAAATGGTTGTAAATATCTGATTTTGAAAGTACCTAGAGATTACTGATTTTATTTTGATGCTTCTATTGTAGAGAGATGTCTACATTTATGTAATCATGCAATTTACCATATAATACTCACTAATATTAATTTTTCCTTCAAATTCTACTATAGGTCCATTTTTGGCTTCCTTATTGTTATTATTTCCATCTATAAATCTTATATCATTAGAATACCATGCAATTAAAACTGAAATTGTATTTAGTTTTTCTTTTTTCAATATGAAATACTCTCTTTTTGAGTTTTTAAATAAATGGTATATTCTTTGTTAGAGAATAACCGAATCAAAGGATTTGCTAAAATTATTATTTACCAAATAAATATAAAATTTAATTTAAACTTTTTTTCCTTTCTAAGTTTTTAATAAAATAAAAAAAAAATGTTCCTTGAAAATTGGATTATTTATCAGATTATAAAGTTTTACTATTTTTTTAAAAAAAAAACTTGCTTAATTTTTTATTATAATTTTTATGTAATTATTTAATAAATTACCTATTTATTTTGTGATATAAAATTATATATAAATACTTCTCCTAAAAATATATATATATATTTGCTTCAACACAAATCTATCTACTATTAAAGGAAAGCCTTCTTTAATGCAACCAGTTTCCCTTTCATATTTTCTTTTGGTCACAAGGTTCCAAAACACAAGTCTGATTATTTTCACTCTGAGCTAGATATATTTATTTCCATTTAGCTCTTTTAATATTAATCATATCACTCTGAGTGATGGATTGTTGTCTAATCCAGGAGTTATTTATTTTTCCTTTAACATAACATAAAGTATAACTTTCATTTTTTTTATTTTTGCTGATTTTGATTTCTAAAGATTTAATAAGAGTTCCAAATTCATCCTGCAAAATGTAACAGAATGTTTAACCCTTTGAAAACCAGGCGGCCATCTTTAATTTTTAAAAAAATTTACCCTAACTCTAATAACTTAGATATTTTGTGTTTTAATGTAATAAATATATAAAAATAATGTTGTAAAAGCAAGTACATATATGGAAGAATATAATGAAGCTGTTAAAATAATCATTTCATAAAGAAAAAGTTAAAAAAAATAATATTTATAACAGATTTAAGAATGTTTGTTTTTACACTGATTCACAAATCCTAAATTTTGAAATTCAAATGATAAAATGACACTTTCATAAACAGCTTCTTCACATTCCTCACAAATTTACAAAAAAAATGATGTATTGGAAGTCTTACCTGAGGTAATTTTTCCCTGAGAAAATTACTAAAACAGCTGACTTGCTGTGATCCATTTTCATTCCACAGCCAGATATGTTCAGTTTTGTAAATTATCTGTAAAAATATGAATGGTTTTTAGTGGAGAAAAAAGTAATAGAACAGTGTAATTCAAAAATAAATAAATAAACTCATAAAAAATAAAATGAATAAAAATAAATCAATAAAGATAATTTTTTATTATTATTAACAATGATTACATGTGTGGAAGAAAGGCTAAGTTCAAATACATGGCATTATAACACAGAGTGGATGGATTGATGAAGTCAGAAACCGTGTATAAAATATCCTATATTACATGAAATTCCAGTTGTGTAGCATAAACTTGTATATAAATATATTTATTATTTTGCATAAAAGATATGAAGAAAGGCTGAGTTCAAATACATGGCACTATAATACAGAATGGATGGATTGATGAAACCAGAAAGTGTGTATAAATATCCTATATTACATGAAATTCCAGTTGTGTAGCATGAACTTGTATATAAATATATTTATTATTTTGCATAAAAAATATGAAGAAAGGCTGAGTTCAAATACATGGCACTGTAACAATAACTGGATAGATTGAAGAAGCCAGAAAATTTATACAATATCCTATATTACTTGCCTAAAATTGACACAAATCAATTGAGGGTCATAACTTTAGCACTGATGCAATAATTCGTCCATAAATTCAAACTTGGTCATGCATGATACACTATTCATATTTATAATCATGCCAAAAAATGCATTAGCTCACGCAGTGACAGATACCCCAGTCCCCAACTTTTTTCCATTCTACAGCATATTTATTTGAAAATATTATAATTTATTATTCTATAGCATATTTATTTATTTCAGTACATCGAAAATATTATAATTTATTATTATATAACATATTTATTTGTTTCAGTAAATAGAAAATATTATAATTTATAAAAAATATATATATATAAAAGTAATTACATACTCGCAAATGTTATCAAAAAACGTTTATTTGTTTCAGTACATCAAAAATATTATAATTTATTATTATATAACATATTTATTTGTTTTAGTAAATATAAAATATTATAATTTATAAAAAAAAATATATAAAAAAAAGTAATTACATACCCTTGAACGTTATCCAAAAACGTAATTTGAGAAGAGAGCCCAGAATCACGGACAACTTCAACGGAAAATCACAATAAAATCTTCAGTAATTGATCCAACAATTGTGGAATAACTTTTTTACGATAAATAAAATGAGAAAAATCAAAAAAAAAAAAAAAATTTTAGGTACACTTTGCTAAAAATATTCATAAAAAATCTAAAAATTGTCATACAGAAAAAATTCTTAGAGTTTCAGGTAGAT
Organism: Epiperipatus broadwayi; assembly: GCA_028023455.1. NCBI lineage: Eukaryota > Metazoa > Onychophora > Udeonychophora > Euonychophora > Peripatidae > Epiperipatus > Epiperipatus broadwayi. The sequence goes on along the minus strand of JAQFVV010006219.1, from coordinate 11,977,166 downwards.
ATTAAAATGGCGCAAAAAATGACGTATTGCGCGTATGTGTGACGTTTACCGTTTACGCGTAAACTCAGCTCAAAATAGAAATTTCTAGACAAGTCGTACAAAAGTCGTTCTGGTTGTCAAAGGGTTAAAGACCGTTTTTTGAAACTTAGAATGTCAATTTTGAAAATTGTATTCAACAATCCAAAAGATATTTATGACAATTGGTTCTTTTCTTAATTGCTATATCTCAGTTGTTAATGACTTCCTAATCTGTGTGAATAAAGAATTCAAATGATCCAATTTCTTAAACTAAATGTTTATTTTATTTTTAAACATTAAGTATTTTTACAGAACTCACATAATTCTCTCCAGTTTACAATTACTTGTATATAGTTGTAACAACAGATTCTCTGATTAGTTCTATCATATTTTCTAAATAATTTGTTTAAAACCATATTTTACATACCTTGAAAGTAATTCTCTACTGCTGTTACTTTGTGTTTTTGAGAAGGCAACTAAAGCAGAAGCAACATTAATTTTAACCAAGACATCAATGCGCTTATCAACAAACTCTTTAGCATCCTATAATATAAAATTAATAATAAGAAATATGATTACAGTATATGTATACATATATACAAATGATGATGTGTAAACTGTCATAAATAGATATCCAAACTTTACAATTATCATACAACGGTTATATATCTCCAGGGCACTCGATTATAAATTTATAATGGCTAATTTAAAGTGACAAAATTTAAGAATTAATACACATATTTTTTAACTCTCTAAAAGCTACACACACACATATATATAATTATTAGATTACATAAAACAATCTTATACAAAAAAAAAAAAACATAGTAAAAGTCTGGCAAATGTTAATGCCTAAATCATTTTGTGGTCTAATAAATAATGTTTTGGGTGTTAATATTTAATGAGATTTTGCATGCTGTTTCTTATGTAAAATTGTTTCATGTGATCTAATAATTATAAATTATATCACTGGATGATGCAATATACTGATGACTCATACACAAAAAGATGGATGAATAAATCCATATATATAAAGAAAATTACTTCATATAATATAACGAGCCATCTGTTTTATCATTATTTTTTTTTATGATTGCAAATCATATAATAATAAAAAATTATGTCCTTAATTTGTTTTAATCAAAACTAATATTGATTAAACAAACTATGTAAATTACATATGCCACTTATACAAAAAATCAGATTGTATTTTCTGAACATCATACACCAAACCATCCATCAGAGGTTTGTACTCGACTCTCATTTCCAAGTATTTTTTTTTTTATTAAGGGTTCAACTAAGTCATCCTTTTTATGCATACTAATTTCATTATAAAAAAATACTTATAGATAAAAGCAATGCCATTACAGTTGTATACAGTTAACATTCTAACAATTCTCTAACACAGAAAATGATTCCCCAGAATTGATAGCAAATGGTTTGGGGGTAGCCATTTAGAATAAAACTAGTTGAATAAAAATGGCACAGATAACTAAATATATTTATATAACAAAAGTAATTTATTTAAGAATCTTAGTTGGTATTTATCATTATAAAAATTTTATACAGATTCTATTACAGCTCTTGAATGTGTATGTATCTGGGGGGAAAAGCAAGCAAGCAAATTATTTTGAAAATTAAAGTTTAATTATAACATATATTAATCTCTTGTCTTTTCCAATTTATTAATGGGCCCTTCCTTTCCAACACAGAAACATTCCTTTCTCATACAATAATTTCATATACATAATTATAATATTAAAAAAAGTAATAATTAAAATAATAGTAACAATAAAAATGAAATATTTTCCCCCCTATAATATCTGTAATTATATTTCAAAAAAATAATTAAAATAGTACCAGCAATAAAAATATCTTATATTAAAATTATTTTTAACTATTGAGGCCAATTATTTACATATTTACACACACATAATTAAAATGTTTTACCAATGCTTTTTTGATAATTTAGTAAGCACACTTCTGTATTTGTAATATTCTATGGCTACCTTCAGCTACAATTGAGCCAAAATTCTTAATTGTTGACCAATCAGCATTAATTTCTTATTTATTATCTTTCTAGAGTCCATAGTCTTAATAAATAGCAGGCAATAAAAAAAAAACATTTCTATTATGGGCAGGCAAAATCTAAATTTTAAAGCATCATCACTAGTGAACTTATAACAGCCATCAGTTCATGGTTGAAAGACTATATGGCTGAGGCTATGGATACTTCCCTTTTGATGGTTTTAGCACATGGATTTGATGGTTCCATTCTCCAAAAATTTATCATTACAGCTGGAGATTAGTTTAGTAATGAAAGTATTCTCAATAGCTATATTCTTTTATTACTTATAACTATCATTGAATTAATGTGGTGATACACAATTTCTGTAACTCAGAACCTTTTTACATATTGGTGGGATTATTTAACTGATGCACATTTTACTATCATGGATATTTTTACTTTCTGCCATCTCCTCTCTTCTGTCTTCCAAATATATAGCTACACCACACATAATGAGAACATAACTTCTAATCAATCTCAACTCCAGTTTCTTTCTTGCTATTCTTATTGTTTTTCTTTTCTTTGTTTTTACTTTCTTATTTTAATCTTATAATTAATCCTAATCACTTGTTTTTCACTCAGTAATCTTATTAAGGGATGTAATTTTAACTAAATAGTTATAAGATATTTACTGAAAAATAATAATTTTTATCTGTAAATTTTTTCTCTTAAAATTCAGTTCCGACTTTTGGAAACTTAAGTATATATTCTACAACTTTGATAATATAAATTGTTTACTTTGAATCTCTTCCTAAGCTAATATTTTAAAAATTAAAGACTGAGATTTATTTAACATTAATAATTTTTTTTTTTTCAGTTTTTATAGTTTTTAAATACATCAATTTTAAAATATGTGAAGTTTTACCATCTTTTAATTCCATATTTGATTTTCTTTAAAGTAAACTAATCTTTATTCTCTTAATTAGCAATTTTTTTTTGTTTGTTTGTTTATATAATCTTGTAACAAATATAAATTTCTTTTTCATTTTTATTCTTACTTTTTAATTTTTGCCCCTCACTTTCAAAATGACACCAATCAAAAATGTTTTACTTCTTTTATTCAGTTAATTAAAATTATTTAGTCAAACTTTTTATTTTGAGCTCATGTATCATATAATTTAGAACAAAGCCACATTATAAAGAAAAAAATTTTTAATTTTATTAGCAAACTAAATCCTCTTATTGGGTATATCTCATTTATATTACTATGCAATTTTAACTTGAGAAACTTTTCTAACACCATTATTGGCATAGATATACTCTTAGAATTGAATAAAATCATTTTCCATTAATAAACAAGCAGACTTAAAAAACCAAATATCTTTATTAAATATTTGCATTTATTGACTTTATTTTATTATAGTTTTTTTAAATTGAGAATAAACAGCTTTTACTTTGATTTGTTTACTATGAATTTGAATTTAATAATGCTATGTTTACATTTGGTTTGAATTTGAATGTGAACTACATCACTGCCAGAAAAATCATGCTTTATAATAATTGGAACTGTAAGAATAAATGATCGCTTTATTTTTGCAAGTTTTTCTGACAAAAGAGAAAAACTAATTCATTTATATTTACAATATAGTAAAGGTGTTTAAAAAAAATGAAATTGATTATAGTTTCTATCTGTCCGTATTAATTATATGTATGCCTGTAGACTATAAAGAACATCAATTACATTTAATAATTCTATGAATTCTAGTTTTCTTATTTTAAAATAAAGCATGTGAAATCTACTTAATATAAGTAAGATCCATACCTATTCTAATTTGTGGAGAACTGATGAAGGAAGTTCCCTTGAAACCAACCTTGTACTTTTATAGTTCACAATTCAAAATTTGTTTTTATATAACATTATATATTTTAATTAAATAATAATGTAAATGAGAGTGCATAAATGCTCTCATTCATAGTATCATAGTTTTATATTTCTTTTACATAATAAATATATATTTATATTGGTTCTTAGCACTTAAATTAATTCAGCTTTTATTTTAAAAAGGCATTCGGATGCATTATGAATAATTAAATAATCCAGGAAGATTACTAAACAAATATTAAACTAAATATCACCAAGAAAGATATGGAAAAAAATATCCAAAAAGGAGTTAGCAACTGAGCCTAGAAAATAGATAAATTAGAAGAAAAATTGCAGAAAGATTTATGGACAGACTTAGTAAATGGGAATCAAAAGATGTTGTAGAGCACTAAAAATCAAATAAAAACACTTTTGCATTTGAACTATTTTATTGGCTGAAGTAAATCTATTATTAATCAAAGAGTAATACACTTTCCATTTCATATACTACTAGCATTCACAGTGGGAATAAATTCCCTTTTATCATTTTATCCATTGCTTCAGATAAATTACACACCAGTCTGATTTTTTGTGAAATTTTATATTCTTTATTACACAAAATGGAATTGGAAAAGATAAAAAATTATTACAAGTTTTGATTATCTTCAGTGAAATGAGTGGTGTCAATTTCTTTTTTTTTATTAGCAGTTTTTTTTTCATGTTCATTTTATAATGGTTACTTTTTGATTAAAGAATAGAATAACTAAAATTAAATAATAATATTAAATCGTGCTTTCACACTTCCAACGTAAAGCTATAATAACAAATTGAAAACTAAATTAAATGGCTGATCAGACCTCACAGGCTGTGTACAGAGTGGCATGCCCTCATAATGGATGCAAAGCATCATACTATGGTGAAACAAGAGCCACCATAGCTACTAGGATATCACAACACAAGTATAAATACAATAAGGCACATACGAATCCAGAATGCACTTCAATTTTTGCTCAACATCAAAAATTGTCGGGACATGTGTTCGAACCCACATCTGCAAAATTGGTTTGTACTGAGAGGCATGATATTAAGCGAAAGGTAAAAGAAGCATACTTTATAGCAGAGGACTCTTTCGCCATTAATCATAAGGATGCATGTTTTGCGATATCTAAAAGATGGTCTTAGTGACTCATTTGTATATAATTTGCATATCAGATTTATTTATATAATGATTCCAAAGAAAGGATCATAACTGGCTATGAATATGAGACGTACATCTTCTTGAAAATGCTCAGCCATTTAATTTAGTTCTCAATTTGTTGTTATAGCTTTACGTTGGAAGTGTGAAAGCACGATTTAATATTATTATATTGAAGACCAACGTAAAGTATAAATATACAGGTTATTACTTAAAAATAAATAAATAACCTTTTGGTTCATTGCTTTGAAATTCATAAGCAGCTCAAGAACAGAAATGACAGAAAAGAAACTACAATCCATAACTCTTGAGCTTCAGATTCTACTACTCTACCTCTATACTATGTATGAAGGTTAAGTACTCTGCTCAAGATAGCTGGACTAACTAGATGTCAAAGCACTATAAATAAAAAATAACATTTAATCACCATTGGTGATAATTATAATAGTCTTTTAAAATAATTTGTTTTAGAATCTGAATTTTAGAGTAAAAATCATTCAATTGACTCCTTATAATTCAGATATTTTTATTGCCTAGACAGATTAATAAGATGATTTTTAACCTTACATGACCACCAGACTTCATTACCTTAGCATGAATTATATTATGATTTACCTAAGTAACATTTTTAATTTAATATAAATACACACATTTTTTTAAAAAAAATACTAAACACACTACAATAAATATTGTTTAAACAAAATTGAAGAAAATAATTCATTTCAGGCTTAAGTGACATGATTTTGTTTCTATTTTTTAAAACATTTTTTTTTACCGCTAAATAAAAAAATTTCTAAAAAATGTAACAAAATAATTTAAAAAAAAAAAACTCAGTGGGATCTGATAATAATATTTGATTTCATTTTAGTTACAATATTATTTTTAAAAAATACACTAATTTTTACAAATTAAAATATAGAAACCATGTATGTTAATTTGATAAAATACAAAAAAAAAATTTAAAACAGCAATACTTGTTGATTGATTCAAGTACTACATAGAAAGTTTATAATGAGAAGAGAATAATGTTGAATTTTTCACAATCTGGAGATCTGCTAATCTAGAAAATGAAAACTCACGATTGGTAGATAAATGCTTTACAACTGTTGATCGTAAACTTTAAAAATCAGAAGTATTTTAAAAAAATACATTTATTACAATTAAATGGCAAAAGTACTGACAAATTTCACCAATATTACTAAACTTTTCAAAAGAATAATTTCAGTTATTCTAGCATATATATTCAAAAAAAATCAATATTAAATAAACATTTACAATCATAGATTGTTAAAAAGATTATCAGCATGCTTCAAATTTAAAATAGTGGCAATAAAAAATAGGCTATATCTGAAATATACTGATAACAAATTTGAATTCATTTTTTTTGTAAGCAATTGCAACATATGCCAAGTTTCAACAATTGTTGAACACTGAAGCAGCAATTTAGGTTTTCAAGTTTGTTATGTTACATAAGCATTGAATAAGTGTGTTGTCAGTTTGAATAAATCTGTTCTTGGGTTTACTAAAAAATCAAAATCATGCATTGCATCTCTGATAATGATTGCATTATTGTTTAAAAAAACATGCAGCTTTTTCTACTTGGTTGAATAATAAAATAAATATGGAAGTTATGTCAATTAATCTTAAGGATGCATCTATTATTCCTATATATATATATAAAATGAAGGGGGGGGGGAGCAGCAAAATTGTAATAAATATCATGGAATATCATTGTTATCCACTACAATAAAAGAATTTTCAAGAATTTTATTGAATATCCTGCTTTTAGTCATAAATGAATGCTTTACGAATATGAATTATAAAAATGACATGAGAAAAAGTGTAATTTGTGTATTAATCATTGAATTTTTATGTCTGCTGGCAATTAATATTTTAGATTCGTTTGGTTCCTGCCGAAACAGCTGCTGTGTCCCCGCCTATGACCTGGTGAGCAGCAAACAAAATATACAATTTATTTAGCAATAACAATTAAAAAGTTACTGAATCAACATAAATATACAGTCTGCACTTAAGCAAGCCTAACTCCACAAGTTAACTACTGAATAACAAATAATGTTTATACAGTTTAGGTAAACTATTATTCACTTTACCTTCACTAACATCTATAGTCTTTATAATACAACCCTCGAAGAGCCTCTTGAGGCATTCAAAATAATAATAAGACCGAGACGGTCTGCTAAAAGTCCTAATTGGCTTGTTGAACCTATAGGAACCGAAATCCTGGAAATGAAGTCTACCGATGATGATCTTCATTGTTCTTCAACTTGTGGACGCAGTAACAGTAGCAGCTACCACAGAAAAAAGCCCATAGTCCTTTTCCTCTAGCTTTTTATATCCCCCTTCTTTCATTTTATTTTTTCTGGAGTAATTCGTTTGTTATTGTACAAATAAATTTCTCTTAGAAATTTATTTCCATATAAGATGTGTTTTAAGATCTATACAATTAATTAATCTATACATGTCTCTATATTTATTTTTAAACTTCATTTAATTTGAACATTTCTTTTATCGATTTATTTAGCAGCATTCTTAATCTTTTAAATATTAATTACATATTTTGCAGCAGTTTTCTTATGAGAGTTTCTATTGCAATTTTCATCTGAGCATTTAAAATAGGCGGATTCGCAGATTAATTTATAGAAGTACATTTCTATGGGATAATCACTTTGGATGACTAGTTTTTCTTTTATAGCAATTAACTGTCAAATATTTCTTCAGCATTCAATAGTGATAAATAAATCGGCAGAGTCAGGGATAATTTTTAAGGCATTTTTTTTTATATTTTAAATTTTGTAACCTTCACATCTGAGTTTACAGGCGTTGCTTTAATGTGAAAAGTCATGTATAAAGAATAAATTTTAAAGTGGTTTTAAAATGTTAACAATTAATCTTGATTCTGCCGATCTATTCATCATTATTGAATGCTGAAGAAATATTTGACAGTTACTTGCTGTACTAGGAAAACTAGTCATTTAAAGTGATTCTTTTATAGAAATATACTTCTATAAATTCATCTGCAAATTTGTCTATTTTAAATGCTCTGAAGAAAACTGCAATGGAAACTCTCAAAGAAAACTGCATCAGAAGGAACCAAAAGAAGTTAAAATATTAATTGCCCAGCAGACATTAAAATTTAATGATTAATAGTCATGTACCCACATTTATGGATACAAAATATTCATGTGAGCTCACAAAGATGTTAAAATAAATCAATTGAACTTTCTATAGCTATCATCAAAGCGATTGTAAGTTACAAAGATTTTTTCCTCTGCCCACACGATCGCTATATAATTTTCTTAATTGTAAATATGTCAATACATTTTTTTATTATCATTTTTTTTAATTAAAGTTATTGTTGTTAATAACTTTATTGTTTGTCATTTTTCACCAGAACCAAGCTGATTATTTATTTTGTTAATGTAATAAGTTATTAGGTGAATGGGGATAATGATCAGGAGATATAATTGAATGTATATGGAAACTTGTTTTTATGCATATTCAATTTGATCGTTGCTTCTGACTAGTATTGTCTTGTCAATTAAAAATAAATTGTATTCAGCCTCTCCCCCATCTACACAGTCGCCCGTTAGTTGTCTTTCATTTCCCCTAGATAAAAATTTAATTTGCAGAATATATTTATTGTTCATTTTACTGTCAACTGTTTTAGTACCAATTGTTAATAAGATGCTTACCATTACAATACAACAAGTAAATAAATGGACAAAGGCAGAATTGAGAAGGTAAGTTTATACTTTAATATGAATAATTTTAACTATATACATCGCCTATTATAAGGCATAATAAAATAATAAAAGGTCGTGGTGACCTGCATATAAACCCTAGTCCTGCTTTGGACTTACAGAGGCAGGAGTCTCTGACTCATCTCAGAACATACTCAGAACAATTAGTTTAGTTTATGGGGGTTTATATACCCCTCAAGACTTCTGGAGTCTTTTACATTCCTAACCATATATGGTGTTTTTACATACGTTTTCACATACACGCAGTATTTTCACATTTCTCACCATATATGGTATTTTACATAGTTTTCTGACCTTATAAGGTCAGCTGGGCTTTCTATTATTATACAACTTTCTATGATTTAACAACATTGCAATTTTACACAATCATTATACTTAATTACTATACAGTTATTTTACATATTTATTATACATTACAGTTATTACTTTTATTCTACATTTATACAATTATTATTATTGTTTTACATATTCGTTATTTTTATACAATTATTATTATTTACATATTCATTATACATGTGTTTATAACTTGACCTTGAATACTGCACTCCTCCCCCACTCCAGAAGTATGGTTTTTCACCTAGCATAGTCTTTGAGATGAGACGAGGGGTTTCTAGTCCTTGCCAGTTGCTGGCAGTCTTTGCTGTTCTTCGCCAATTTACTGTTTGTTGATGGTGGTTTCGATGCGCCATTTTTTGCCATGCTATAGGTACTTTCCGAGGTTTTGTTACAATAGGTTTTCCTCTGTCTCTTAACTCTATTTCTACAGGTGAGGTTTTTGTTTTCCTGGTTCTTTTTTGAACAAGCTGGGGTAATTATTTTTGACTTGCGATTCTATGTTGATTTTTTTTATTTTTATCATAATTTGATCAGATTCGTCTATAGTAGCACTTTTTATGTAGCTACTTTCCATCGCTTTGCACGTAAATTCTGTTCGCTTTTGTATGGTGGTGCCATCTTTCGGGATACTCGGTTATTTTCCGATATCTTTCATTTTCTGGTAAACTGCAATCATGGGCTTTGTGACCGATTTTTCCACATCGGTAACATTTAATTTGTTTATTGGTTTTGGATTTAACTTCAAACATTTTAAATATTGTAGTTTAAAGTGGTTCTGGTCTCGTGAAGCTTCTGAACTCTCTCGCTTGGTCAAGCAGCAATTCATAAGCTGTTCCACGTCTGATTGCTTCATCGTAAGTTATATCTTTTATTGCCAATAAGATCTGCCTAAACTGGTCATCAATTATTCTGTATAACAGTTGTTCTAGAAGGGCTTCTTCTAAATATTTACCGTAAAGGCATGGCTTTGCCATCTCTCTTAAACCAATGTCATATTCTTTTATTTTCTCATTCTTTCTTTGCCTTCTGCCTCTAAAGTGCAATCGAGCAATAAACTTGGATGGCTGGGGATTAAAATATTCATTTAGCTGTGTTACAAGCTCATCATATTTCTGTGTCTCCGGCGAATTTCCACATAGTTTGTTCGCTATTTCGATTACTCTCTCGCCTGCGAAGCAAAGTAATGAGGCTACTTTTACAATATTCTCCGTAATACTATTTAGTATAAAGTAGTTTTTTTATCCTCTGAACATACGGTGGCCAACCACTCGGATCTTTTACATTAAATTTGCAAATAGAAACTTGCGATATGCTCACCATTTCTCTATTAATCGAATCCACTTACACTTTGTCTCAGCTTGCTGTTTAGGCAATTATTTGCAGATTCGATCCTATGATGACCAAGCCAATTTTTAATGCAGTTCCGTTCCTGTATTAACTGCCACTTTCTTTGATTCGATTCCTGTGCCGACTGCGCCAATATGCTGTGTCTTATGACCAGCAAGTAAATAAATGGACAAAGGCAGAATTGAGATGGTAAGATTATAATTAATACGAATAATTTTAACTATATACATCGCCTATTATAAGGCATAATAAAATAATAAAAGGTCGTGGTGACCTGCATATAAACCCTAGTCCTGCTTTGCACTTACAGAGGCAGGAGTCTCTGACTCATAATTAAAACTCAGAACATACTCAGAACAATTAGTTTAGTTTATGGGGGTTTATATACCCCTCAAGACTTCTGGAGTCTTTTACATTCCTAACCATATATGGTGTTTTTACATACGTTTTCACATACACACAGTATTTTCACATTTCTCACCATATATGGTATTTTACATAGTTTTCTGACCCTATAAGGTCAGCTGGACTTTCTATTATTATACAACTTTCTATGATTTAACAACATTGCAATTTTACACAATCGTTATACTTAATTACTATACAGTTATTTTACATATTTATTATACATTACAGTTATTACTTTTATTCTACATTTATACAATTATTATTATTGTTTTACATATTCATTATTTTTATACAATTATTATTATTTACATATTCATTATACATTATGTGTTTATACCTTGACCTTGAATACTGCAATTTGCAGAATATATTTATTGTTCATTTTACTGTCAACTGGTTTATTACCAATTGTTAATAAGATGCTTACCATTACAATACACATATATTAAACAATTTATCGTAATGTTTAATCAGTTAATTAGCAAAGTTTGTGGCATGGAGATTTATTCAAATTCCTCACCATTTATAGGACTGCATTAGAAGAAATGATATTACTGATAGTGAAAATTTACAGCATTTAAAACGAAAGCTGATATTAAATAAAAATATGTATTAATTCCAACTATGTTTTTCATTTTTATGACAGTGGTATTATATAATGCTATCATCAAACTATATTGCATGAAAATGTAATATACATTTGATGATAGCATTTTTAACAATTAAAAGCAAAAATAAGTTCATGTTTTTTAATCACCACTATATGTATTTCAGGCAAAGTTCATGTTTTTGGCTCCTAAATTTATAGTATGCTGAAGATTGAGCTATTCTTAACAATTCGTAAAATGGTCTACAGAATGTTCTTATTGGTTTGAATGCATTTTCAAAGAATTTGATTTAGTAATTAATGTTCATAAAAAATTTAAGAACTTTATCAGTGAGTAATTTAGATAGTCATCTTAAAAATGGAGATCTGTTTAAATATCTGGACATTTCAAATACAGATCCCAATACATTCTTGTTGCAATGAGAAATCAACAGATAGGATATTTCATCATAGTGATGTAATTATTTCAACTCCAAATTTATTATATAGAAGTGAAACATGGATTCTCTGTCAACTTAAAATAAAGACACTGAAAAGAATTCATTCAAGAATCATTTGTAATATGCCAAAATATCATGGCACGGTCAGAAGACCTTGTTTGACATCATATTAGTGAATCAAGTATTGCAAGAGTATTTATATATTAGATTAAAAATGTGAAGCAGATAAGAATAATAGACCCACCTGAAATATATTTTATAGTGAATATGAATATGATTTTCATAGGCAAAATAGGTTTTGTTTATGCCAAAGTTTGTACTATGAAGAGATGCAATACCGATTGCTTTGATTGGTAGAATATGTTTAAGGATTGACTGCGAGTTACTATTAGAAATAAAAAAATATAAAATTTTTCAAAATGAACATTTTTTTATAAGGGAGATTAAAAAAGAGCATCATAAGATATCAAATAAACAGAGTAAGGGATACAGTCACATTTGTAATTCAGGAATTATAGCATTCATAAAATAATTTAATAAAAAAAATTGGCAACAGCTCACAGGCAAGTTCATAAATATTATATATATACACACACAAGCATCACTCATTTTTATTTCAATTTTTCTATATAATTACAAAAACAAAAAATCTTTCATTTCTACAATAAAGTGTTATCAAAAATACAAATTTTCTATTTTGTTACAAATGCAACTAACTTACAATTTCTTCAGAAGATGTAACACTTTGAGAAACCTGTAGGTGCATGTTGTGTACAAATTAAATATTCAGCTATTTCAAATTAATAAATGTAAGGGAAGCTACTTCCACAAGAATAATTATTTCATTTTCATTTACAAAAGAAAAAAGAGAGAGAGATAAAAAGATAATAGAGGTATAGTGAATTTCTCTGTAAGCCTTTTCAATATATAAATAAATTTTATATAAATTGTATTAAAGTATTATACAGAAATAGATCTAGTTATCTATAGGGTGTTATAATACACCAATTCCTGATGTCATTTCATCATTCAAAACTCTGCATGGTTTAGAATAATGGATTCTAAATCTCAAATGATCCAGAAATTTTCTGATAGTCTAGATCAGTGGTCTTCAACCACCGGGCCCGCAGACCGGCACCAGGTCACAGAAGTTTTTTGCTAGTCCATGCTAGACTGGCAAAAAAGTTTGTAATTACAAAATAATAAGATTTTAAACTTCTAATTAATATAAACAATTTTTATTTATTTTTTCATAGCACTTTTACCTGATTAAAAAAAAAGAAACAGAACAAAAACAAAATCTAATCAATCATACATAAATTAATTTGTTTTTCTAGTTATCACAGATATGGGGGTAGAATTAAATTTTTTATTACTTTTCTAAAAAAATTCAAAATTTAAAAAAAAAAAGTTTTTTTATTATACAAACTCCATATATATATAACTTTATCTAAGGCTAAGCTGTTTACATCTTTAAGAAAATTTATCTATAGACTTCTGCTGGTCCACGAAACCTTATCCTTATTTTTACCGGTCCGCAGGTGTGAAAAGTTTGAAGACCACTGGTCTAGATCAGTGATGGCGAACCTATGGCACACGTGCTAGAGATGGCATGGGAACTATTTATATATAATAATTTTCTTCAATATTTTTTTTGTTGCAAAAATCTGTATTAATAAAAATTTACGTAAACTAAAGGTAAAATAAATAAATATAATATTAGAATTTAATTTACAATTGAATTAGAAGCAATAAATTATAATATTTTAAGTCAAATAAAGTGATACGGTATACTGTGGTATCATTTTCTATAAAGCTGTCAAATGAGTCCAATAAAAATTGAAAGTAAACTCAGTAAAATATTTTATAACTCTTTGAAGTAAGTTTTTAAAATCTAAAGTAAAAATAATCAAATGGTTTTCTATCCTAATCTTTTTTCACCTAAACGTGTTGACCCCAAACGAATCAAAATCACGAACAAAGGAATAAAATACATAACCAACAAAATGAAGTTGTTGTTTTTTTTTTTGCTTAAAGTTTTGCTGCTAAAGTGAAATAATAAACTTTCTATTTATAAAATTATTAAAGCTCATTTAAATTTACTTTTAAATAAATTTGTTACCATTATATTAATATAATTAGTGAAAATAAAAAACAAAAATTATCAAGCAGCAAAGAATTTCAAAATTGATGGATTGATAAGTAGGGAATGATTAACAAAGGGACCAGGATAGTATGGGTTTTATATTTGGAACAGTTGTATTGCGAACATCATCGGTAAAACTGCATTATGAGACCAATCATAAATTGCTCTGTGAAAAAAGTAAAGTTGAACAAAAAGAATATATTACACAAGCATTTAAAAATATAAATATTCAATCAACATCTATAATAAAATTTATTGAAAATCATTTAAATATAACTGCTGCCAGTTTTTTTTTATTTCAAATGTAATTGCCAAACATGGGAAACCTTTTAATGATGGAGAATATATGAAAGAAGCTTAGATAAAATGTGTACCAGTTCTTTTTGAAGATTTTGAAAACAAAGTAAAAATTATTCAGACTAGAAAAGATTTATCATTGGCTAGAAATACAGTTAAAGAAAGAATTCTGAAAATGGCTACCAACATAATTTACCAACAAAAAAGAGATATAAAATCTTCTAGTTTAATTTCCTCTGCCTTGATGAAAGTACAGACATAAATGGATCAGCTCATTTGGCTATTTTTATTCGCTATTGATGTTCAGGTGACTAGAACATCAAGAAAAGGGAGTTTTCCATCAGACTCTGTCTCCTTTGTAAATTTAATATGAAAATGCATATTATTTAAATGTAAGAATAAATCATCTAATTTATTTTTTCCATGTTGCCATATGACAAAAGTGTCATCTATGTATCTGAGCCAAATGAGAGGTTTTAAAGATGATAATTCTAAAGCACGAGTTTCTATATTTTCCATGAATAAATCAGCTATTACTCCTGAGATAGGTGAGCCCATAGGAGTACCAAAAACTTGTCTGTAATGCTGTCCATTGTATACAAAATATGTGTTCAAGAGACAATGTTTAATCAAAGCAATAATATGGTTTGGTAAATTGCTGCAATTGTGAGATTACATTTAAAGCTTCATCAATTGGAATGTTTGTAAACAAAGACATGACATCAAAACTGACCAGAATGTCATTAGCATTAATTTTTAAATTTTTCAAAACAGAAATAAAGTGAAAAGAGTTTTTAATATATGATTTAATAGATGGGATTATAGGTTTAATGAAATCAGATAAATATCTAGCTAAAATATGAGTTGGAGATCCTATTGCGCTTATTATTGGATGAAGGGGGTATCTATCTAGTTTGTGAATTTTTGGGAGTCCATAAAATTTTGGACAGACACATGATTTTTCATGAGGGATTATTTTATTTTTTATCTCTATTTCAATAGGCGATTTATATATATATTTTGTATACAGTACAAAGTACATTTTGAAGACTATACCTAAGGCATCTTAAATATAGTGCCATGCCACCTAAGGCTGTAAATTCTAATTTCTATCAGCAAAGTTTAATAAACAGCTATAGTATTACATGACCATGAATAATAAAAAAAAGATTTACTAGTAAAGCCATTTTTAAACTGATCACAAAAAACATCTTCTGGAAAAGTGCCAAAACATTTAAAAATTAGTTATAGTCTGGAAGACATCATTCTAAAGAGAAGTAATAATTAGAGTTTAGAAAATATTAGATTAAAAAAGAATTCACATAAAATAATTAAATAACTTACTGTGTGATCAAAAAAACTAGAAAATGTGATAAAAAGTTTTGATTTTTTAATATAATCTAAATTGTAATTATTTGTGATTGTCAAATGAAATATTTAATATTAATGAAGAACTCAGACACTTAATTCATCATGATGGCCACTTCATACTCTTCAAGACAGTTTAGAATAGTGGTCAGCAATCTTTTTTATTCCATGTTACTCTTTCTATATCAAATAGTTTATATCTTATTCATGGGTTATGAACAAATCAGTGATGTAAAGCGGTGATTACTGACAAATTTATATAAAGCATGAAAAATGATAATAATAAAAATGCATCAATAAGAATATGAAAATCAAGTATCACACACACAAAAAAAAAAAAGAGCAAAAAAAAAAACATTTTATTCTTTTATCAAATTGATTAAAAATATATAAATCAGAACCCAAATATACAAAAAGTTATGTTTACTTAAGTTAAAAATTTAATTACAAACTATAATAATAATGAGATCAATGGCTACTTTTGGTCTGCTTTTGTTTGCACAAAGCCTCTAAATCTAATTTGTAAATTTGATACTTTTATGTGAACATAAAATTCCAAATGGTCACTTGTTAATTGATTTCTTAATGGGTTTAAAATATAGTTTACTTGGGAAAAAAATTGTTTACAGAAATAAAATGAATGAAAAAATAGTTAAAATAAGATGCTACTATTTTTTTTTTTTTTTCACTGTTAAAAACTGTTCAACAGAGTAAATATTGATTAATAAAATAAATAACTATTGATAAAAAATGAACCCATTGAAATTTCAATTTATTTTAGTTTTGTAAGTCTACCAATTCGATAAAAAAGAATTTTTTTCTGGGAAGCAATATTAATGAGTCAACCCAAATATAATCACAAATCATTTAGTGATCTGTAGTTATAGATTGCCAATCACCAGCTAGAAATTTGATAATACTGTAAATGTTACTACATTCAGGTTCTCAAAATTGATATAAGAAAGAAATCTAAAGTAATAAATCAGATATTTAGAGATTTTCAACACTAATGATGGTCTTAAGCCAATAAACATCACATGACCACCACTTCTTATGCTGATGGCTGTTATAACCATGATGCAACATGGTGACCAAGATAGTAAAAATGTTTTGTAATTTTGAATTAATAGTAGAGATTTTTTTATTTCTTTGGATTGAATAAGTTGGTTTTTAGAGTCTTTCAAAAATTAGCATATTTAATTTAGCAATACAAATATTGATTGAAAATACCAAAAATATAGAAAGGAAACTAATTAATTCTAATGATAAAGGTTATACCCATATTATTAAATCATTTATTACTAATTACACAACTTTTCAAATTATCAAATTATATGTCAAAATCCATTAAATTTGAAATTAAACTTATAAAAATATATTTTAAAAAAAAAAGTATAAAAGCTGAAAGTAAATGCAAACACAGAATTCTGAATATGTTTATATCTTATTTTCTTTTTCAGTTTTATTTACATTTTATAAACAACACATGACAATTTAACATTATAAACTCTTGATATCTAAGTATTTAAATAAATTTTTATTTCAAAAATATTGCTAAAATTTTAAAGATTTTTTTTTTTTAACATTTATAAATATGAGAAAACTATTAAATTGTAATCCAAAAATCACACATACATATCTCCAATCTGTTTTTGATAAATTCTTAGAGATCATATAACACTTATAATCTATCAAAATAATTTAATAAAAAAAACATGGAAAAATCATGAGCAATTATTTTGAGTTTAAATTTAATATGAAAGTCACACTGATATTATTGAGATACTAGGGAACTATGTAAGCTAAACACACAAAATTTTACGAATATTCAAAGAAGTTTCTTTCAACATCAGTGCATTTTTGACTAATTTTTCAGAGATGGAAAGCATCATACTACTAGCTTTTCATAATGGAGTCAAAAAACACTCTCACAATGGTATCAATCTCTTCTGAAATAAAACTATGACAGTGTACTTTTTTTTTTTTTTTGATATTTAAAGAATAACCAGAAGTTGCATCTTGCAAAATTATATAAATATGATAAGTGCTTGATAACCCTGATCTTATTTTTCCTTAAAAAGTTTAGTTTCCATAGCACTAGAAGAACATTAAGCCCTTTATTCTCAGACCATGGAGAATTCCAGGCAGGCAATATTATGTATACCAAGGTATTGTGATATTTCTGTTCTTCTAGCTTAATAATTTTCACTAATCCTGTAGTTCTAACAAAAAATAGTATACATTATTTTTTCATAGAATATTTTCTTTTCGCAGTGTTCAGTATTGCGTCATTTTCAAATATCCATATTCTACTTTCTTGACATATCAGCACAATGTAAAAAGCAATCTAGCTTACATCATGTTATAATTTTAGAAATGACCCAGTGACAGCTATCATTAAATAATTGCAAAGTTTATTAACTGATTCCCATGCACTCAACTTTTTGCTCATCCATCAATTGGTGTGGAACCCATTGTAAACAAATTTTTTAGCCTTCAGCTCTTTATAACTTTTTTTATACATTGTTGTAGATCCACTACCAAGGATAGTGTCTATCATTTGGTAGGGACACTAGTAATCATCTGTTATCATTTTACAACACAGACAACATTTTTGAAGGTAATTGCTGTAGCAGACCTTGTCGTATGTTTGGTGTCATGAAATGAACTATGCCTTCTGCAAAATTTCCTAAACTACCTAAAGATAGTTGCTTGTAATGGTCCTTCATTACTGACTGCTTAATATGATCACTGTATACAACCTTCTTCAGGTATGTCAATTTTAGAATCATAAAAAATCATAACATGACAGTGTACTCATTCCAACTCCATGACTTGTAATATTGAAGCATATCTCACAACTACCAAAAAACTAAAGGCAGAGTTAAATTGTTGCTCACATCTGTGTAATATAATGAACCCTGTACAAAGTGCAATTAACAATTTATACAGTTATAATTTCAGAGTGATCCTCATATAACTTTTATTGACCACTGACGAAATAATATTTACAATAGAGTATTAACTCAATATAGAAAATACTGTGATATAGTTACTTTTTTTCCTCAATCAAAAAAACTTTATATAAATAAATTATAAGTTAAATTAAATTTAATGTAAATGTGAAAAATTAACATCAAATAATGTATAATAATTCCTATTTAAAAAAATAACTATTTATATATAAATAAAAACTATAACAAATCATTGGTTTAATTCACCTTTGGATGATCTTTAGGGACATGTTGTTTAGCAAACTCTGCTAACTCTTTCATTTCTGGCACAACATCTGGTTTGTCGTAACTATTTGTTAGATTGGTTAATGTAGAAACAACTCCATACAATACATTTTCATCACCATGCTAAATGAAGTAAAATAATAATAATATATTTAAAATAAATAAATATTTTTTTAATCTTTATAAATAAATAACAAAAAAATAATTAAAATAAAATATTCTCCTTATCTTTTGCTAACTTTTCTGCAAATGACTAGTAATAATATAAATAAACAATAATAACACACTCTTCTATGTGCTTTATATAATGCAAATACAATGTTTATTATTCTATACTTCCAAAAATAGCTTATAGTGACTATCCAACAGTCTTATTCAAAACTATAACATACACAATATATATTGAAATGAATGTCTTAATCATTTCATTGTTAACCATGTGATCTTCCACATGACAGTAAGCTGATTTTAAGTATTAATTGTGAGGGAAACTAATACATATAATATTCAAAAAATTTAAAAATTATTATATAAAATAGAACAAATAAGTTTAAAATAAAGTATTAAATGTAATAATAATAGGTATATTCAAATGTTAGAATAAATTATCAAATGTCATATATTAAATAATAAATGTTTATTAAGCATTTAAATTTAAGAAAAACTAATAAATTATGTAAACTATGTGGTTATAACTGCTGTTATCAAAGATTAAAAGAATGTATGGAATGTAATAAAAAACAACTCAGTTAAGTACACTGGTGATTAAAAAAATAAATTTTAAATAATTAAATAAAAAATAAGTTAAAAAAAAAAAAGACTGCCTGTTTCAAGATAATAAGATTTGAAAACGGGGGAAAATTCAAGAAATTTAATAATTACAGTAGTTTTGTAAATTCAATCAATTAAATAATAATGGCAATGTTTTTAAAACTCATGAAATTAAAATAAAATGTCATAATGATATAAAAACACGACCAAGATATTAAAAACAAGAGGTCAAAATCTATATATATTCAATTTTTCTTGAAATTAGCAGTCTGGATTCTTGTTTTAATCAAGCTGCACTAAACATCATTAGAATGACTGAATAGGGAAGAGAAAAAGTCAAAGACTTCTTGAAAGTCTAATGTGAATCTCTAAGGAACCTGACCAAGCTATTTTCAAAGGAATTTCTAATCAAAATGACGAAACGAGATATAAACTTTAAAATTCAAAGACAGGACATTAGAGTAATTGTAAATAGAATCAAATAATGCATGCCATCATGGGAAAGAAAAAAAATGCTCACAATGAACTGAAGAGAATTCCAGCTATAGACACTTTTACTGTGTAAGTTTAAAAAAAAAAGTTTATGCTCTTATCCTAACATATTAATCACTGTAAGTTTTACTTTATGACCTCAGTGTATATTTAATTCTAACAAATTTTATGTTATTCATATAGTGTTTATTGATTGATTGATTAAAAAAAGAAGCAAATATTTTGTAAAAAAATAAAATAAAAAAATCGGTATTTGCGGTTAAGCTTCTATAAATACTCTAACTGCATTTTAAAATAGTTAAGATAGAAATTCACTTTCTTTTCTTCTAGTGTATACATGTTAATTAAAAGTTTATCCAATTTAAAAAGTTTTTACATGAAATTTCCAGTTAAATAATCAAAGGCGTAATATTCATTTTAAACACAAATGTGCATTTTCATAAAATATTTAGTGTTCAAGTATAAAAAAAATAAATGGATGCAATATAATTATTAGTATTTTTAAGGTTTATTTAAAACTCAAGTCAGTTTATTTGAATGTAAATTAGCTTTCCTTTTAATTAATGTGAATTAGATTATACATATGTAATAGACCTTATAATATAAACATAGTTGTTAGATCACTATTGATTAAAGTTTACCATTTCTATGTGGCGGATTTATTTAAAGTTCTGTGCTGTAAATTTGGGATCAGATCCAAAGGGTCATTTCAGTTAATTAAGTAATGTTGCTATTAAATTAGGGATTGGACTCAAAAGAGCCATCTCTGTGGATTTGGACCTAAAGTGGCCACTCTCTAGAATTATCTTTAACAGAAACGTATTGATTAAAATTATCCCATATTAGATGTGATTAAGCTGAAAATTGCGATATAAATAACTGTATTATATTTGTGAGAGTTGACCATAGGTAGAATTATATCTAGTGTGTACTAAAGGCAAGGGAAAGATTAAAAGAATGTATTGAAAAAGAAGTATATTAGTGTTTAAAAAACTAAATTTTAAACAATTAAAAATAAGTTAATAAAAAAAGATTAAGTCTGTTTTGAGAGATGAGATTTGAAAACAAGGGAAAATTCAAGAAATTGAATACAACTTCAATCAAATAATAATGATGGTTTTTTAAAATTTGTCTAATTAAAATAAAATGAAGTCATAAAGGTATTGAAAATAAGAATTAAAAAGTGAGCAACAAGATCAAAACCTGTATATAGTCAATTTTTCTTGAAATCAGCAAAGTGGATTCTTGTTTTAATCAAGTTGCACTGAATGTCCTTCAGATGACCAAGTAAGAAGAATAGCTGCTGAATGCCTGAAAATCTAATCTAAATCACTATGGAACCTGACCAAGTTATTTTTCAAAGGAATCTCTAATCAAAATAAAGAAACAAGATCTAATCTCAAATTTCAAAGGGGAAAGGACATTATAGTAATTATAAATGGAATCAAATAATGCATGCCATTGTGGAAGAAAAAAAAAATTCTTCACAATGAACTGTAAAGAATTATGGCTGTAGAACTTTTGCTGTTTAAGTTAAATAAAAAGTTTAGACTCTTATCAGAATGTATTAACCATTTTAACATTTATTTTATGACCTCTTAAGTGTTTATTTAATTCTAATGAATTTTATGCTATTATGTATAGTGTTTAAATAACATTATTTAATTGATTGATTAAAGGAAGCAGCAAATGTTTAGTAGAAAAAAAAATCAGCATTTGTGGTTAAGTTTTTATAAACCCTCTAGCTGCCTTGGAAAACATTGAATATAGAAATTTGCTTTCTTTTCCTCTAGTATATACATGTTAATTAAAAATTTACTTCAAAAAAGTTTTTTCATATGAAATTGCTAGTTAGATAAATAGTCAAAGGTGTAATATTCATTTTAAACACAAATGTGCATGCATGCTTGTTAAATATTTAAAGTGTTCAAAATTTATTTTGAAATTTGATGGAGTTCATTTGTACATAAATCAGCCCTCCTGATTACTGTTAGATTTTATGTATTTGGAACCTAGAATACTGTTGAATTATTAATGTATACCATATCTATATGGTAAACTTATTCAGGGTTTTGTTCTATAAATTTTTGGGTCAGATCCAAAGGGTCACATCAGTTAATTAAGTAAGGTTACTATTA
Source organism: Epiperipatus broadwayi (assembly GCA_028023455.1). Classification (NCBI taxonomy): domain Eukaryota; kingdom Metazoa; phylum Onychophora; class Udeonychophora; order Euonychophora; family Peripatidae; genus Epiperipatus; species Epiperipatus broadwayi. Next base: position 11,954,713 of record JAQFVV010006219.1, on the reverse strand, counting down.
AATCATGGATCAGACTCAAAAGAGTCACCTCTATAGTTATGCTCGGTTGTTATTAAATTAGATCTGGACTAAAAGTGGTCACTCTCTAGAATTATCCTTAACAGGAACATACATTAAAATTATCCCATATTAGATATATGTGTAACTTTGTTATAAAGTTTGATATAAATAAATGTATTGTATTTGTGAGGATTGGCCAAATGTAGGATTGTATCTAAAGTATATTAAAGGCCAGGGATTTACTCTATAGCAAGTGTGCCAATCATATAATTCTATTAGAAGTATAAAATTTAATTGAAAGATTAATGTTTTAAAGTTAATTAAAATAAATCTATTTCATCAGGAATAACATATGTTCTTCATGACATAACCAGAATTGCAAAGACAAGCTGTGCAATGGTCATCATCATTGCATATTAGGGACAATATTTTTTTAAATATATAAATAAAGTATATATACTGGTCTATGTCCTGATGTTTAATGTCAGATGGCACTTGAATCAATTAATATACACTCGAATCAATTAATATACATTAAAATAAATTTAAATATATATAAGCTGACCACTTCAATATAGTTATCTTATCACAATTTTTAAATAAAATATAATTGAGTGGTTAGACTCATATATTATGATATAAATATAAAATTAATGTAAAACTAGGATTAAATCAAATCATTTAAATTAATTTTTGTAGTTTTTAATATATATACAAATTTTGCTTTGCATATTTAATTTGTTATGACTATATAATACTTACATATATTGTGTATGATACAGCTTTGAAGAATATTGAACAGTTGAAACAGTCATTATTTCTAGAAGTATGGAATAATAAATATTGTATTTATATTATGTAAACTGCATAAAGGAATGGGTTATCATTTTTTTACATTAATAATAAAAAAATAATAAATGCACTGTAAGGATGACTTATAATCCTACCCAGATTACCCTGATAATGTCCACACCAACACACTAAAACCATTTGAAAATAAGCTAGGCAATAAACGCTTAAATATATATTACTAAACAGTCTATGATAAACCCATGCATATATATGCACACACACAACAATATTACGATAAAGTAGTTTGTCAATTACAAAAAAAAAAGTTTGTTGAAGTCTTGTATTTATATATGTAAACTTAAATCAACAATGAGATTTTACCAATGTTTTAATATCACGACTTATGACTGTAACTCGGCAAACAGGGCAATGACTTGATGTCAAATCAATGCGTAAATAATCAAGTGTTTAAAGAGAAATAATGAAGGAAAGAATGAATGAAGTTTTACTGCATAATTTTACTATAAAATCTGAATATGTAATCTTAGTTATGTATACAACTAGAAGATATATGCAACAATTGATATACACTGCATTCTAAAAAAGGAAATGAAAGAAATCATACGCTAGGCAATGGAAATCAATCATAGTACAAAAGCAGACACAATTCTTTTCCGGTCTCTTCCATTATTTCATCAAAGGTTGTCATAACTTATGCTCTGTTAAGATAATAAGAACGAACAAAAAAGATGGAGGATTCATTCGAAAATCTAAGCTGAAAAATATAGTTTTCAATTTGTAAAAATTAAAATGAACTTATAGTTAAACCCTAAAATAGAAAGGTTTATTTATTTCCAGCAGTTACGGAAGAATTGAATTATTTTGAATTGATAATTTAAAAATAAAAGGCTGCTTGTTATTAAAAAAAAAAAATTATATATCGTTGACAAGTTATGAGACAAGAGAGTTCTTTTTTATTTTATTCGCCAAATATCAATAATCAGTTGAAGAAAATTAATTCTTTTTTATATATATGTATAAGTTATCAAATAATGCATTTTTGCTAAACAAAGTCCCCATAGGATCGAAGCGCAATTTTCCCAGCCAGTGAAGCGTGATGTGTACTTAATTTGCTGACATATTCGATGCCTGTAGAAACATCAAACATCTCACCTAAAATGTCTAAATGGATTCATGAAGGAATCAGCTACATGGCTGGAGACAAGATCATTCCGACCATGTTGCTGAAGGAATCAAGCAGTCAAAGAAGGATTCATTGTAGTATAATGAAGAAAAGTTACAGACTTTATCCATAAGAGACATTATCATCACATTTACTAATTTTAATCAGGATTGTTAAGGAAAATATTATTTTTTTTGTTAGATTTTTTTTTTATATACATTTGTAAAACTTCATTCTATTTTTTTTTTTACATTTGGAAATCTTTATTGTGTCAAGATTAGAAATAATCCAATATGTTTAAAGTAGCATTGTATAGAAGGGGGAATGATTGCTAAGTGAGCTAAAGTTATTAATTTTATTATGGAAATAAAAAATCTAGGTTAGCTTCAATCACCATTACTATAACATGATATGGAAGGTAAGAGTTTATATATATTCTTTTCCATATTAAATTGCAGACACTTTTTAAAGGACAGAATTATTTGTTTATTTACTGATGATTAACAATTGTTATATTTATTATTATTCTGTATGAATGACTAACCTTCTTATAAATGATTCTTTACTATCAAGTACTTAAGTGGGGAGACCCAAGAAGATAGAATATTAATCATCACAAAAAAATCAAGTCTGAGGTGACATGATTTAATTTAATAAGCTTGCATTTACAAATGTTATATATAGAGCTCGCAAAATAAGCTCTTAACAAGCTTTGCAGAACATCCTCAACCCCAGACCGGGTTTCTACTATTAGCATTGTCAGTGGGGTGTCAGGATATTCAAGCATTAGATTAAATATACCAAGACAAGCCCAGCACTTCATATAATGTATAACTATTAAGTAGAAAATCTGAAACTTTCAGACATCTATGTTTTCCAATCCAGCTATCTAACTTTAATAGCCATATGGGACTGAACTAAGTTCAGATGCACCATATATTACTAACTTTAGCAATATAAAAATCACCAAAGCCTTAATAGCAAAAATAAAATTACAAAAAAATCCAAGTCAGATGTCACATGACCTAATTTAATAAGCTTGCATTTACAAATGTTATATATAAAGCTCGCAAAATAAGCTCTTAACAAGATTTGCAGAATATCATCAGCCCCAGACCACCAATAGCAGAAACCGATCTGGGGCTAAGGATATTCTGCAAAGTTTGTTAAGAGCTTATTTTGCAAGCTCTATATACAACATTTGTAAATGCTAGCTTATTAAATTAGGTCATGTGACATCTGACTTGATTTTTTTGTAATTTTATTTTTTGCTATTAATGCTTTGGTGATTTTATATTGCTAAAGCTATTAGTATATGGTGTATCTGAACTTAGTTCAGTCTCATATGGTTATTTAAGTTAGATAGCTGGATTGGAAGACATGGATATCTGAAAATTTCAGATTTTCTACTTAATAGTTATACATTACATAAAGTGCTGGGCTTAGCCTGGTATTTTTAATCTAATGCTTGAATATCCTAGCACCCCACTGACTACGCCAATAGCAGAAACCAATCTGAGGTTGAGCATATTCTGCAAAGCTTGTTAAGAGCTTATTTTGCAAGCTCTATATATAATATTTAATCGCATATGTTTGAAGTTGGAGAACAAAGCTATTATGTAAATAAGTATATATATATTCACATAAAACTATTAGTTAGTTAGCCAGCTATGTCATTAATTTAATAATGATTTTTGTCTTATCTTACTTAACTTATTGTATAAATAGTAAACGTTGAATTATGTAACTCAACCATGGGAAGGTATGGAATAGTAAATACATTTGAATAAGATATAGTAGATTTGCATGCTCAACACACAGAATTTTTTTTTTTTCTGTTTCTATTGTTAAAAAATTTTAAATTTCATTTGTTATCAATAAAAGCTGTTGTTTTGATTTAAATATTCATTGGTCTCTAGTTTATCAAAAATCATTCATACACCCATCCGTCCAATTATTTGATCACATTCACATACACATATTTTCTCCATATAAATATATAATAATTCAATAGTAGGGTTAATTAATTTGAGCCAATAGGAACCTAGACAGAGGTTAGATCATTGCCATCCTGAGTGAAATTCATCCCTGAAGAGAGTTAAAAGCAAATTTCTCCCTGGGTTTGAACTTTGAGGCATAATGGGATCTGATAGAGGGCTGAGATATGGATGAACCAGCCTAAATTGTGTCTTAATACGATAGGTAAATTAGAGTTAGCCCTTTGAATCAGATACAATCTTTGGTTAGATACTTCATCATGTTAGTCTCTGCATCCTACCCAAGACCCTAGATCTGACTATAGTAAGATACGCTCTCCCTCTTCCGTGGTGTGGATCCGGTCAGTTGAAATTTGGCGGCTTGACCAGGCACACGTAGATAGCCTGTTACAGCACAAAAACAATATATACATAGTGTCAGTATATTTTCTTTGTTAAAGTAATGTACTGGTGATCATAGTTAATGTTATAATATATCAAAAAAATAATCTAAAAGATTTTAAAATATTTTACTATGTTATGGACTAGCCACTCTAAAGCCATGATTTTAAAATATTTAAAATTTCTTTGTTTTCATTTCAAATTTGCAGGTAAACACAGGATGGACAATGCATACATGAATTACATCGTTCCTTTTGTGTGTTTTTTTAACCTATCCGGAGTTATGCATTATGTTTTACTATGACAAAATTTGAATTTTTTTCGAATTTTTAATTTAAATAACTACACTTAATTTGTTTTTCCCCTTGAATTTATTACATTTTATGATAAAAAGTTTGCATTAAATTTTTTGCTAGAAGAAAACAGATTCTGAGACAGATTCAAACATCGATAATTCGCTTCTAACTTATTAAATTCATAGAATACTTTATTACCTAACAATTGTAATAAATCTTGTACTTAAAATATGCCTTTGAAAGATGAAATAATTTCTTTAGCAATAAAAAAATAGAAGAATAAGCAACTTGTACATAAAGAAGCTACCAGTGTACCAATCAAGCTATGTTCATCCCGATGACTTCTGAATATGACATCGAATGTATGTAGCCTTTTTTCAAATGTATAGAATTGAAATTTGTCCTTATAAGTGAGTATTCAATTTTAGATTTTTCTCATTTACTTTTCAACAAAAAAAATTGTAATAAAATTATTAGTGAAACTAATAAGTATACCAATAAAGAAAAAAATTTTGAATTGGAAAAATGTGTCAAGTTGCAAGTTGTTTGTATTTTTTGATATGATAATATTAATTTCTTGTAAGGTACATGTAGTTGAGCCTTGAGATATTTGGAATACATATTGGATATAAGTCTGAAGCAGCTTTGTTTTGCAGATATAATGATCATAATAGGTTTTATAATTTATCATGTCTGCACTTCAATGATAATAAAAAAAAATGCTAAGTAATAACTTTGATTGAATATACAAAATTTGGCCTATTATAGTTTTAGTGTAACATAAGTTTTAAAATTGAATATCAATGCATAGAGAAGTAATAGAAGCAATTGCTAAAAAAAATTGGTGACAATATAATCCCTCTAAATTAGTAAAGCTAGGTTTCAAATGATGGATCTTTGCAAAATAGCCATAATGGGTATGTGCTCCATATGCAGTTATATACTAATAAAAATAAAACTTCTGTAACTAGGCAGTCTGATACTGAAGCTGTGCTCTCAATAGTTTTACAATATTCAAAAAGAAAGTGTTATGCTGTCTGCTAAATAGTGTGAAAGTTTTTTGTTGCAAAGGGTGATGACTACAAAGCAAAAATGCCCAAAAAGCTGCTTTATTTCTTATCAATTAAAATAAGATAAGTATTGCAATTCTTCAACTCCACCTCATTTAGCTGCTTTAGGAGTTTTGATTGTGCCAGCTCCATCCACCATCTTTCTATGTTAATGCTTTGTCTATATAATCAGAATAGGATGAGTCATAAATATTTCTATTAAGTATGTTATATACTTCAAATAGTCAAATTTCAATCTGAAAAAATTTGACCAATAATGTTGCATTTTTTTTATAAAATTTAAAATAATCATTCTTAAACAAAATTGAAATAGACAACTATTTATAATTGCCTGTTTCAATTTTGTTTAAGATTAGTATTTTAAATTTTAAGTAAGTTATAAGTGCATTTTTATTTATATGTTTATTCTTGCGCTGCATAGTTACAGTTACATTTTATTATTTGTAAGAATCATTTTGTAGTAATCACTTGATTTTATTCTTTAGATGGATTCTACCTAACAAAATGAAATATTTTTCACTAGGTGAAAGATAATATAGATAATAAAAAGACCATTATTATTATTAATATTCTACATTCCACTAAATCTAAATCTTTTTTTCCATTTAGCTACGTCTGAAGACTATTTTAAACTAACTTATTCATCTTTGCCACTTTTTCTAAATTCATTATACAGATACCTATAAGAAAAAAATCTCATGGGGGTTTCTAAAAAAATGAGATATCAATATCTCTTAATCCTCATTTTATTGATAAATTTTATAAGGAATGTATTATGTCTAGCTGATCTAAGAGTGTACTTGCCTCAAGTACAAATTACTACTAAACAACGTAAAGCACAATTATAGAGTTATAAATTGTTAATGAAGTAAAAGCCTCAATTATTACAAGAACATGAATAATAACAGGCAGGACCGACACCTACTATGTATTGGACTCTCAATCTGCATATTTCGGCAGAGATTGTATTTTTTACATACATGCGCACAATTTAATATTATTTCCAAATGCTGCAAAATCGTAATCAACAAAACGATTTTCAACTATGAGAAAATCAAGGCAAAGATGCAATGACAGCTTCCCAATATGATAATCAGCAGTTGCATGAAGGCATTAAAAAAAAAAAAAAAAAACATGGAACATAATCTCTGCTAACACCGTAATTACAGATAAATATGGCAAACAGATAGTCATGCTCACCCAAAAATTTGACTGGAAAATAAAAGTTTCTAGCCAAGAAACAAAATGTTGACCTCAGAGACAACAAATTTAATACATACGTAAACCTCACTAACATAAACATACCACACGAGATTGGGCCAGGACTAGAACTAGACCCTAAATTTGTCAGTGGGCAATGGAAGCACCTAGAAATGAATATGATAGCTGAAGTGGAGGCATACTAGATAGACAACCCTGTGAAGGAAAAGTTCATTGCGTGTATAGATAATACCATGAGACACAGACAGCTGAAGACCAATGTACAAGCATGGAACAGAAAGATCGCACACTAAGCAGTTTTTGGACAACCACACAATCATATGCCTAAAGAAGGACAAAGGGAATAGATTTGTGGTAATGCATAGCAACGAATACATGGATAAGGTTTGCACCCAAATTAAAAAATTAAAATTTAAAAGCTTATCAGAGTTTAATAATAAACTCAATAGAGAGAAGTTTATCACTACAATACTGTGCATGAACCACGACAAAGCTTTGTCTAAAGCTGAATACTACCCATCAACCTTTCAACTTCACTTTTTGCAACGTTAAACTACATAAGCCCAATGCACCATTGAGCTTATACTTGACATCAGGAGAGCACACTATTCTCAAAACCGCAGTCCTGGTCAACCAGTGACTCACTGACAGTCTTGGTTTTGGTGACTATACCATCAAATCTTCCTTCAAGTTTGGAGAAGATAAAAAGTGTAGTGCTCCAACCAGGGTTTAAAATTACATCATTTGGCATCACCGAGCTATACGACTCAATTGACCGCAAGAAATCCGTCAAATTATCAACAATGAATTAAGAACAAGAGACTGCCCACCCATGCAAGTCAAAATCATCAATGAGTTTTTGACATGGCTGGAATATTCTTGCAATCTTTCGAGACAAATGGTTTCATATGAACATGAGTTAGCCCATGGGTCTTCCCATGAGTGATATCATATCCAGCATCGTGCTCAATCACTATGAACAGCAAATATTGCCTGACTACCACAACTCCACACCAGAAATGATATACACATGTTATGTAGATATATTTGTGCCAGCCCCAGTAAATACAATAGTTCCAACATTTACAATAATCAACAAAATATAACAAAACTTATATTCAACACCACATGGGAAAACCAATCACATGTAGTCAAATACCTTGATATTCAGGTCCACAGAAACACAAGGAGTTTGGACTATCAAATGATAGTAAAACCAGTGGAAGTATGAGGTCTAACACATCCCAGATCAAATGCACCCCAGGCTCACAAACTCGCAGCCTTGTCAGCATTTCTATTCAGGAATTACAAACTATGCAAATATGAAGCTGACAGGCTAAATAACTTGATTCACTACCTGGAAGACATAGAAAGTATGGAACACAAATGAGCAACCATCAATAAAAAAGTTAACAAATTTTACCACAAAATAACACATAACCAAACTAAAGAAAAGAAACCACGCATTCTACTCCCATACATCAATACTATAGCCAAACAGCTTAGCAGAAAACTTTCCAAAGACTTTGAAATAGGTTTCCATTCACTGCCAGTGACTAACAGACTTATCAACAACACAAAGACAAAATCGCTCCCGAACTGACCCTTCCAGTCATATATGAAATCACATGCCCCCATAATAACTGCCACACAAACTACTTTGGAAAAACTAAGACTAATATTGCCACTAGAGTGGCACAGCACAGATATCTATAGAACAGAACTAAAAGTAAGACAGAAGGGGGCTCAATATTCACTGAGCATGAAAGGACTGCACACCTTCCAACCAACAATTGCCAAGATGATCTGCATCAAAAGAAATATACTAAACACACTGATCACGAAAGGACTGTTGGCCACAGCTTCCAACCAACAACTGCACTGAACAAATGATACTAAAGGCAAGATCAAAGAAGCCTGCTATATATCAAGCGACCCCACATCCATAATCAGAAGAGAAGCTTGCTTCTGCATTTCCAAAAAATGGACGTTATAGTCAATTTGCATAAATTTACATAAGGCTTCATTACAAACATTTTTCAATTGGTAACGAGCTATGATTATTGGAACCTAGATTTCCCGAAAGGGCCTAGATGATTAATTAAGATTATTAATTACTACACTATATAGCTTCATTATATGTGCATAAAGCACAATTATAGACTTAATATTTAGATAATTTAATGCATGATCCTTAATAGCATTTTAACTATTTACACACATATGATAATTTAACATAATAAGGTCCGAAGGCATACATATATAATAATTTAGATCAATATGACTTGTAAGAGTCGTAGCTGGCTGTTCCCACATTCGGAGGCCAGCTCTCTGAACTTGAAGTCACTGTACCATGGGAGATGATCTGCTCCAATATATATGTCTGAGTGCACAGGAGAAGTTCCAAAAATCAAGTGAAGTTTTCTTCCTCAAATTCAGGTCTTCATTGTTTTAATCCCTACAGTCGATTGACTCATACTCCCAATCATCTGCTCGGATGATTCTTCATTTTAATCTCCATACAAGAATTTGCATTGTTATCTTTCTGACTTTAATTAATGAGTTATTTTTATATAGTTTGTCATTTAACTTATAAAGGAAATCTACGTAATTCCTTTAATTGTTTTATTTCATTAACGACATATTCTAATCTCATTAATTAGACTTATTACTTTTAGAAAATAATCTTTTTCTAATCTTAAAATTTATAAATCTCTTACTATTTTAAAAGAATCATTTTTTTAAGATTCTTTAATTTTTTAAACTTATTAGATTTTCTCATTAAGTTTATACCTATATATGTATGTGCATTTGAGCATACACATACATAGCATTATTTCCCCCAGGTTCAGAGATCAGTTTTTAATCTCTGAACTCAGTAAATAGTCATTAAGGTACATGGGCCTTTTTATTTTCCTTTTAGCATGTTGTTGTTGTTTATGTTCCACCTCACTTGGTGTGTTCCCTCTTAATAACTGATCGTCGGTGTCCGTTGTGTTGAATGTCAGGTATTATCTCCTCGTTCTTGTCTTTACACAGCTGTTTACATGCCTGTGAAGTATTTCCCATTTTTCATTGGAATGGTAACTACTTGTTTTGAAAGATGATGAATAACTTCGGTCTGCAACCAAAACTTGTTCATATTATTTTTTCCACACTTTTTCCTGTTGTTTAAATTTATAGGTATTGCCACAATTGGCACAATATTTGTTAATTTTGTGCGCAACTTTCTATCTAAATACATTTCAGCTGGTGATTTCCCAGATTTGGCACTAGGGGTCACATGTTGATGGAGTGCAGTCAGCACTGCTTTGTGTATTTTAATTTTCATCAATTTGTTAATGAAAGACTTTAGTTTGTACGGTTTTCTCGGCTAGTCCACTGGATTGAGGGTGGTAGAGCAGGTGTGTGTTTAATCCCCCATTCTTACATCGCTTCTTCGAACTTTGCTAAAATAAAGCCAGTTCCATTATCTGAAATAAGCATTTCCAAAAAGCCATGATGAGCAAAAATTGTGTATAATTTGCTAAGTGTCATGTCTGTACTGGTGTTATTGACTATTTTATATTCGGTCATGCTGAGAATGTGTCAACCACTATCAAAAACAGATGATCCTCAAATGGACCACAGTGGTTGATGTGTATCCATTGCCATGGCTTTTCAGTTATAGGTCATAGTTCAAACTTAGCCGGAGGCACTTTAGCGCATGTTTGAGTTTTTGCATTTTTAAATATATTTTTCAATGTCATTATTAATACTGGGCCCCAGACATAACTACAAGCTAATGCTTTTGCTCTAACAATGCCTGGATGGCCCTCATGCAACAATTTAAGAATTTGGCTCCTACCCTTTAACGGGATTAGCACACGATCACTCCTAAGAATAAATCCCTTACATACAGACAACTGCTCATGGGTGTTCCATAATTCTTTATGAAGAAAACTAGGTCGTTGATTCGATCATCCTTCACTGATCTGTTTTACCATTCATTGGTAGCTATTGTCTTCAGATGTCCATGCAACAACTATTGTGCTGTTGAGGGTTTGATTCTTCGAGGCATCGTAATAACTAATTTCTATTTTTTTTATATATATTTCAGACTGATCAGACATGTGATAGAACATCAGCATGCCCTATTTGTTTTCCTTTTTTATATACCAAAGTATAATCATAACCTGCCAAAATGTTTAGCCAACACAACATGCGAGGACTCAGATGTTTGGAAATTTGTTTAATTCCTAATATTCCCAATAGGGATTTATGATCAGTTATTATCATAAATCCATGCCATATAGGTATTGATGGAACTTTTTGATGCCAAATAAAATCGCAAGGGCCTCCTTGTCCAACTGACTAGTTTTTCTCTGCTTTGGATAACATATGTGATGCATAAGCAATGGACATTCATCTTCATGAGCAGAGTGACCACAATACTGCTCCAATACCAAATTCTAATGCATCCATGGTCAGAGTTACTTCCAATTCGCTGTTGTTCAAGTAAATTTACAAAGAAATGCTTTTTTTTTCTTCTTCCTACTTTCATTTCTGATTCTTTTTGAGATCGTATAATGATCTAGCCAAGTTTTTTCACATTGTTAGGACTCTGCGCTTCTGCAATCACCTTAGCTTTTTGGGGGGCAGAAAATGTGCTGTTTTTAGATGTAATGTGACCTAAGATCTTGATTTCGCTCATTTTCCATATGCATTCTTGGGGATTAAGTTTAGCCCCAAATTCATCTAGTTTTTTTTCAGACTTTCTGTAGATGCATTTTCAGTTTGTTTTCAGTCATAAGTGTAATCAGAATGTCATCAAAATATGGAATAATGCCTTCTAATCTATTAAGGAGGGTTTAAATTTTTTGATTGAAATGATGTTATTCCAAACAGGAACCTCATACATTTACATAACCCTACGTAAGTGGTTGGTGTTAATATTTCAGCTATCTGTTCATTAACTGGTATCTGATGGAAAGCGGCAAGATCTAATTTAGCAAAAAAATTTGATCTCGGGCATAACGCTACTATTTCCCTAGCATTAAGGACCGGGTATGCACTTTTATTGATCGCCTTGTTTACTGATACCTATAATCGCTGCACAAATGAATTTGCCTGTTGGTTTTAGTTATAATTACCAAAGGTGTAGCCCAATCAGAATTTTCAGTGGGCTGTAACACTCCTTTCTTAACTAAGTTCTCGATTTCCTTTTCAACTTACTCTTTTTGTGCAAATGGAACTTCCCATGGTTTGCATATTATAGATAGCACATCAGTGCTTAACTCTATTGATACAAGGGTCATTTTAATAACACCACATTTCCCATTAAATAATTTAAAAAATTTGATTCACATTTCATTTTCCATTTTGATCTTTATCACAAATATGAGTTTAATACCCAATTTCCTAAACTACTGATGCCTGATTAGGGGATTTATTGGAGCATAAACTATATATAAAGGTAACTCTATCATTTTCCCCTCTGTTCTACTTACAGGAGCCTGAACAACCCTAATTTTGACAGCATACCATTTACGTCTAACGCTTTAAGATCAGTTTTTTCTAGTTTAGGGATTTTATTATTAATAGAGATTACAGTACCCCAGTCGTGAACTGATATTGACGATACACCGTTACCACTATCTGCCTTCACAGATATGGGCTAATCACACAGCTTTAATTTTAACATAATTTTGTTGTCATAGGTGGACATTTTTTAAATGTTGGTAGACTGACTTGCTTGACCCTGATATGAACATTTATAACTATAACTTTCCATGTTGGGATCATTATGTTTTTCTTTACACCTTTTTTCCATGTGCCCTCTTTTTTTGCAATTATTGCAGTGTTCTCATGATGAAAACAATTTCTGGCTTTGTGACCCTTTTTACCACAGCAAAAACATAGAAATGATTTTTACTGTTAGCACTATTCTCATTACTCTTGGACAAATCTTTCCTTACAGTTCTACAAACCTCTGTTTGCGATTTGCTATTACTTTTGAACTCGGCAAATTTTCAAGATTGCTCAAGCATGAGTTCAAAAGCTATCCCACATTTTATAGCCTCAATATAATTTAAATGGCCAACGGCCAATAATTGTTGCTGTAAAATATCATTACACATATCAGTAAGAAATTATTCCAGCAGGGCTTCATCTAGGAATGATCCATAGAGACAATTTTTTGCCAAGATACGAAGAGCACTATCATAATCTTTTATACTTTCATCCAAACCTTGGTTCCAGGCTCGGAATTGCAGTCTGGCAACATGCCTCGAGGGTTAAAGTGATTTGATAAACGCTTTTTAACCTGATCGTATGTATCAGGAGTTAGAGCTTCAGTGAGCCTGATAACTATCTCAATAACTCCTTTTCCAGCAAAGTATAATAATGAAGCAATCTTATACTTATCATTTCTAACTTTATTAATAAATAAGTATTTTTCTACATGTTGAATGTACAGGGCCCAACTACTTACCTCACTGATGCCAAATTCACCAATTGCTTCTTGCACTGCCTAGACTTTTACCTAAATTTAACCATTAATTTTAATTAATGGTTCGAATCAAGACTGTGACTGCACCAATTGCTATGTCTAGCTGATCTAAGAGTGTACTTCCCTCGAGTACAAATCACTAAAGAATAATCCTTAATAGCGTTTTAACTAATTACATACATACGATAATTTAACATAATAAGGCCCAAACATGTATATAAATAATAATTTAGATCAGTACGACCTGTAAGAGTTCTAGCTAGCTGTTCCCAAGTTCGGAGGCCAACTCTCTGTACTTGTAGTCACTGTGCCATGAGACGATCTGCTCCAATTTATACATCTGAGTGCACAGGTGAAGCTCCAAGAATCAAGTGAAGTCTTCTTCCTCAAATTTATAGAGGCCTTCATTGTTTTAATCCCTGCAGTTGATTGGCTCATACTCCCATCTGTACGCTCAGGTGATTTTTCATTTTAATCTCCATACAAGAATATGCATCATTATCTTTCTGACTTTAATCAATGAGTTATTTTTATAGTTTGTCATTTATTTTATAAAGGAAATCTAACTCGAATTCCTTTAAATGTTTTATTTGATTGACATATTCTACTCTCATTAATTAGACTTATTATTTTAAGAAAACAATCTTTTTCTAATCTTAAAATTTATAAATCTTTTACTTACTATTTTAAAAGAATCAGTCTTACAAAATTCTTTATTAAACTTATTTGATTTTCTCATTAAGTTTATACCTATATATGTATGTGCATTTAGGCATACACAGAATGTACTGAACTTGTTAATAAAAATATAATTTTTAAAAATATTAAATAATAAAAATTATTATTATCATCATCATCATTATTATTATTATGAATGTGTAATAACTATATTTTTTCAGCTTTATCACATTTCTTGATATTTTATGCTTCTGATAATATGAACTAGTTGATTTTTGCATACTGCAAACTGAAAATATCTTAAAAATTGTGTTTTAAATCAAATCTCCAAAAATCCAATACAGCTACAGATAGTCACAAAGTTAATTGGAAGAATAGCTAAAATTTAATAAGCAATCCATTTAAAATTATAAGCAATTTTGAGACATTTGTTTAATTAAAATTGTACTTCTGTGATTATTTAATAATTTTACATTGTAATACAATATTTAAATGAATGGTGGGTGAATGTATAGTCTGTAAATATGATTACATATACACATTACAAGTGAATATTTATTTTAAACAATTATATTTTGTACATTTTTATTTTTTGATTTGAGCAATTGAATTTTATATTATATTATTATTAGTTTAAGATCATGCAATGTTATAAGACAAAAATCACATGATAACGTCAAACAAATAATTAATTTGAATTAAAATGTCAAAAGGATAGAAAAAATTGAGATAAAGAAAAAAAAGTGGTAAAATGTATTTTGATTTTTTTTTGAAATTACATTTAGTAAGTGATTTTTATTCAGTATTAAATTTAAAATTAATAATGTACAAACTAAATTCAAAGATGTGTGAAGTTACCCCAAAGTTTTAATTTTCCAAAAAGGATATCTCTATTTTCCTTTTTTAATCATCTTGCTTTACATATACCAGTTTAATATTTTCTGGATTGAATACATGTCCGCTCTTGTTTTTATGATGTAAACAATTTCTTTTAGATTTATTATATAAAGCTATAATAATATCTGCAATTGAATGATTAAATTTTACTTTATCAATGCATATATACATATGTATTGTAAAAATTTTTAATAAGATTGTAAATAAATTATGGCTATCAAATACATAATGTGAATATAAACTTATTCATGGAGCAATTACTATAATAATGTACATACAATTTTATTATATCTAATAATAACAAAAGAACTACCCTAATTATTATTATAACATATAAATATATATTCTTTTTAACTTCTGACCATTAAAAATGTAATAAGATTTTTAACGACTTTTAAGAATATTAACCAAAAAAAAAAAAAGTTTTACTCTGTAATATATATATATGGCTTATAAAAAAATACTGTTCTATTATTGATATATAAATTAACTTATTTAATAAATCTTTATATGTTCAGAGCCAAACTTATATCTTCCATCTGTACAATTATATAAATAAATTAATAACATGAACAACACAATGTTTTCCTGAAGGTTTGTGATGATGTTAGTACTGTCATTGTTCCAGGCCAGCAACACCTGAAGAGGGGAGAATAATGTGTCTCGAAACATTGTGTATATAATAATCTGTTTGATGTGCTATTACTGACAGTTGAATGTATTTGGAATATTTAAATAAAAGTTAAATTTTTCTAAAGACATTCAATACTCATATTAGAGGATGGAAATAGTCCAATATAAATCTACAACATGAACAACACAAGTTTAATAAATAGTTTCAAGTGGTTACTTACTCTGAATAACAATAATTTTAATAGATAGGATTAGTAAATCAAGTAGCAACTTGCTAGTTGACCACAGTATCCATCTTGATCATCTCAGAAGATAAATATTATATAGATATTGGCAGCACCACACAATATCTACGTTTCTTTAAACTTTCATATTACATTGATCATTTTAATTATCACTAAGCACCTTACTGCACACACAATTCTTGAGTTAGTTTATTTAGATTATGACTGGAACTCTTTTCCACTGTTAATATTTGTCTACAATTCCACAATCAGTTTTCATGCTGCACTATCTGCTTTCAATTCTAAGCTTCTAACTACTCCTTCTTCATATTACTACATCTCTGACACCATTAAACACTCAACAGGTATGCTAATTTGCATGTTAAACTTTATTTAAATGTAAATTAGCATGTTGCTTCTTGCAGTAGACTAATTTTTTTTTCTGCATATTATTATTTCTAGAATGATACAATACTACCTATAACCAGCCTGCACCCACATACATGTATACAACTTTATTAGTAAAAACGTTTACAAACTAACCAGTATATAACAAGGGTACCCCTTCATACTACAAATAAACAGAATTTTATTTACAGAAAATTATCTTGTAACTTTTTTGATATCCGTTTCTCTCTAACAGATCTTCTTGAGGTTAATTCTTCCTTTTCCATACTCTTCTCTTCTTGATCACCATTTAATTCTATTGGTTCTTCTTCAACTGAAGAGTTATCTGGTGCTTCTAACTCAGTGTTATCATTATATGTACATGAAGTAGTAACTATATACTCTAATATTCCATTTTTCAGCTCTCTTATATGGTTAACATGGTATCTTAAAATTCCCTCATCTTACAATTTTATTTCATATATTTGGGCAGAAACATTTCTACTTATTATCCCCAGTAGCCATTTTCTCTTAATTACATCTCTTATCCATAAAGTTTGATCTACTTTAAATCTGACATTTTCTCACATGTCATTTCACTAATAATTCTTTGGGTGTTTTCTTTATAATACAGCTGAGCAAAAATGTTGGTAAAACATAGCTGTTATAAGCTCTTCATGGATATCAGGGTACTCCTGTTTATTTAACATAATTTTCAGTTGCTGAACTGCCTTCTTCGCAATTCTGTTTGAGTGAAGATAATAAGCAGGTGTAAGTATATGCTGCATCCCTTTCAGAACAAGGAAGTCTTTTAATTTTTTTTGACCTGTTATCCGTTACAATAGTTTCAAGATACCTGTTGAAAAAAGTTTGTTCAAAAGCTTTATCACATTATCTGTGCTCATTTATTTTACTAGATAGTATTCTATCCATTTTAAATACGCATCTACAGCTATCAGAAAAATATAAATGATTCAGCATGATCTAAATGGACTCTTTTCCATCTATTTGTAGCTTCAGGCCAGAATTTGAATTTTTGGCTGGTAAACTCGCTGTTTGTGGTCAGACAGACATTTTCTAACAGTTTGCTCTATATCACTATTCAATTCTGGCCACCGAATATATGAACAAGCTAGCTCTTTCATTCTGACTATCCTAGTGTCCTTCGTATAATAACCATATAATGTTTTTCCTCCCATCAGATGGTATATCATTACATAATCCATCATAAGAAATTTTCAATGACTATTCCGAATAGAATCAAATAGTTTGGTCATATAAAAAACATCCATTTTTTATCCAAATCTTAATGACACTGTACTCTTTATTTCGTTTAGTCCACTCTGCTATAGTTTTGCTTTTAACTATTTCAGACTTTAACACATCTATATAATTAATTTCACAACACAACTTTCGGGTATTCTTATCTGGAGTTCTGGAGAGAGAGTATGCATGCTTTATCAACTTTCCTACCATATATAACAATTCACAGTCATATGAAGCTAATATGTTTATCCATCTTAGCACCTGCTGATTGGCATGGTCCAGGTTTTCTTACTTTTGCTGAATATCCCCAATAGTGGTCTACAGACAGTATAAGTTTTA
This sequence comes from Epiperipatus broadwayi, assembly GCA_028023455.1. Lineage (NCBI taxonomy): Eukaryota > Metazoa > Onychophora > Udeonychophora > Euonychophora > Peripatidae > Epiperipatus > Epiperipatus broadwayi. The sequence continues at coordinate 11,936,859 of JAQFVV010006219.1, read as the reverse complement.
AATGACTGCTCATACACATATTGGTGGAACTTTTTCACCATAAAAACTATAACTAAAGCTTCTTTGTCTAACTGGTTGTAGTTTTTCTAGGCCCATAGATAATGTACTTGACATGTGGCAGGGTGATAACCTCTGTCCGCACTATGTGATAGTTTAGTACTAACATCATATTCAGAAGTTTCTGTTGTTACTATCACTTCTTGTTACCCACTATAGTGGACTAGTAAATTTTTAGAGGTTTAACAATTCTTTCACTTTTTTGGAACAAATTATCTTGTGGTTCTCCCCATTTCCATCTTTGGTTTTTTTTTAGAAATTCATAAAGGAGTGTAGCTACATGTTACTTTCCCTTTAAAAGACTTCAAAAAAACTGAATAAGTTGACTAAAGCTTATAACTACTTTACATTCATTGGCTTCAGGGTATTTTTCATGACTGTAACTTTCTCTGGGTTTGGTTTTTCCTATCCTTGGAAATAATATGTCTCGGAAATTTGATTTATCTTGTTGACTATATTTAGTTCACAGCATTTAACCTTGTGCCAAACTCATTTAACTTCTCGGAAACTATGTATAATCTTCCCCTTAATTCCATTTCATTTTCAGTAACAATGAGAATGTCATCCAAATATGGTATAATTCTTTTTCTTAACAAGTTCTCTATCTTTGCTTGGAAGATATTAGAAGCTATAGTTATCCTATATGGTACTCTATTAAACTTAAATAATCCCATATGCATAATTATCATTAGCATTGCTGTTCTGTTTATAACTGGAATTTGGTGGAATACTGATTGTAAATTTTGCAAAGTGTTTTGCTTTTATAGAGATACTAATACTTCTCTTAGGCTGGGTAAGGGGTAAGCATATTTGTTAATATGTTTATTAACAGTAATCCGGTAGTTTTCACACAGTTATCACATATCTTCACATTTCCGCCTAGTTTTAATACTGCTACTATTAGTGTAACTCATGTGAATTCTTCTATTGGTGTAACAATGTCTTTACATTTTCAATTCATTCAATGCTTTTTTTCATTTTTGGTTAAGAGCAAATGCGCCCTTCACTGGCTTATATACAACTTGTGCATTATCCATTAGCTCAATGTCAACTGGTTTCATCTTCTAGTTTTACTCTTTTTACTATATTAATCTTAATCCTCTGAGGTTTGAACCAACTGCTTCCTATATATTCTTTGCAATAACTCATAATAATAGTTTTATTATAATTATTTACCATTACTAGCACTGCCATAACCCCCTTAATATTTATTGGATTTCCATTTACATCCATACAATAGATTCCTTCGACATTAACCTCTGCTCTCTTCCAAATAGCTGCAGAATCTTTTAGCACTATTAATTATATGTCTGTCCATTGTCTAATTCCATTTCTATCATTTGTCCATAGACTTTTACAGTTAGCATATTAGGAATATTATCACTTTCTTTCAACTTCTTCACAGTTGTGATCTTCTTTGACATTCCACCCTTCGATTTACTTTTTTCCAGTAAATCCTATTTTGTCAACCAATTATCACTTGTTCTTATATAGTTTTGATAAATCTTTTGTCAGGCCACAGATAAAACATTTTTTTGTTATATATTTACATGTAGCTTTAAAATAACCTGTTTTTCAACAACAGTTACAAGTAGGAGGGGTCTGCTTTAAATTCCTTTAGATCACTCATGGCTTTACCGCACTTATCTATATTTCCAGGGTATCTAAGTTTGTCACCTTTTTGAAGGCTTGCAGGTGCTCTACAATGATTTCATGGGCTATAGCCCAGTCAATAGCAACTTTATACAATAATGTAAACTCACTTAACAATATCTATCTATGCTTCATGTCTCTGATGTCCAATAGAAACTGATCCAATAATATTTCATTGACATATTGCTTGCATTTGCAATCCTTCGCTAACATTGGTAGTACTAAATTGTATTCATGTAGTTTCAACTTGAGATTGCATCTTACCATGGGAAACAAAGAAGTGCTGTGAATTTCAATGTCATCATCTTAAAGTAATCATTATGAGGTTTCTTCGGGCGACTTTGGATCACATAAACAGTTTGTCAATTGTAGGACATCCTGCCCTGACATCCATAATAGGGTAGCAACTTTCAATATATCATCAACAATTCCATTTATAAGTCTGTATTTCTTTACATGATTTACATATATCTGCACTGTGCCAATTTTTTACATCAAAGATAGTTATTATGTTGTTCTGCATATTTCATCATTTATCTTAATCACTAATACATAATAATTGTCTTTTTATAGGTTGTATGGCTGCACCACTTAATACTTGACAGATTCTAAAATTGATTGCCCACATAATATGTTTGCGGACAGATTTATATCTGGAAACTGTACAATTATATAAATAAATTAATAACATAAGCCACACAAGTTTAATAAATAATTTCAAGAGTTTATTTTCTCTGAATAACAATTATATTAAAAGATACGATTACTAAATCAACTGGCAACTTGAGAGTTGACCACAATATCAATCTTAATCATGTAACAGTTATTTCAGAAGATAAACATTATACGTATATATCTTTACAGTTATTGACAGGTCACATAATATCTGTTTCTTTAAACTTCCGTATTACATTGATTGTTTTAATTACCACTCAAGTAAGTACCTCACTGCTAACAAATATCTCGAATTAGTCAAAATAGATTATGACTGGAACTCTTTTTTGCTGCTAATGTTTGTCTATAACTGCACAACCAGTTTTCACTCTACATTTAAGAGTTTCACTAATCTTTCAATTCAATGCTTCTAACTACTCCTTCTTCATATTAATACTTCTCAGACACCATTAGAAGTTCTGCAGGCATTTTTCTTAATTTTTGCTAATTTGCATAATGTTAGATTTTATTTAAATGTAAATTAATGTGTTGTTACTTGCATTAGATTAATTTTCTTTTCTGCATATTGATTCTAGAGTGACTCAACACTGCCTATACTGACTAGTCTGTACCCATATACATGTATACAATTTTATTAATAAAATATTTAATAACTAGATGGGATACAACAAATCTCTTTTGTAATTTCATCTTGAAATAATTGCACTTTATCCTGATCTGCTAGATCATGATGGTTGCCATTATAATCTTCTGTAATTTTTACTTGACAATTTTAGCAATGAGATATGCATGCTTCAAATAATCTAATATGATTTTGAAACTGATAATATTATGCAAAATTACCATTATAAATTACAATTAAAACAAATTCTTGTATAAACTTAAACAATAAACAAATAGGAAATGACTGTAATATATTTCTAAATGATTGCTTTTGGCCATCTGGCTCCAATTATACTTTTATCTTTAAGTAGTTACGATAGAATTTCAATTAAAAAATCAAAATAAGTTCTGAAACAAGATTTTGTAAGGAGTGGCTCCAAAACTTGCTGATCAAATAATGAAGAAGATGACTAACCATTATTATTCTCAGATAGTTTGTTAATATAATCTTTTTTTTTTTTTGTTAGTTTCATTAATACAAAAATTAATGAGCATACAAGCAGTATCATTTTTATAATTCTCAAAATCACTTGGCAGAGAGAAGCAATAAAAAAGTCTATTCTGTGTAATAGATTATTATCAGTTTATTAATTTTTGCATCTACATATGCAATCTTTGAGAATATTACACAATTAATATCAAACTTTACAAGAGATTGAAAACTAAGAGTCATTTAATTTCTCTGCATTTGAGATGAAATTACCTATACTATTCTAGTAGTTGTTGACTCATGGATAAAGAGTGAATTCACAGATTTAATGAAAAAACAAAATATTAGAAGAATTTAAATGCAAAACAAAAAAAAAGTGAACAAGATATTAAAAATAAAAACAGATAAGATAGTGTAAAAAAAATTAGAAATGGCATAACAGATAAAATCATCTTAATTTAGTCAATTATTTTGAATAATAAAAAAAAACAATTTAACAATACAAATGATAAAAAAAAAAGCACTATAGAAGATAGAGGTGATAAAATCTTGTCCTTGAAAAATGAAATTAAAAAACAAAACAAAATAAAAAAATTAAAGCCAAACTAAAAAAGTTAATAAAGAAAAAATAGCATATAAAAGCAATTTACCCGCTGACGAAGAAGCTGCAAAAACCAAAACAATTAAATCGACTGAGTACTTTCGAGTATTTCCCTCATATTCATGGCCAACATAAGTTATAAATCATTGACGTAATGTTGCTAACTAATAAAATATGCAAATGCAAATTAATTTGTCCATTTTTTTGAGATAGAAAAACACGTGTCGCGTCTATTGATGGCATTATTATCACTGATAATAAAATATGCCTCCTTGATTTTTCTTTTGCAGTCATTGGCTTCAGAGCATACTATCTTGGGGTTTCCAGGTTCAAACACATGGCCAGAAGAGCAAAAAAGAACAATGATAACTTCTCAATATTTTTCGAACATGAGAAGCAGGCTGGCCATGGGTTTGAACCTAGAAACCCCAAGATAATATGCTCTGAAGCCAATGACTGCAAAAGAAAAATCAAGGAGGCATATTTTATTATCAGTGATAATAATGCCATCAATAGACGCGACACGTGTTTTTCTATTTAAAAAAAATGGACAAATTAATTTGCATTCGCATACATTACATTAATGATTTATAACTTATGTTGGCCATGAATATGAGGGAAAACCTCAAAAGTACTCGCCCGATTTAATTGTTTTGGTTTTTGCAGCTTCTTTGTCAGTGGGTAAATCGCTTTTATATGCTATTACGTTTTTTAGGAGAAGTATTTTAAATTATTATTAAAGAAAAAATAGTGCATAGGAAAATATATGATACAAAGTTACAGAAGATTTGAGCCCAGACTTTCAACCTCCCTTCATATAATCAATATACACGACCACACACGTGAAAAAGATAAATGATCTCCAACATATGTATTTTGTGCTAAACCAGCACTTATCAGTTGATACAGATCATCATCTCCCACACATACATATAATCAGGACTTGGTTTATATTAAGATAGCAAATCATCAAACTTTAATGAATAGGCTTCAATCCTCCAACACTTCAGCCACCCGTACCATTGAAAATCTGATGATGAAACGCCCAAATCCCTTGTAGATGCCAATATTATTGTCATGCTCATGTTATCTTTAAGTCACTCTGACCCCTCATGTATAGGATCTTGTCCAATAAAATACACAGAAGAGAGATGGCAAGGTTCTATACATGAAAGATCAGAGTGACTTAAAGACAACATGAGCATGACTTTAATATTGGCATCAACAAGGGATTTGGGCATTTCATCATCAGATTTTCAATGGTATGGATGCTGAAGATTGAAGCCAATCCCTTAAAGTATGACGAATTGATATCTTAATATAAACCAAGCATTGATTACATATATGCATGGGAGAAGATCTGGACCAATTGATGAGTGCTGGTTCAGCACAAAATACATATAGTAGAGATCATTTATCTTTTTCACATGTGTGTGGGCATGTGTATCAATAGTATGAAATAGAATGAATAGCTGAAAGGAGCTTGAAAATCTGTGTTCAAATCCCCTATAATTATATGTAAATTCCAAGTATATAAATTATACTTGTATTCAAATATATGTTACAAAGTTTTACATCAAATTGTTGTCAAACTGAATTAAAACAATTGTAAAATATCTTTCAAATACTCTGTCTTCTGTGAGGGTTTTCAAATTTCAGTATAGACTCTCATTATTCAAATAGTTGGATTTATCTATCTTATACTAAATGCATCTCTTCTGTGTTTGGTATCATTTTCCTCAAGCATTACAACTTTTCTTAATAAAACAAATCTTTCCATAAATAATATCTGATCATTTATTTCAAACAAAAGATAAAAATTTACTTGTTTTATTTTTTTATCTTGCTATAAAGTTTTAAAAAGTTATTGTTTTACCCATAAAAATGTCACACACCAATAGGAACAGCCATATCATATTAAAGAGATATATTTAATTTTTTATAATAAGAACATAAATATTCATTGAGAACAAATACATATCCATTTATTAGTTACTATTGAATGGTTAACTAGATTGGCTATGTGCTATCTAAGCAAATCAGAAATCAGGAGAGCAAAAGTTAAAGACAAAAGGAACTGATTCATATTCACAAAAATGAATAAGAATAATATGATTAAAATAATAATACTAATTCATATAAATTATTCCATAAATTATTATTCTAAAATTTTTTTTTACCTTTTATGGATTACACAAGAATTACAAAACTATTATTACAAGACTTCAAATTTTGAACTAAATACCATTATGTCTTTAAGAAAAAGTGTGATGGATTAACCAAATTAAATGAAACCAAAAATCATAAAACAGAAGGAGTAATCTATTTGCAAAAAGAATATTTGAAGAAGAAATATCTCAATCTTTTAATCTCTCTTCACTGTTCTCTTGAAAATAATCACTTTTGCTCTCTCTCTCCTTTATCTGTTAGGATAATCATTGTCCAAGCACTGGTCACACAGGCCACAAAAAAGAAAATCGATTCATTAAGAATGGTTAATTAATCATGTTGGTGACAGACTAATCTTTTACTAATTTTATTAACATAAAGACCTTGTAATTCAAAATTCATTCAATCCAAATTCTATAGTAGGTATGATAGTAAAATCCACATTAAAAACTCTTTTCACTAGTATCATTTAAAAGCTAAAAAGTTTAAAAGCTAAAATATCCGTTTTCTTCTTATTTTTAAAGCATTTATAATCAAATATAAATTAATTTGATATTAGAAAGGTAGTTTTCATTATCGCCTGAAATAATAATCATAACAATGTGCTACAGGGTCTTATAATAATTGTAGATTAGGGATTAATACACACATTTTACTACCAAAGATTATTAATATAAAAGTTTTAATAAAGTGCTAATGAAAATCAATATTTATATTGTCTTGGTAGCTGCAATTTTTCCACCATTGTTCTATAGCTTTCCTAATATGAAACATTAAAACAATATAATGCATTTAAGACCTAGAATAAAGATATATTTAAAAGAACATTAATTTAGATAGTAAATAAACTCTTCAATTTATTATTATTGAATTAGTGCTAATAGACAAAAATATCAAAAATTATGACTCACAAAATTCAGTAAACTGATCATAACAAATGTAAATCTGCAAAGGAAAGATGAGCAATTGTAATTCTAGAACATCGCCTAAACTTAACTAGCTTTTCATTAATCAGAGTGAAGCTCACAAAAAAAAAAAAAAACAACATTTAAACAAACTCAATAAGGCCATGCTTTCTTAAATTGCTATTGATAATCTTTAAAAAAAAAAAAACACTCTAAAAGATTTCTAATACAGCCAGAGTAATGAAAGCATTCAAATAAATGGAGATACAATTTCATTAAAAATTGTAAAAAACAATCCAAATATTTTATTATTTCTTGTATCAATTATTACTGCCTTGTTATCACATTATTCCAGTCAGCAACATTATATTTATTCAGATGTTACAAGCGTATAGCACAGCCAATAGATCTGTCATTAAAGCAAACAAGTATCAAATATATTCAATCAAATAACAAATAAGACAAATAGAAAACATATGGTAATAAAAGAAACATTATTAAAAAAAAATTGAATGTGAGAAAAAAATTGGATGATTATCAAATGCATACACACACAGAGAGACAATGTTATTATATGTGACAAAGTTTTTTAAAAATATAGTTGAAACTTTAAAGTACAAAAAAACAACAACTCACTTTTGCCAGATCTAATAATGCTTGAAGGGCTTCTTTATCTTGTGTTAAATCTTCTTTGACATCAGCATCTAAAGTTAAATAAGCAAGGCCTTCCGCTGCCCATTTATGAAGATCTTTATCTTTACTGGGATTTTTTAAAAACCTTAAAAATTAAAAAATGTGACAAATTTGTTACCAGAGCTGTTTCAGATTATATTATTCAACAATAGTAAAATAATAATAAACAACTATCTTGCTAGGGAAACAAAAAAAAAAAAATTATGGAATAATTAATTTGGTATTAATAAGACAGTTTTCGTTAATTATTCAAGTAATAATGATAACATTTACAGCATCTCATAATAATTGTAAATTAAGGACTAAATACACACATTAATTTTTTTACTTACGAACGAAATATAGCAATATAAAAACAACTTATTACCATTATACAGAGTGGTCAAAAGTTATTTTATCATAATATTATTTTTAGTAAAATACTTATATTTAATTATTTATATTGAATTCATTATTTTACTTGTATATATAATTAAAACAAGCAAAACTCTCCATAACAGTAATGTGCTAGCATAAGAAATAGTGATCATGTGATGTATATATAATTTCAATATATTTTAAAAAGAAAAAGATTTTAGAAATATATTATTAACACAATTAATTAAACATTTATAAAGAAAATTTAAGAAACTTATATAATTCCAATATATTTTAAAAAGAAAAAGGTTTTAAAAATATATTATGAACACGATTAATTAGACATTTATAACGAAAATTTAAGAAACTTTAAATTATAAAAGTAACTACAGTTAATTCCTAATTTGTACACATAATTCAAACCACAATTTTTTTATGTAATCTGATTTATAAATAAATTGAGATTAAATATATTTTTATTTCACTTACTAATGAAATATAACAACAGTAACATATTATTATTATACAGAGTAGTCAAAAGTTATTTTACCATAATATTATTTTTAAAAATATATTTATATTTCATTAATTATTTATATTGCATTCATTATTTTATTAATATGTAACATGCAAGCATATTTTTAAAAAATTTTTAGGAAAAATGTTAATGTTAAATAAATTGAAAGTATTGTTATTTTTTCTACACTTTTTTTTACTTCCAAAATTTTTCATAGAACTATATATTTCATTTAATAAAATGTTTTACTAAGCATAATTTGTGAAAATTCATAAAATATTTTCCTTAAGTGATAAAATTAAAGTTATTAATTTGTAATAAAAAAATCTAAAAAACATGTTCTGAAATGGGCCATATATTTAAAAAAAAAAAAAAATCTAATAGAGAAATAACAAAAAGAGAAGAGATAGTTAAAGTTATAACGATGTTAAAAAATAATTTTTTGATAAGATATTCAATTCATAGATATAAACTAATAAATGTTTCTGTAGGTGTTATTGTATTGCATTAGAAAGTTTAAAGTTTGCATGAAAATACTAACAATTTAATGATCATTTTATTTTTTAAGAAAAAAATAAATAAATAAAGATATGGTGCAGTAGGTTTATTACTATTGTTATTATTATTATTTTCCTATGAGATATCTCTCAATAAAGATCTCTGTAAAATTTATTCCAAGCTTTTTATTGGAAAATAAGCTAAAATCACATACGAAGGTAGTTGTAATTTAAGATTTCATTTGAATTGTATTGGAATTAAAAATATGACCAATCACTTTACTGTAATGATAGGAAAATATTTACGTATAAATGGTATGTTCAAGTTTCTGTAAAAGATTTACGAAGATGGCTGCCACTTCAAATGTGAGTGTATAAAATTTACCTGGCTATAACTATTATTGAAATCAAGTGATAGATGAACAGAAGTCTATTTGTTGTTCTGGTTCATGTGATTCAAAGTTTCATTTAAAATATGCTAAGATCTTTGATAATGATTTGCTACTATTTTTGTAAAACAAAATTATTTTAAATGTGATTTTTGTTTATCTGACAAACAAATGTCAGCTAATCACTGAAATAGTATTGGAGATGATACTTCTTCAGTTAAAATTTCCAATTTTCTGTTTATTATTATAAATAAACTTTCAAATTTGGAAGAATTTTAAAAGTTTATTAAGTTTGAAATTATTAATAATTAATAATAAATCAGATCTAAAAGAAAATTTAAATTGTGAATTGAATTTAACTCCAACTTCTTAAAAAACTATTGACAATGAAAGACATCTTTTTCAAGTAAAACTAATTCCATAATGCCTTATGCTGAAAAAGTTAATTCTATAGAATCAGTTCAAAGATAAAGTGATTATATAATAAAGAGAAAAGATCTAGTTAATCCTATAATTACTCATAATAAAAATCAAACAGAAAAAATTAGTTGTTTTCACAATCTTAATGAAAAAAACAAACTTGCAATTCTTTGTAATTCTGATAGAATTATAAACAGAAGGTTTACTTTGAAGAGCAAATTCAACTGGTTCCCCCAAATACCTCATAAATTAAAAATCTGACATAAAAAATAAGCAATTGTAATGAATTCCTATGAGAAAAAATTTAATTCATTACCTTAAATTCAAAAAATATAAAAACTGGTTAATAAATAAAGCTTAAAATTGAAAACAAAAAAAAGATAATTAATGAAAACATTTTCACTAAGCATATTATTAATAAAGAAAAAATACTAACTTATGAGTAAATGTATTACATAAAAACATGTGAATACCTATTTTTTTGTAAAAAAAAAAAAAAAAGTTAACTTCTCAAAAAAAAAAAAAAAAATTAACACAATGTATATTTTAAATTTTATTTCTAGTGCATATTATATTCTATTAACAAAGTTTATTTTTCTAATATGTAATAAAATAAAACATTTAAAAAAATTTTGCAGCATCCGTTAATTAAATTTTTTTTTTTTACATAAATACAGTTAAAATTAAATAAAATTTAGATAAAAAAAAGCGTAATGTACAGTTGATTTCTCTACTTTTAATAATATAAATAATTAAATTTTTTTTTTTTTTTAATTTATGATAAAAGCCCTATTATCTTCGGTACATCAAAAACAAATTATGAAATTATTATTTGAAAGTGAGCATGTTTGATACCTTTGATCATATAAAGTTGTTATTAACTACAAAATGCATAAAATCATTTGGTTCTCTTTTTATATTTTAACGGACCACATTTTGTTATGGACAAAATTACTGTTTATAAAAACTTTAATCTAAAATTGATTGAGAATATTTTAGCTAATGCATATTATTTTAAAATTTATTATTAATGCATTGTTATTGTATATGATCAAAATATATTTTAGATTATGTATTGTACTGAGCGAAACAAGCATTTTTTTGTTTGTTTTAGAACCCATTAATGATAAAGTTATCTTTACTTTGGATATGTCAAAATAAAAGCACTGAATGTCTTGCAAGAATAATGGATTAAAAAATTGATAAATACATTAGTCATATTTTAACTCTATAGTCAAAACATAATATTGTATAATGAATAAACTCTATACTATCTTTTTAGTATGAATGTCACTATTTTATGTTTGAATGGTGTTGTTTTAATGAAGTCACTATCCTATGATGTCATCAATCACATAAAATGGCCACCATTTCAATAAAATAGATATTTTAAAAAAAAAACTTTCAAAATTTTTATCAAAGATCATGTAGTAAATAACTGATTGTAAATCAAAATAGTGGGTAAATTAATAATAATCGCTATGGCAAATCCTTACATAAACGTTTATTATATGTGTTAAACTACTAAACATTACTTGACTACCATTTTCAATGCTGAGACAAGCTGTTGAAAAGCAAACTCCACCCAGTAATGCCACCCAATGCAAGGCATAGTAATCATTGGATGCAAGAAGGTTTGTGCATAAAATCCCTATCTAATGCCTACTCATCCAATATACCCAGACTAGTTTCTCTAGCTTGGGTTTTTCATCAGAGAGTAACCTTGGATCAGAAAGCACTGCCCCAAGATCTTAGGATCTAATGTAACCCACTAGCAGTCACTTTTTATCTTTTTAGTTAACTATGAAACCAAGTCCAAAATGAATACAAGCTCATTCACTTGTATAATCATACAGATCTCAAGTCATGAGATGATGATGATTAGTTATTAAAAAACAAGACACCAAAATGTATATATACTGAACTGGGTTCAGATCTGTATGACTATAGAAGTGAATGAGCTTGGATTGAAAATATTATTGTGTTTTCATTTTGGACTCAATTTTATAGTTAACTAAAAAAGTAAAAGGTTACTGCTAGAGGGCTGCATTAGACCCTAAGATCTAGGTACAGCACTCTTAGATCCAAGGCTCCTCATTGATAAAAGCCATAAGGGGATATTGGATGAATAAGCACTAATACATTAAGAAACTTTCTACTGCTTTAACAACTTATGTAAATAGGAAATGGTGGTCATATGATGCTTAGTCATTTAATACCTATCCTGTTCATGAGATGATGATGATTTGGGTTATTAAAAAACCAAAGACATCTAAATGTGTAGATAGTGAAATGGGTTCAGATCTTTATGAAAATCTTATTTTCATTTTGGACTTAGCTTTATAAACTAAAAAACCTAAAAGATGACTGCTAGTGGGTTGCATTAGCTTCTAAGATCTAGTTGCAGTCTCGGGTCCAAGGCTACTCACTAATGAAAATCACAAGCTAGAAACTAGTCTGGGGATATTGGATGAGTAATTACTAGATAGGAATTTTACACACAAACCTTCTTGCATCCATTGTTTATATGGCTTGCACTAATAGGACTACTGTATGGAGAGTTTACTACTCTTTTAACAGCTAGGGTAAGCATAGGAAATGATGATGACTTTACTTATTAAAGAACCAAACTGTATAGATACTGAACAGGTTCAGATCTGTATGACCATACAAGCAAATAAGCTTAAATTGAAAGAATTATGTTTTTATTTTGGACTCAGCTGTATAGCTAACTAAAAAGGTAAAAGGTGGCTGCTAGAGCTGCATTAAATCCTATAATCTAGGTGCAGTGCAAAACTCATTGATAAAAGCTCCATGCTAGAAACTAATCCAAGAATATTGTATGAGTAGATATTAAATAGAGATTTTATGCACAAACCTTATTATATCCATTGATTATTGTAGTTTGCACTGAGCAGCACTACTATAAGAAGAATTTGCTGCTGTTTTATTATATTGTGTGTGGGGATACTTCTTTGAAAAATAAAAATGACAATAATAAAATTATTGAAAAATTATCTGAGGAAAATAGCGGATTTATTACAGTTTCTTACAAAGAGAAAATGACAATAAAAAAAATCTGTAATTGGAACATTGTCTAATCATGCTTTTAAAGCCATTGAATCAAAAAGAAAAAATTGAAAACTATTTTTTACAGGGTTGTCCAGATGTGACTTAAAAAAGAAAAAATTGAATACATCAGTAATATGTTACAAAATAAAATTTAAAAAGTTGAAGGGTATTCATCTTTTTATATTTCAGTGCCTGATCAATATTCTGCTGATGTTAAAAAATCTGAGTTTTATTTTAATTTTTTTTTTTTGTTAATAATGTGATATGTAATTAACATTTTTATGTATGTCTTTAGAATGCATTGATTTAAATAAATTATTATTATTTTCAGTGAATGTGAATGAATACACATAGACAGAAAATATATGTGTAAATGTGCTGTCAATTTATTATTAATAAATAACCTTTTTAAAAAAAAATTTCTTTATACTATAATCTTAATTTATATATATACTATACATATAAAAAAGATTCAGGATTATATATGTATGTATTGAAAAGTGTTGTATATCTGAGGACAGTATAGTAAACTACATTTTTAGGTAAATAATATAAAATACCATTATAAAACAGCAATAATCCTATATATTTATTATAACAATACAAAAACGCTTTTTCAACAAATATTTTTTGCTCTTCTCAATGCAATTGTAAACTATTTTAAAGCTTCAATTTGCATTTCTTTTTCATGATTATAGTCATAAAAAATCAAGTTTTAAAAAGAAGGAGTTAGTTTGTTTTATTTCTATATTATATACAGTAACATCTATTGCTTTTTATAAAAAGTTAATTAAAATCAAAAATAATGGGGGCAAAAAAACAATCCAATATTTTCAAATGTATTAATTAAATAACATAGAACAATTATACAAAATGTACAAAAAAAAAAACTATATAAAAATATATTACATAACTTTCAACTCATTTTTTATTAACCAATTATTAATTAATTGATATTTATATTCATACAGTTATGTTTATTGTAGTTAATACAATTTACAGCTTTTATATTTTTTATATAATCTAATTCTATGTCCATACTTTAAATAGTATCAATTCTCCTACTTTTGTATTTTATGTTTTTTTTTGCTTTCATCTAATTTTTTCCCTTTTATGTCCATAGAAAATCATACTGTAATTTCCACAATTAATTTTATATACATTTTTTTTCTTTTGTAATTTATATCATCTTTTATTTTATAATTACATATTAATTTGTCCAAGTTTTTTCTACTTGATCATCCTATGTTTATGTTTTTATCTGTATAACTTTTATTTTTTTTTTAATGCTAACCATGTGTTTGAACTCGGCAACCCCAAGATAGTATGCTCTGAAGCCAACGACTGCAAAAGAAAAATCAAGGAGGTGTATTTTGTTATCAGTGATAACAATTCCATCAATAGACGCGACACGTATTTTTCTATCTCAAAAAAAATGGACAAACTAATTTGCATTCACATTTGCATATTTTATTAGTAGCAACATTACATAAATGATTTATAACTTATGTTGGCCATGAATATGAGGGAAAACCTCGAAAGCGCTCGGCCCATTTAATTATTTGGTTTTTGCAGCTTCTTCGTCAGCGGGGAAATCGCTTTTATATGCTATGCTTTTAATGTATTGTAAATTTTTGGGTGGTATGAAAGTTTTCTTCATTTTATATTAGAATTATTATTGTTACTACTATTATTATTTAACTTAAATGGTTTATGATTTATAAGTACATTTTTAAAATTCTTAGGGTTATATCCATAGTTTTTGTATAATTCAATAAACTATTTCCTTTGTAAATAAGCTATATTTTTATTTAAATTATATTTATCATTTTTATATTTAAAATTTTTAATAACTGCTATTTTTTGTATCCATGCTTATTATGAATCTAAAGAAATTATTTTCCTCAACTTATTGCCTTTAATGAAATGTTTTAATATAATTTTTTAATCATCATCTATATTAAACACTACATCTAAATATTTTATTTTAACATCAACTTCTACTTTTGTAAATTTAATATTATATATATTATTATTAAATTCATTATAAATATAATTCATAGCTTGTTTGTTACCAGTTATTAAAATATCATAAATATATCTAGAATAATGTATTATTTGACTTATTATTCTTTACTTAACTATATTAATTTTTAATTCATTTATAAATAATTATGATATTAAATCATTAATTGCATTGTATTTAAAATATAAACTATTATGTATCAATATTAAACTTTTCTATAATATGTATTATATTTATATCACAGAAGTATAGATATAGTTTTTGTATTAATATTTGTATACTTTTAATTCTTGAAATACTTGGATACATTTTCTCTATATTCATTGTAATTATATATTGATTTCTATTCAGTTTTATATTATTTAATTTATTTATGATATCATCTGCTATTTTTATAAAAAATTCTCCATATTCTATAATATTTGCTATCCATTTATTTAAATATTTGCAATATTTCTGGAGAATAAAAATGATATAAAAATATACCTAATTTACAAAAGTACCAGTTTACTGAATTATACAAAAATTAAGAATATAACTCTAGGAACATTAAAAATATACTTTTTAATTATAAATCATCTATATTAAATAATAATAATATTTCCATTATAAATAATAATAATAATAGTTCTAATAAAAAATAAGATAAAACTTTCATACTACCTTAAAATTTATAATACCTTAATAAAAAATAAAAATATAGATAAAAACATAAACATAGGATGATCAAATAGTAAAAATCTAGACAAATTAATATATAATTATAAAATAAAAGATGATATAAAAAGAAATTGTATATGAAATTATTTGTGGAAATTGCAAGATGATTTATTAAGGACATATATAGAAACAATTAGATGAAAAAGTAAAAAAACAATGCAATTATAGTAGAGATGATAAATGTGCATTATATGCTCACAATTTAAAATATGGACGTAGAGTGAATGGTATAAAAAATAAAAACCCATTAAACTATATTAAAGAACTTAATAGAAGAAAAATATGTGAAATTCATTATATTAACTACAATAAACATAGCTGTATGAATATATATTTCAACAATTCAGACAGTCGAAGAATATAACAGGTAATTATTTATGCAATATGAATATATATAAAGCATAAATTAATTTAATAAATAACTGGTTAATAAAAATGAGTGGAAAGTTATATATCTTAATATATCGTAACAGTATCTGTCAGTAGCAACAGAAGCAGCAAAGCACATAAATAAAATAATATGAAACTAGGAATTATTAATCTAGAACTCATATTTCTTATATTCATTTACTTGGCTACCATGCACTCCTAACATGATACATAGGAAACCATGTTCTCAGAGCTATGGGGAATGGATTATCTATGGGTCATGTGTGTAGTATTTATTGCTTTATTTTATTAGCAAGTATTATATATAAGTTGTATGCAATTTGTGTTTTTTACGAAATAAAATACTTTTATTCCATTATTATTGTTGTGAATGTATGAATTAATAATAGTAAATAAATTTGCAAATAAAAATAATTTATTAATGAGAAAAATAAAATAATAAATCACTGAGTGCTTTTTGCTTCAAAGACTACAATAAAAGTTTGAATGCTTTCTTTTCAATTTCACATTATAACTTTCCACATACAGAAGAATTATCTTTATTACTTCTAGATAGCTTTTAAGACAATAATTTTAAATAGTCTCTTATTGTAGAATATTATACAATTTATACACTAAAGAATTCAAGTTCTAAGATTATATTTTTATCATTATTCTATGCATAAAAAAATAATATCATTTCTAACATGTTTCAAAATAACTTTCATTCTTTAATCTTTTGTTAAAAATTCATAAATATTCTTTTCATGCGCTTATCTTGAATATTCATAAATAATGAAACAATATCAAAGCATGAACAATTCTGACTTTAAAATGTCTTACCATTATCTGGAAAACTTTTCTCTCCTCAATATTTTCTTTCTTTTTTCAAAATCATTAAATGAAAAGTGAAAAGTAATTATATAAGGCATTCATATCCTTATTTCTCCTTTAATTATCCATTTATGGAGTTCCATTCACTAATAGTAGTTTTAAAACAAACTGAGAAGGCATGTAGATTAGGCGGTTGAACCAGAGTTGAAAATAATGAGGTATTCATTTTAACTTAGTACTTAATTTTCCATACAAACCTTAATACAATGAATCTTTACAGCACTTTAAATGAATAATGAAATACAATAATTTTTCACCTCTTACATATAAAAAGGATTATATGTAATAGTTAATTCATTTTGTTTTCCTTTTTCTGCTTCAAAAAAGAATTGGGGGCGAATGAGAAAAAAAAATCTATTTCATTATAAAAAGAAATTATTTCACACTCAGCTGCTTATTATATATATACAATTTTAATGCACAAATCAGCGCATAACAGCAGAGCTTCTTCAAATTAAATCACAATTTATTATAAACTTAATATAAATTATAATACATAATAAATAATGCCCGAGCGCTTTCAATATAACGGGTTTTTTTTTCATTTGATTTTCATATCAATATTTTAACTGCGTTTTATAAATCTTTTAGGGTCATCTCCACTATAAATTTAATGTATTTTATTTTTAATGAAAAGGAAAATTGAATAAATGAATATCTCACATATTTTTGAAAATATAATAATGTAACACTAGCATAGTCACTACAATATATTTATGTATATTTTGTTTAATTGTTATATGTTAATTGATAAATTTTACTTTTATATATTACATTTGTAAATATTGGATCCTCTCCCCCCCTATTATTTTTGGTTCTAATTAATTTTATATAACAAATGATAGCTATGTATGCAATGTGAAATGAAGCTTTAAAATAGTTTACAATCATACTGAGATGGGTAAAAAATATTTGTCAAAAAAAAACTTGTTTGTATTATTGTTATAATAAATATATTAGATAATCGTATTTTATATTACATTATTTACTTAAAAAATTGTGAAATAACAGCATAATGGATTACATTACCTTTGATAGTAAACAATATGTATTATATTATTGCTATGTTCATGGGCTAATCTATAATCCCAGCTGTATCAATAACAAAAATTAATCACACAACAATTTTTATAAATCTCAGCAAAATTATTCCTTTATGATAAAAATATTAATAAAATCATAAAATAAATAACAATAAAATAATAACAGAATAACAATAGTTATCCCTTAATTTTGGAACAAACATTAGAACAAGTTTAGTGTGTAGAAATACTTCATTCTCACATGCTATGAATGTAAATTATAGTCAATAAATTCCAAGTTGTGTTAACTCTTCTTTTAAAGTCTACACTTGCATATCCTTAACTCATAGTTGTTTTCGATTAACACAATTATAGCTGAGTTCTCATTCATTTCACTCTGTTGTTTTACATAACTGACAATTTCATTTAAAAGTCTTTATATTATAAATAATACTTTAACTTAACACTGTCATTTCTCCTTTTCAAGAAAGACATTAATACTATCAGCTTAACAATTCCTTTCAATTTAAACATTACTTCGCTATTCTAATGCTTTCTTGTCCATCTGATGCTCTCAGTTTGTCTTTTTTAGTTGTGCTAATTAGCATAATTATTATTCATTTTCTCTTATTAAAGAAATTTTCTAGTGTTCTACTGTTCAGGTAAAACAATACAAAGCATTGTCTCTATGCACTTTCACAAATCTAAAAATAAACTTTATTTCTATTATCAAATATATGTGTACAGACAGTCCACATCTTCCCTTCATTCTAAAAAATAGTCTTTAAACCTTTCAGATTTTCTGTGATTTCTAAGTGTCTGAGAGCAGATACAGGTTTTCTTTTATCTTGATCCACAACATCCTTGTTTAATCTAGCACCAGTTTCAACATCCTTATCAATGGGCAGTTTGTCATTTTGTATAAATGAGGAGGTATCGTCATATTCTACTTGTCATAGTTTTCGATTTATGATTGGTTAGTGTAGGTTTAGAACAGCAGTCAGAAAATGGTGGTCCATGGCTCACGGGTGGTCCATGACGTAATTTTAATGGTCTCAAAGAAATTCAGATATTATTTAAATTCGCTAAGCTCATTTAATAAAATTTTTAAATAAAAAATAATTTTTGTTTAAGCTGTAAAATAGAACAAGAACATTATATTGCTAATTGATTTGTTACAAAATACTACTGTGACTTGCAAAACATCTACTGCAAAGGCATTTAATTAATTCGTCCTCGGTCAACGGTATAGAAAAAGTAACAAAATAAGAATACCGTATTCTGTACAATTCACTAGGCATCAAATTTGACTATGGCTCATCCTTGATAATTGGGTGAACTAAAATTCAAAAGTTTTATTAAGAATTTTGAAGGAAAACACATCTATATAAATTAAAGAATAGAATGCTATTCATTATTAACTTTAAACAATTTTTGTAGGTACAAATTAGAAAATTACACATATAAAACATAACAAATACGTATTTTTATAGAATCATTTATTTTTATGAAATAAAATGAACATTATATTAATAAAAAACAAATTAACACATAATTGTTTAGCAAATTATAAAACATATAAATACACACTTAGTTTTAATTTCATATACGTCAAAATGAAAAAAATAATTACAAAAAAACTTATACAAAAATTATATTAATATAATATTCTAATTTATTTTGTACTTTAAGTTCAATATTACAATCATTTAAGTATTTCTTTATATTTATACATAATAAATCTGACTCCATTCACAATGACTTACTTGTGTGAAAAAATGTTCTCAACTATAACAGCTATTAACAATAAGCATAGCTCTCGGTTTGAAATAGAAGCTCCTTTACATTATGCGGTGACATCATTGGAGCTAAAGATTAGTAAAATAATTCTAAACCAAGAGCAGCAAATGTCGCACTAATTTTTAATATATATTACTATTATTTATTATTATTTTTGTGTTAAAATTATTAATATATAAATAAATATATATGTATATCATACTCAATGCTCATATTAATTCATATCTTTAAAAATTATGTTAATGGTCTACAATATCTAAAAGGATGCTGACCGCTGGTTTAGAATTCATCACATTTGATGACAGAATGCTTATGTAAGTGATTTAAATGTCTCCATATAAGTAATCTATTTTTCAGTTTAATGATCCTAATTACACTTAATACAATCTTAACAATAATATATGGAAAACATTCTTTTTTTAACATATCTTTAGTTTGCTTGCCTTCACCAATCTCCCAAAGTTTACCTTAGCAAAAAATACTAAAATACTTTTTCTGTTCTTTGCTTAATCGGTAATAGTTCAGACAAAAGTGAATGGCATTTTCACTATAATAATAACTTTGGAGGCATTTTATTGCTAAATGCTCCGGGTGTAATGCAGGCTTCATATCCATAACTGATATTTTCTTCAAGACAGATTTTAGGTATTGTACTGTTATTTCAACAATTCCATTAAATTCTGGAAGATAAGATGAGATTAAAATATGACATATCCCTTTCTCCGCTAAATAATTTTCAAAATTGGCAGAAGTAAATCCTGTTCCATTATCAGAAACAAGGATCTCAGGATAGAAAACTTCCTGGATGGCTTTAATAACAATTAAAATTCACAGTTTTTATAAGCTTATATTTTGCCCAACAGAAATATGAATTCATTATTATTAAAAATAGTAACCATTTATAGATCCAGCAAAATCTATATGAATGTGTTGCCATGGATTTTTAGCCACTATCCATGGTTTGTAGTTTCTTTGGTAAATCAGCTGCAGATCAACAATCGCTACAGGTTTTTACCATAAGATCTCTAAATTTCCATTAGCAGCATTATTTACATGTTTACTAGTCCAGACCCCCCCCTCCCGATTTCCAACACTCTAGTAAATCATCTTTTTTCTTTTTCTTAAGAATTCTGAGGAATCTGAACCAGTTTCAATCTAGTAACATGCTTATAATCCTTTTCACAATAAACAGCATAATACACCATAAAGTTGTTGTCTGTTATTCCATAACAGTCTATCATCTAAATCAGATGTGAATTCATATTGTTCGGCTAATGTTGTCAATGCTAAGTTATAATCTTGATAACGTTTACAAGGTAACTGCTTCCTCACCCTAAAATGTACAGTCATTCTTTACATCAGCATTGGTTGAAAATATAAACTGAGATTTTCTACTAATTCTTTATATGATATATCCTCTGGGATTTTTGGGTCACTCAATTGTTTTGTTATCCACAAAACATCGTTACTGGCAAAAAGCACGAAGAATGAAAACATTAACTTTATCCTCTTCAATTTTATTTATACGCATATAACAGTCAATGTGATAGACATATATATTCCATGAAGTTGGATTCTTTACATCAAACTCTCTAAGATTACGAATCGGTACTGCATCTTTATATTTATTAAATTTCATACTTAACTTTTATTCACTCAGGGATTAATTGTGCCACTATTTTCACTGTCCTCAGAAAATAGATACAATTTTTAACTATGCCAACTCTACTATTGTGTGGAAGTTCTTCATAAGCTGTCAAATGATGTGTTCATGAGGGGATCTATAATTTCAGCTATGTCAGCAACAAAAATTAATCACAGAAGTATGTTTATTTTTTTATGCTAAGGAATATTAATAAAATGATAAAATAACAATAAAATAATAATAGAATAAACAATAATTATCTCTTAACTTTAGGACAAACATTACAAAAGTTTGGTCTGTGAGAAATGTATATTACAATTCATAAATTTGGAGTTACATTAACTCTTATCTTTTTAAGTCTATACTTGAGTATCCTTAACTCATAGTTTGTTTTCCATTAACACAATTACAGCTGAACTCTCATTCATTTCATTCTGTCGACATAAATGACAATTACTTTACCTTAACACTGCCATTTCTCCTTTTCAAGAAAAATATTAATATTATCAACTTGACAATTCCTTTCAATTTATCCACTATCTCACCATTCTGACACTTTCTTGCCACTATGATGCTCTCAGTTTGTCTTTTTATTAGTTGTGCTAATTAGCGTAATTATTATTCATTTTCTCTTAATAAAAATTTTTTTTAGAGTTCTCTACTTTTTGGGTAAAACAATACAAAGTACTGTCAGCATGCATTTTCACAAATCTAAAAATAAACTTTATTTACATTATCATATATGTGTGTACAGATGGTCCAATTATAAAAAAAGCTTTTAAACAAATCATGAGCTATTAGTAGCTATATAGGATATGTGCTTAGGATGTTTGAAACAAAATATAGTGAATATCATGCATTTATTACCATTTTAATAACAATGGTCTGCTTTTCTTATAATAATTAAATTGCTCTGTTTCATTTAGAACAGTCGTAGAATAAAAAACTTGATAGCTTAAAAGTTCTTGGATCAAAGTTCAACTAGTCATTTCTGATTAGACATCATATGTCCTTCTGAACAGTTAAAGCTTTGGTATTCTTTTTTTGCAAGAATTTTTTCATACAAAATATTCAGTCATTATTACAAATATCAGAGGAATTCTAACACAATAGTTCAATATTAATAATATAATTTATTGCCCTCAGTGTATGCTGACCTATTAAAACTTTCTTATTACTACCCATTCAGTACTTTAAAATGTAAATTTTTTATTTAGATTAATATATTTATTTTAAAAAAATATTCTTTTCAATAAATTAAAAACATGAGTAACATAAACGTGAAAGAAATTTTATAAGTTCAAGATAATAATATACAAAATGAAAAATATGATGGCAAAACAAAAAGAAATATTTTTTTTAAAAAAGTTCATAATAAAAACAATTCAATTCAAGATGTAAACTTATAATTAGACACAACCAAAAGCAAGATTTTTTAGGAATTTTTTCAACAATGCTACCTATTAATTAATAATAATTTTCAAATATGATAATATAAAATAGTCAAGTGAAAATCTACTTCTTAATTATAAACAATTGCATGAAAATAAATATGTAAACTGAAATATACGAAATTGAATATAAGCCCTCAAAAGCTATCTGATATATTAATTTATCTAATATATAGTTAAACCTCCTATATATAATTCATTTCAAAATCTTACAAGTGAAATGATATAATTCAAGTATTTCTCCTCAAGCATTGATTTATATTTGCTATTCATTTATAATTTACCAGAAGGATTATAGTTTTATATAAAGAAGAAATGCTGAACACAACATCTAATTACGTGTATAAAAAGACTAAACTCTTGTCATAAAAGTATATAATTATATCTTGTGCAATGCACATAACAAATGTATTGGATCAAAATTATAATTAAATTACAGATTTAAAAATGTTTAAATAACAATATTTCTATTGGATTTGAATTTAAAACATAATAATTCTACCTTTCCCTATTACATACAAGACGAAATTTTAATGGAAGAAATAATTAATAAACAGAGTTAATCTCAACAATTTTTTAAATTAAATTGACACTGCATGATAAGAGTTATTGTGCAAAATTTTTGGCTATGCTAAGTTTTATACTATCAACAATAATAAATAAATATTAGGGTAAAGTAATAAATGTAAAGTACTTACTTCCTGCATAATTCACTTAGCTTCAAATTGGAACCTTCAGCTAGAGTACCACCTTCTGCATCAGTACCCCCTGCTGAACCAACTTTACACAAACCCTTTAACGTATGAAAAATATATCATTACATTTTTTTAATACGTGATTTTTTAAAAATGTATTTACAAAATTATATTCAAGTGTATGTTACACTTTAAACATATTTTTAGATTATACACCTGGGTCTCGTTTTACGCGATAGATATAGGTTCCTCAGAAAACACGCGCAAACGAAATCGCGCAAAAATAGACGTAACTTACCTTGAAAAAGGGGGGATACGGACTGTGATTTTTCAAATATCGTGTAAAAGCAAAGCACCAACGTAAAATTACTTTAAAATTCGCGCAAAAAAAAAAAAAAGGAAATAAAATATGACTAATAAAAAATTTCAAATTTGAAAAAAATTGATACAAGACAAACTTTTTTTAACTATAATATTTAATTTTATTCAAAACAATATATTTTTATGCATAATTTACAGTAATTTACATTTTTTTTATACACGTTTTAATTATTATCTCTATTTGCCGATAAACAGGTTCGTTTGCAAACTGATAAAAAAATCAGATTCTTTTCAAGAGGAAATACAACTAGCTCCAACGCCACTGGTTTTCTGATGACAACATAATTAGTGATTAATCTAACAACTAAAAATTAAATTCTTATTTTTGTCTTTAATTTTTTAATTTTCAATTTTAATTGTGTCCACTGCTATTACTCACCTTTTAAAAATAAACTTGTGGACACTAAATGATTAATAATTGATTACGTTCTTTTTTAAAATGCAAAAACAGAATGTGATTTAAAATGCAAAATTAACACGCACAATGTTTGAACAAATTTACATTATAATCTTGTAAAATTTAATGTGTGTATACATAAAATGTGGAAATCATGATTTTAATTTCATTATTGCATAAAATCTTACTATTATAAAGCACTGAAAATATTGAAATTACTAAGATGAAAGTCGAATTCCAATAATATGCTATTACTTTCAATATACGCGAAATTTATTATTTAAAGTAATAGCGCATTATCGGAGTTCGACTTCCGGTGAAACGTGAATCGCGTAACTTCAAAATCGTGTTAAATAAGTCCACATAAAAAGAGACCCAGGTGTATTTACAAAATAAAAAATATTTTTTTCTTCATCTTAAAACTATAGACAACATGTGACATCAATTACAATCCTCAATCCTGGAATTTCTTTTTATCCAGAGAATATTCCAGAAAGCAGTAACTAAATATGAAAAACTGTAATAATTATAAAAAAGTTAAAAAATCCATTCCATTTATAAATACTTAAATGAGTTTATCGAGAATCAACACTCTTAATTGATCATAGATTAACATCATATAATTAATTATATATATATCTGTTTTTTATTTATTTCATTTTATCATAGGTTGGTGGGGATATAAATGATTGATATAGTCGAAAGGAGGAAAATATTATTAATTTAATTTTAAATGAAAATAAAGTATACAGTCAGACACGAACCTGCTTGCGAATGAACTTGATCATCACCAAGGAGAGGTAAGACTATAATTTCCCACATTAAATACCAATACTTGTACAGTTACACTGTTATTGTTGACTATTTGTTGATACTAATCATTTCATCATTTATTTATTTTTCAGTATATATGATTAAAAATTTCTAGCATGAATAGTCTTTTCTACCCTCATAGAAACAAATCATTATAGAAAGGGGGGATCCCAGACCATCACCATGTTGTTAGTATGAATTAATCAATAAATATGTAGAAGACAATGGATTATGATTTTACTAAAGCCTAAATTAACAAACAAATAGTATTGATGAGTATCATGTAGATTTTTGATATATGTTCGCGTGCTAACACATCATCTCCTAGGAGTGATATCGGGGTGCAAGGTCAGGACCTGTTCCATTACAATATGAAGTTACTAATTGTTGGTAGGAAATAGATTAAGTATTATGTGATTGATTTTAATATCTATATATGAAATTACTAAATGGAAGAAACTAAATAGGTGAATTGTTTGTTGAAGATAGATTAAGTATTGTATGATTGATTTTCTATGTATGAAAGTATCAAATGAGAAAAAAATGAAATATATGAACTATTTATTAACATTCTATTAATAATTTTATGGCTTGTTTGGGAATTTACAATTAAATTACACACTCTTTGCGCTTCATGAGCGCTATTGGGACTCTTTGAGTGCTTGTTGAATGATGTGTTGATTTCTTTCTTTACTACATAAAAAGTATAAACATGATGTCAACCAAAATATGAGCATTTGATAGCTTAAACATGTGGCTTTCAGAAAATGTTTACCTCAAAAAAAATCAGTTGAAATTTGGATTTTTGGCAACAGTTTTAATCGACCACAGTATTTAATTTTTTTTCTTTTTTGATAAATTTTGTAATTACCACGAAGCGATAAAAAAAAAAAAAAAGTTTACGGCCTGCAAGTGAAAATTTCTCTGGTGTTATTCACAAACAAGGCCTACAATAGAGCTTCAACGTAATACACATAAGTAAAATTAAAAAAAAATTTTTTTTAATTTTTTGAAAAAATTATCTTTTTTATTAATTTTAGTTTGTAATTATTTGTGTGTTAGTTTTAGTTATATATTTATTTATGCTCATATAGAATTCACATCTATCGTAATTTTCTAAAGATAGTTTGTAGTTATATATTTATTTATGCTCTTATAGAATTCATATCTATCGTAATTTTCCGAAGTTAGTGTGTGTTAGTTTGTAGTTATATATTTATTTATGCTCATATAGAATTCATATCTATCGTAATTTTCTAAAGTTCTAACTACACTAATTCACTTATTTTTATAAAAATAATAATTTTCAAAAGTATAATTTATTATTATTATAATTATGTTTATATAATATGTTTGTGTTTACAACTAATGAGTTATAAAACTAATAATCAAATGTATACAAAGATCGCATAGGCAAGCATATAATCAAATTCTGATTCTTGTTTATGTTTTTGTTTATTCTTGTTCATGCTTTGGAGTCACTCTGGTTTTGCTATATGTTTCATAACATTATTTTCAAGTCTATAGCTAACAAATGGACTATATGCAAATAAATTATATCTATGTGATACAATAAATGTAATAAGATAACATCACTTCTGTGCATAAAGAATATAAACATCACTTGTGTGCATAAAGAATATAAACATCACTGGTGTCCATAAAAAATATAAACATTACTGATGTACACAAAAAAATATAAAATGAAGAGATTAAACTCATTTTATTAGTGATATAGACAGTAGCCCACAATTTCTAGTTTTAGATAGACAAGAAGCCAATTGCTATGATGATTTCTTTTGTATCTTTTATTAGGATGAATCTTTTTCTTTATAGACACCTTTAACATTTAGAACATTTGGGGTACAAGATAAAAATGAAGAAGTCATATTCGACTTCTTTTGGAGATTGTGAAAGTGGATTATCTCAGGTAAAACATGTTATACATGTTTAGAAAGATAATTTTGTGAGGAATATAAAGAAATTATCACTGAAGATGTAATTTGAATTTTAGTTAATGTTAATTTCCAAGTTATGAACAAACAATAAAATAATAATTATTTCGGATGTGAAAATTTCTTTTTTTCCTTATTTTTTATATAGTTATCAATATTTATTTTATGCTTATTGTTTTCCTTAATTTTTCTAGTTTCTAGCAATGTAATTGTTTTTGCTCTAACATAATTAAAATTGAAGTTATTGTGAAAATTGTGTCTCAGGCCAGTATTTTAAAAAATTCAATATGGCAGCTTGAAGCTGAAGTTTGTTTTCCATAGAATAAATATTATTACCTTAACACACATATATGCTAGTTTATAAAAATATCGACAACTCTGAGAATATGTGAACCACTGAAGGAGATGCTGGTATGGTACAGTAATGGTTTTGAATCGATGATGATTGTTATCTTAAATAATTCTAAATAAACATCCTCTTTTGATGAGGTTTGGTGCCGGGAGTTTCTTAAAAAATAAATCCAAAACAAATAAAATACTTTAGAATGGTTGTGAAAGTAAAACCATCATCATCTCTGATGTTTAAATTAATTATGCTGATTTAGACTAGGATTTATAAGATTTACAGATACATATAGTGGAATATTCTTATCTTTATCATTATAGATATATGCTTGTTGAACATGGAATATCTTATATTTACTGTGTATATCATTGGTTTGAGTTCAATCTCAAACTACTGAGGTATTATCACTAAATAAGATTTGTTAATGCATTCTTACCGATACAATATATTTAAATTAAAATCTTAAAAGTCTATCAAATTTATAAAAATTGTCATTAAATACCTGGTGCAAATGCAATTTAAGTAATTCAAAATAAATTTACAAAATCAAAATTTATCTTGTCTTACCAAAAACTATACTTTTCATTTATAAAATATTCCAACTGTATAATCTTTTAATCAGTGCTGTCCTCTTTTTTGTTTTTTTGTGATATCATTCGAAAACAGTTACAATATGGATTTTCTGTGCATTTTTATATTGCAATTAAAAAATTTTTTTTAAACAACTAAAGCAAAAATTTATATGCTAGTATAATTCCATACAAAAAAATAAAAAAAATCTTGCAAGATTCTTCAAGATTGGTGCAATATTTGTTGAGTTATAAAGACAAACAAACAATTTTTCACATTTACATGGTAATATAGATAGATTATAAACAAAGTTTTTTTAAAAATATAATCACTCTTGAATGGTAAATAAAATTTTTAGGATAAAAAAGACTACATCCCTTTTTCAAAAGTTGTTTCAAAATTTTTTTCTGGAGTATGGAAGGTCTTGGATCTTTTAATCTCTTCCTGGAAAATTGCAACTTTATTTAACAATTGTTTATAAATTTTTAAACAAGTAGAAGTTAAATACTCTTATGTTTTATGCAGTAGAGAAATAAAATTTCCCCACTTTTCATTATTTCTAGAATTAATAATATAACAGTACATATATTTTTTATACAACCATTAACCTCCCCACCCTAGCATTAAATTTTTTATCAGTATTGATTTAGTATGCTCTCTACACCATTTCACATACCAGTGGAAGCCCCAAACCTACCACTAACATAACTAAGCAATAAAGAATATTAAATAATATTCACAAAATAAATGAATTCCACATATTTTACTCAGTTTAAATAAAGAATTGCAATTTTCATTGAAAAATTATTTTCAAACCCCAGAAATTTCATAGAAATAAGCATAATCAAAAAAAAAAAATTAAATTTTCAAAAACAATATTTAGCAAATATTAATAATTAGAAAATGACCAAAAAAATTAGCATAATCACATGACCAAAAAATAAAATTATTATCAAAATATCAAAAACAATATGCAGCAAAAAAGAAAATACACATATTAAACCTTTTAACTAGTAATATCTAAATGAATTTAATAACATAAATTTACAAATATATATAATGATCCCTTAAATAATTAAAATAACTGTAAATCCACAAACATTGATGATTGATATCAAATGTTAATTTTTGAATGGCATAAAAATTAATGCAATTATTGTTAGATTATACATTACAAAAATGAGTAAACTTCTTGACTTAGCAATTATTACTTCATAAATTAATCAAAATCAATTTTGAAATCATAAAATCTGTTATTACAATCGCTATCAGAACAAAGACAAATATTCTAATAGATGATATAGAAGTCTAAAATTTTTAAATATTCAAACAGAAAATAATTGCAATTAATTAAAATACAATAATGTTTTAGTAAGATTATATTTTGCAAGTACATATTTTTATTAAAATTAAACAATAGATCCAGAAACCATAAGAGAGTTCATAGTTTCTTTTCTTCAAATAATTGTAACAAATCTAGAAAATTGTTTCAATAAATTCTTTCCAAAGATTAAATTTTAAATTAATAAGAATATGGGTGTTTTCATTTTATTGAATTAAATAATTGGATAACTTACACAAGTATCTTATATTTTAACAATAAGCAAAGAAAGTGCTCTTATGTAATTTTTAAGTGCATGTTTTATTTTTAAAAAATATAAAAATAAAATGTACTGACACAATTGTCAATAGTTCCATTATATTTCTGTAATAAATTTATCTACCAGAGAAACTGATTATCCTTTAATTAAAAAAAATTTACGATTGCAAAATTTTCTGGTAAATTTATCATTATATAATAAAACTTTTCTTTTCTAAGATAATATAGAAGTTTATTAGAAAATATGCAAATGTCCAATACTTGGAAAGTTCTTCATTGTTGCAACAATTCTTTAGGAAGCACAAATTAATAAATGATATCTGTAAACAAAGATAACTTGAGCCTCAGCATGTATTATTTATAATCAAATTTAACATAAGACATATCAAATAAAGTAACACGTTTTTTTTCCATAAAGAATTCTTCAAGATGATCAACTTAGCCCATTTTCACATTTCTTTTATAAATAAAACTATTTTTATATTTTGTTTTCAATTTTCCTGTTATAATACTAAATGATTTAACTGATCCAACTCATCTAATTTTTTTTTTTTTATGTGTTTAGTAATATTCATTATAGGATTGTCAGGAATAAAAATGGATAAGGATATACTCAGAGCTAAATTCAAAATTATTTCTTATTCCATTTTTACTGATATTTGCAAATCATTTTTTTTCTTCAGAACATTATGATTTATCTGTCTTCTTTTAATTTGAACTTAGCGTTTCCTATACAAATTGTCTAAATGACAAAATGTGTACCACCTATACAATTATACACTGAGACAACTTCCTTGCCATGCATATTGTAAACCTTTCTTAAATGATTTCCATTTTCCTTTAATATAAATTAGATTGCATTCCACCTATGAAATGAATTATTGAATGAAGGGATTCTAAATGTTGTAATCCCACAAGGTTCTATCATCATCTAATAATTTATTAACTAAATTCAAGCATTATTGAATTATTGCATTCATTTTTAGAATTTCTAGAATTATTTTTGGCCTAAGCTTTTTAGTAAGACTAAGTTTTTTAGATGAGATTAAAACCAATAGACATTGCTTTCCACGTTTCTGATTTCATTATCCACAAGCATCTCAATAGTCATTCCAATTTCTTACTGCTGTTCTAAAGTAATTTTGTTATAAGCATTATTTTATTAAGAATCTTTTTAGATGGTTCCCCTTTTTTTCTGGAGCAATTCATCATAATCATAGAATTTAGATAGTACTTTTTGCATATGTTTTTTGTACTTCTTTAAAATATTTCATTCTTATTATCATTGAACTCTTAACACTATCTCAAATACCTTGGAGAATTTACATTAATTGGATGAATGGCTCTGCTGAAAAAGTCATGTTTATAAGTATATTGAGTTTTGGTTGGATTAAATATTATATTACTTAACTTAAACTAAATCTCAATTCATAAACTACCACTAAATAATTTTAATATTAACTAAATCACTATTCATAAAATGTCATTGAACAATTGCTTTATCACCCCTCAGATTCCTTCCTATTATTATTCTTACACCAATTTTGATCTATTACTAAGACTTTTACTATCATGTTTTTTTTTTTTGCCTTTTAAATATATTTTATACTTTTCCTTGTTCTACTCTCTAAATGTTCTAGCTTCACTAAGACCACTGGTTAAATTTTTAATGAAACTCAATTTTCAAGAAAGCCTTTCAAGTTTTTATGTATCCAGGCATATGATAATTTTATTTTTCATGTCCACATTCTTGTAAGTCAATTTTTATTAAGCCCATATTTTTAGGGGATAACTTTTATCATGCCCAATAAATTCTGTTTCTTTTTCATCATTAACAATGTTGTCTGTAGGATAGAAGTTCTCGAAAGTATCCTTTTTCAAAAACTTGAGAATTTCCAAAGCAGCATCATTGGTAAATGCCTGGCGAACATGCCATAATCACAAGCTGGATTCACCAAGTACAATCAAACAACAAATAAAAAAAAAAAGAATGAGACTTCTAGTAATTTAAATGAATATTTATATTGAATCCAATCAGGAATTAAATAAGCATCTAGCAAATCTAATCAAATAACACTACATATTAAACAAGGAATTTAATCTATGGCAAAATAAAATAATTAAAAAACCAGGAATTACACATCTGGTAACATATAAATAAGTGTGTTCATAAACTGGGCATCTATCAACCATACTTTCTTCATAAAACAGATATAAGGCATCTTGCTCATAATCTCTAATGCATGCATAATATCAAATAACACAACATATGTGACTATCTTAGAACTTTAGTGCTAAATGCATTCAGAATCGCATCCACAAATAGTTTATCTTACAATTCTACAATGAATCATTAAAAAAGTACAATACACAAATTCATCTGGCTTCAACAATAATAAATTACATAATAAGTTTAAAACATTGAATTACCAATTGAGTCATCATCTTTCTTTAGGCTTTTTGTTTAACTGAATTTTTGCATTTATTTTTATGGAGTTTGTTTTATCAAATCCCACAATTATTTCTCTCAGGGATATATCTTGGCATGTCTGAAGCTGACAAGCCAATTACATACCATTTAACAGAATGATGTTCACTTTTCCCAAATATCATCATCAGCTTTATTTAAAGAGAGAACCAATACAATATTGATGCTGACTGATAAATTTAAGTTAGATAATCAACAATACACTACCAGGATTCTCAATTTCATACCAAGATGTTTATATTGAGCTTTTCTTCATATACATTTACATATTATTTACTGGTTGGTCATTTATTTTAATTACAAATTAATTTATATACATAACTGCAGAATGCCTATTTGTATGATTGTATACTACGTAATAAACTTATTTAATAGTAAAAAATTTAATGTATTAACTAATGAGACAGGTGTTTTTAAATATTTAGAAAACAAGTTAAATAATGAAAGAAATTTTAAAAAAATTAAAACAATTAGTTGTAATGATTAAGCAGGCCTTTAATTAAAAAATAAAAATCATAATATTTTGTGGACTATTAAAGCTGGGGTAAAAAAGAGTTTAGTAAAATATTTTATAAGAAGATTTATATATTCAAAAAAAAAAAAGCAAGGACTATTTAAAAAAAAAAAAAAAAAAGCTTTTGGGGCGTAGGCTTGGATAGTGGATGAAAAATAAAAATAATTACTGAAAAAATAAAAAGTGAATTTGAATTGGTCATATGTTCTTAGATATGTAAGGGATGAAAAAAATAATAATTAAAAGATGGCTATATGATTACATAAAATAAAACAATTACTAATAATTTTAGTAGCATGTAAATAATTTGATTTTTCCCTGAAATATATAAGTAAGCAATTATCTTAGGAATAAAGTAAAATATATGCAGATTTGAAAAAAAATCTTGAATGATCTGATAAATCTGCAAAAGGACAAATATTTGATAATTACCCAGTAGAAACATCTACTTTTACACACAAACTTAGACAACAATGAGTGATTAATGGACTACAGATATCAATTCAATTAATATCTGTAAACTTTTACAACAGGTTTCTGACCTTCATTCAGACAGATGGAGATGCTAGCCAAATAAATGCAGTAGTCTTTTTAGTCTTCTTATTTGATTTAATATAATTATCTGAAAAGTTTAACAATCTAAGAATATGAATAAACTCAAGTCTCTGATACTTATTTTTTTATATTACAAATTATATGCAGTGATCAACATTTTTAAGCAGTATTTGTGTCAAAAAGTCAAGAAAATAGATAAGCTAATCTTTTGCCATAATTTCATATAAGTTAATATAACAAAGTTTAAAATTACAGCAATTAAAATCGACATTACTAAATTTATCAAATTTTATTATCACATTAAACTAACAATGCATAAGCCTTCGAGTATGATAATTTCATGGCTTCAATACCAATCTTTGGCCATATGAAAATATGATGCTTAAATTCCATGCCGTATACAAAACCCTAATCATTTTAAATATTTAACCCAAAATCGAACAGATTTCAAAGTGAGAAATAATCAAAAATCCAGTCTAATGTTATTTATTATACATTATAACTATGTGGCAAATAATTTTAAGGCAGAGTTGAAATCAACCACAAATTTTTAATAATAATTATTATATCATATACAGCAATGTTTGTGCACAGTTATTTTAATGTAATATCAGGCTTGGTAAGTTTATCATTGTTTAGGCTAATTAATATATGCATTATTTCCAGTCTAGTTTTGAGCACCTTTATTTTTATATGCTTAACATACTTCTATTTTAAAATATATTAAGAGTGTATTTTTAAGTTATTAATTATAATTTATGGTTTGTCACTTACCACAAGAGCTCTAACTTTGATCTTATCATTCTCTGATTTATACAATTTTTTCAGAATAGGGATGCCTTGTGAGATAATACTGGAACATTTGTCTTTCTTGCTGGCAGAGCTAATAATTGCTTCAGCTGCTACTTGCTACAACAATGAAAAAAACATTCATTATAAAAAAATAAATTAATGATTTCATATAGAAATAAGACGCATTCTAACATGTCAGTGAGAACAAATCTATAATTTTTAAGAGTTTACATTAGATGGCAGTAAAGTTGAGAGATCATTTTGTCTTACTGGTTAGGCTGGCTGTTTGGGTGAATTCTTCAAAAGCCTCAACATCTCTTTTAAATTCTATTTGTTATATATGAATGTGTTACATACATGCTTATATACATATTACAAAGAAATCAGGTCATCGGTTGTCAATCATGAATTCTAAAAACAATCAATAAGGAAATGAATTATATATATGTATGTACTAGAAGCTGATTTTATTGTTATGATCAAACAAAAAAAATTCCATGATTTTTTATCTATCCAATTGTTAATTAAACAGATTTGGGAGATTATCAGTGATTGATTTTTGATAATTTCCCAAGATAATTTTTTAACTAAATGCAAAAAAAATGATCGTTTTCATTCATGAGTTCCTTACGTAGCATCTTTTTTCCTCCTAAAATTTCTGCTTCAATAGTACGACAAGCAAGAAAGTGCTTTCATTACATTTTTTTTTTTCTATTTTTAAATTGAAATCTCATATGTAATTTAAAAATAATTTAAACAATGCAATCTAAACATAAAAATAATAAAATATGATTTATCGCTCAGGAATCATAAGATATTTAAGCACCGAAAGTAATAAAACAGAACTGCAATCCATAGAAATCCTAATATTGCATGAAGTCACATAGAGCAATTAAAGATTAAAATATATTTATTAATGTTTTAAAAACAAGTTTAATTCCTGATTAATGTATAATGTGTATGCTTAAACATATTCCTAATTTTACATGGTCTGAGAGAGCTTATAAATATTCACTCTGTATACATAAAATTGAAAGTATGTAAAAAAAAAATTTAAATCATCACCTGCTCAAAATTAAAAAAAAAAAACAATTATATTTCCTTTTTAATTATTATAATTGTTTTTTTTTTTTAAATAATCATGAGCATTCCTGGTGTAAATAATGTTATATTAAAACTATAGATAATTTTGTAATTATCTTGTACAAAATGGATGAAAAATTTGCTAATGAAGTAAGAAAATATCAATAGTCCATTACCAAAAATTGCAATAGTAATATCGCCAGTGATTTACTTTCACAATGGAAAGAGCAGAGAAAAAACATAGATCATTTTTATGATGATATCTGCATTTACTGAAAAATGACACCCAGCTAATTTTTGTGACATGGATAATCTGAGAATATGGATCGCATGATTGTAGTCACTACTGAAATGACTATGCTCAAAAGAATGCAAAATTAACTCACAGTAATGCAAAACAAATGAATTTCAATCTATAAATTCTGAGTTTTGTTTTTTCCCTACATAATTAATGACTATAAGAAAATCATAGAATAGGAGAAAAACATTTAAATATCTTTCTAAAAAAACATCTGAATCTATTCTAGTAACTATGTATATAATTGTACATATACAAAGAAATAAGCCTAAATTTTTAAGTAAGGCACATATTTTTTTAAAAAATAAAAAACATTTTTTAATAATTTAGATATATTTGTTTATCACTATTAACTTGCTAATCATAAATTAAAATATATGACCTACTGAACTATTTTAAATTGGTTTTATTCTTTAAAAAAGGAAGACAATATAGCACTTGATTTAACCCAACACTTATTGTTTAGATGTTGAATTTATACAAATTATTCAAAACTAAATTACAATACCTTTTTTTTAAAAAATTAATTAATTAAATTTATTTTACAAGAAAATCTTTTTTTTTTGTTTCTTATCTTTATTATTGTAGTATGTTTCGTGTAATTTTTTTTTATTTGCTGTATTCATATTTTTCCTATTCATTTATTCTTAATAAAGACATTAATTAACATACTAAAACATCACATGACATTTATAGCTTATCTTTAACATTTGAAAATAAAAATAACAATCAATTTCTATATTACTCTACCTCAGAGTCCATTACACACTCTGGGATAGAATGATAGAGTGAGTTACAAGTGTTATCTGCATATTGGCACTAACAATATATAGCATTTATGAAAATTTATTATTAGGCAAAATGTCATTCATATATCATTAGAAGTGTCAATGTCAACATGATGATCCATAATAATAATAAATTAATTTCATTATAATTTAAAAATAATTTGTAGTTTCAAATCTGCAAGTTGGCCTATATTTAATTATTATCTAAGTGCAACATTTTATTAATTAAAATTTTTATTTTGCAAATAATTTAATGTATTGAAAGTAATAAACATCACATGCCCACCATCTCTTATGCTTGTGTATAACTGTTGTGTGGCATATGTATAGTGAGTTTTGCCTGTATTGAAAGTACTTTAATTTTCAATTGTAAATAAACAATTTGCATTTTTAACCATAATAAATTTTCATTTCACATAATGTGCAAAACTGACTATTATTTCAGAATCTACTCTAATGCATTTACATCACTGTTTTTCTGCAGCTATAAAAACAATAGACAAATAAAAATTTTAAAAAATAATAATAATTTTTACCTGTTGTAAAATATCATCAGAACCAGCCATGACCAACATCATTTCAAGAATTCCTTTGCATCCTAAAATAAAATTTCCAACATCATATGGACCCTAAATGACAACAACAACAATAAATAAAAAAAAATAGTAAAATCTTAATTAGAAAATAAATATTTATTAGTGCAATAAGATATTACAAAACAAACAACTAACATATTTCATAGACATTTATTGTTAAATCTATGTGGATTAGCCAGTTACATTAATTACTTCTTAAATTAATAAAAAAAAAACTGCATAGAATATCTTATGAAAATAAACAATAAAACTACACAATTTCAGATATTTTTATATAGCTTTTGATTGATGTCCTCTTTTGCAATCTTACTTGCTTTTATCAAAGTATCATTGGTTGTGTGATTAACTAAATTCTTAACTAACTTTTATACTAAGATCAGAATCCCATTTTTTCAGAGGTAAACCCATTAGAATAATAATTATTATATTTGATATATACTTTTCTTATGTTCATTTTTGAAAAATTCTTTCTGCTTCTGCAAAACTTATAGCAATTGTTCCGACATTTTTAGCCCTTTGAACTCCTTTCAGGAATTGCATAATTCTGAAAATTTTTAAAATATTTTCCATAAAATCTCAATAATAATTTGTATAATAAAACATTTATAAATAAAACTTGTATTCATGCTATTCATTTATAATCAGAGTAGAAATTTGCTTTTTGATAATATATATGAATTTATTGTTACAACAATTAATATATGGAAATAAAAATATATTTCACAAAGAATGTAAGATTTGCTCATAGAGTAATGCCAAACTATCACAAACTGTCAGGAAAGAAGATTGACACAACACAAATCCAAACTTGTGCATATATCTCCTGACAGTTTGGAATAGTTAGGATTAACTAAAAATAAATATATTATAATAATATTTTTATGAAATTATCAAATAAATACAATTTCTAGTATCGATTACAACTAATTTTAACAACTGGTTTACTATTTAGGAAACAGATACTACTGAACCCAAATCGAAATAATCCCACTATTGGTATAAATCCAGGTCAGTTGCATAATAAGACATCACTAATATATAAGCTATTGTTTGGATGAAAATTTAAAATCCAAAAAGGTCACCATTCAAGAACAAACAAAATACTTTTTATTTGTCCATTATTTTTTTTTTTTTTTAGCAAATTTCCTTCATAACCTATAAAATCATTGTTATAATACGTTTATGTAAAGAAATACTGGTTTGTAATTATATTAAGATAAAATATTAATAAAAATGAGCACAATAAGCATATACTAAATTGTTTTCTGACCAAATGTGCTTTACCATCTTGATATATGCCAAACACTGCTTTTCATAAGTGTTCTTTTCAATCAATAAAAAAAAAAATATTGTATTCCATAAGATTTTTTGACTCAATATTAATGATTCTCATTTTTCTATAAATGAATATAACATTAATAATATTCCACTAGTCAATATAATCTTTTCTTTTTTATTAATAATAATATAATCAGCTACTTGAAATAGGAAGTACTATAGCTTATTATATTAGTAATGATTAATCAATGAATACTAGATGAAAGAACAAACAAATTTCATGACGGTTTCTAACTAATTAGTCTCACTCTGACAAAAAGCAATTTGCACTATACCATCCAATCTTTTATTCATTTTACAATATTCAAGCAATGGAATTAAAATGCCAAATAGCCAAATACTTTCAATGTAAGTTGATTTGCTTATATAACTATATACATCTGACCATAATAATAATGACATTTCAGAAAAAATATATATAATAATAAAACAAAGCATTGTATTATTTCTGTAGCTTATATTAAATCTTCAGACTGTTTAGAATACAAAATCTTATATGTTGTTTTAATAATGATTAGTATTCTTCATATTAACAATAAAATTCTTAAATATTTATATATTGTAACCAACCAAGATATGATAATGGAGATTGCAACCATGTAATGATCAAATAAGATGGTGCTTAACCTTTTAAACTCTTGGATGGTCATTTTATGAGACTCTTTATAATTAATAAATATTTATTTTAAGCAAGAAGTGTATTTGTGACTAATCACAATAATATCTCAGAGTTCTATTACAACTTAAAATATAATAGTGGATTTATGAGAAAAAATAAATCCTATAACATTCATATATTTTGGCTAGCAAGTTTGTTCTAAGCTTTTATATTGCATAAAATCGATTTAAAGTTATCTCAGGGTTAACAGATTAAAGCAGTTGTGCCAACCTTTAACTTGACGCGAGCCAGTTTGAGAATTTAAAAAAATTTGGGGAGCCACAATTATATATTACATTTTTCATATTACATTTATAAACATGGTACTTGGGTACTAAACCTGCAATGTAGGGAGATAGGTGGGGGGGGGGATGGCCTATTCACATTGGTATCAATCCGCCATTTCTAATGTGGCCAAAATAACGTGTACACGGATCTTTCTCGATGAAAACATCAATATATACAGCAAAATATATATGTGTACACGAATCTATCTCGATAAAAACAACTATTTACAGCACTAAACATCAATATATATATACAGCAAAATATATACGTGTACACGGATAAAAACAACTGTTTACAGCACTAAACATCGATATATACAGCAAAATATATGCGTGTACATGGATCTATCTCGATAAAAACTATTTCCAGCACTAAACACAATATATATACAGCACCAAACCAAACGTCTACAAGGATC
Source organism: Epiperipatus broadwayi (assembly GCA_028023455.1). NCBI lineage: Eukaryota > Metazoa > Onychophora > Udeonychophora > Euonychophora > Peripatidae > Epiperipatus > Epiperipatus broadwayi. The sequence goes on along the minus strand of JAQFVV010006219.1, from coordinate 11,897,261 downwards.
TTTCTCGATAAAAACAACAATATATACAAGAGCACTAAACACAATATATATATATAGCACCAAACCAAACGTGTACAGCAAAAAAAAAAAAAATGGTGTAATATGTTAAAAAGAAAAAAAAATGTAAATACATTTTATTTATTAAAAATTTGGTAACATACATATAAATTACAATTACAGGAAAAGTATATTTTATTTAATGTGAAACCTGACACTGCATATCGTTATTGTTTGTATTGTAAAAATGTTTATTTTTTAGTGTGTGCATGTGCCATCAAGGAACATAAAATATTTTATCAATTTTTTTGAAGAGTGCAATTCGAGCCACATGTGACTCGCGAGCTACGGGTTGGGCATCCCTGGATTAAAGTATAGTAAATACTATTCTTTAATTTGTTTGCTTCACCATCTCATGTTGAAAAAGGTTTTTACAATTCAGATTTTTATATATATTTAAAATCCAACCAAAAGACTCTAGTTAAATCAGGCCTATAATTTATCCAATTTTTCTAATTTTGTAATTGTCTCGGTCTTAACAAAGATGTGCATATTTCTTAAAATTAATCTCCCTCTAAGAAAATGCTCAATGCAATTGCTTTTCCATTTCTTAATTCATTATAAACATTCTTTTCATCAACTCAATAATTCTGTATTAGTAACTAATCTAACCAACTTATCATTTACATTTCTTTTATCATCCAGATTCCAATTATATTTTACTTATTTCTCTTCTTACTACATCAAGATTCTTTTCTGATAAAGCAATGTTCAATAAGCATATTTCATAATTACAACTTAATGTTGTTCTTCAAATAATATACTCTTATTAAAAAATCTTTGGCCAATATAATTCTCTTATGAAATTTCTTTCAACTAGTTTCATAAATATTTAAAAGTATAAAATTTGATATATGATTCTATCCCCTTTCTCCTTTTGTTTTCTTCTCCCCCATCCCCCTTGTTTTAATTTTTGTTTTTAATAATACAATCAGATTTTTATTTTAATAAAAAATAAAGTTACTTGCTTGCAATATTAAAAAAGAGAGGTCACATTAAATTTAAGTCAAAAATAATCTATAGCCTACCTGTAACAATGCAGTAATACATGAAACAATTTTCACTTTTGATTCAATATTCTTTTCCTCCAAGTATTTTCTAAAGAAAAAAAATTGAGACTAGTTGAATATATATATGTGTAAACAAATATTTTAGATTTGTTCATGTATACATTAGCTTATTATTAATATTAGTGTCACAGATATTTTGTACAATTATACTTGCAGTCACATTTGCAAACATGCACACATGATTCAAATGAAATGATGGTGATAACAAGAAAATTAAAACATGGATAAATTTCCATACAGTAGTGCCACCTTGTGCTAACAAGAGTAATCAATGGATGCCAGAAGGCTTGTGCATAAAATCCCTATCTAGTGCCTACTCATCCAATATCCCCAGACTAGTTTCTGGCTTGTGGCCATCATCAGTGAGGAGCCTTGGATCTGAGAGCACTGCACCTAGATCTTAGGATCTAATGCAACCCTCCAGCAGCCACCTTTTATCTCTACTTTACTACAAAACTATGAGAATGAAATTGAAAACACAATAATATTTTCAATCTAAGCTCAATAGCTTATATAGTCATATGGGTCTGAACTCAATTCTGTACCCATACATTTTGGTGTCTTTGGCTCTTAAACAACCATAGCCACCATGCATCCATTGATTACTCTTGTTAGCAGAAGGTGGCACTACTGTATGGAGAGTTTTGCCTTTGTTTACAACAATTATGTGCTAGTATGAGATAGTGATCATGTGATGGATAAATTTGATGTATATGTATATTAATATCTTTTATCTACAAAAATCTTCCGTTAATATAAATATAAGCATATTTTTTAATAAGCAAATACATATTGTAAAAGCATCTATGAATGTATATATATGCAAGGCAGATTTAATCTCAATCTGTTTCAGTCATGTGCTTTCATCCATTATTTATTTACAAATAATTCATCTTTTATCTATTGTGATATTTTATTGGTTTGTTTAAGTTTTGGTTGCAATGATGAATATAAAGACAAATTACTTGTTGGTATTTATGGTTGGTATTTATACCTTATTACAAATATACACTCAAATACATAATAAATAATTATTGTAATATAAAAATCATAATTTTTGTAGTTACAATAATAAATATTTAACGTCTTTCTTTAAATCTATACTTTCAATCTAATTTTTTATATAAGTGAGGACTTACATATGTTTGTTCTTTATCAAAAAAAAAAATAATAATAACAAACATTAATTGAAAATGAATGCCTAGAAATCTTAACTAAACAGTTAAAATAAATTTAAAGTAAAAAAGGAAAGGGTGGGACAAGCTAACAGATTACTGAAATATTATTATTAATGTTCTTTTGATTTTCATTTTTTTAATTAAGACTTTTAAAATAGATAACTTTTTTTTTATATCTCAACTAACTTGCAAATGGAAATATTTTACTTTTCAATAAAAATTATATCTATTGTATAAATATGCTAATATATATATAAATAGGTATGCAGAAATTTTTTCTGTGTTAAAGTCCCGATTAAATATTATTAATATTATTGCTATTATTTTTTTTTTACTTGTCCATCTTGATGAATGGTTCTTTAGAATCTGCCTGCAATTTGTACTAGTAATATATTTGAACATGACTGTTTAGTACTTATATTCATAAATGTTACATATTTGATCAACAATAAGTGATTTATGTTTTATTAAAATTATTAATTATTATATATATATATTGTGCCCGTATCTGTAGGTCATAATAAGGTAGAAAAGGTCAATTACTAAAAAATTTTAAATTTTAAGTTATATTTGTATGATATATAAATAATCGTAGGATAATTAAATTTTATAGTACAATTTAAAGCTGAAAATACCTGGTATATAAAAATGTAATAGATTATTTTAAGAGAAGACAGTTAAATAAAGTTTAATTATATTCTTGCTTATGGTTGTAAAAGCTGGCCATATAAAATAATACAGCTATAAATAGTTTAAAAGTATATTAATAATTTGAATATAATATTTTAAAACTAATAAATTAAATAAATGCTAGATGTAGTGTTATAAATATATTTAATAGTCAAAATTAATAGAGTATATTTTATTATAAACTTTGTGATGGTGAGAATTGTATTTAGTTCTACAAGTTTTAATTATTTTCCAAATTTTTTATAAAATATATCAGTTTTGGTAATTTAGACCGAGACGTAAATAAAAAATCATTTGATAAAGTTAGTAAACACGTGACTGTATATTATATACCTTCACACACACGCTTGTTAAAATAATAATAAAGTTTGTGAATTTGAAACTAGATATAATTGCCATCGATCATTAAAGTAAAAGTTAAAATATTAAATATTATTTTAATAATTATTTTAAAAGTTTAAATAATTTTTATAAAACTAAAATTGAAGTTAAAAATACTAGTCTAAATAATATTTGAGACATTACGTCATCAATTCTTTATTTTAAAAGTCTAATCTGTTATATAACTAAATGTGTAAATCTGTTCGCGCTAAAAAAGTCATTAACCAATCAACAGAGGTAAATTAGCAGACAAAATAGAAGAATTATACAGAGCGGGGGGGAGAAGTAATGTGTAAGTGAAAGAGAAAGTAACATTTTTTTTTTTAGCTGGTAACACCATAGCTGGAAAAGTGATATAAATTTAAAATTTAGTATTTATTTTAAAAGTTCTTTTGTAACATATAATATATTTTGACTGCCTCGACATGGATTGCTAATTTTAAAAGTTATCTTACCAGGGAATTTTATTCAAGTTTAACCAAAAGCCTACAGTAAAATGGAAGTACAAGGAAAAATACCTAAAAATATTACTAAGGGAAAAATATTTGGAAAATGTCTTAAAACAGCTTTATTTATGCTCAACCAGAAACTTATTTTTGTCACTCAGAGAAATATAATTGAGACGCTATATGAGAACTTAAAAGAGAAGTTACTTGCCGTCAGGAAAAAATTATGACGCACCAATTTTATAAGGCTACTTTAAAGTTATTTTATTCTTCTCTATGGAAAAATTTAATATGCGTTTTGATTATAAAGAAAAATTATAATGAAGAAAGAATGTTTATCTTTTAAGGGAGAAACATTATAAAAATATAGTACTAGAATTTTCAAAGAAAGAAAAAAAAGTAAAAGAATAATATGAAAGTGCTATTATGTATTTTATGGAAAGGAACCGGAAAACTTTATCTAAGAGGAATTAGAAAAATATTATAAAATATTCAATGGAAAAAATGCTTGATTTAGAAAAGATAAAATTAAATTACTTAATAAAAAATGGATCCATGGAAACCGGAAAATTATTGAAGATTTAAATAAAAAGTACCCAGAAGATGCATCGGGAAAAGTCGCGCGGGAAAATACTAGCAGACAATAGTAGAAGAGAATATCATGAATTAATAATTGTATACAATATTGTGAAAAAACCAAGGATTGTTGTCTATGAAGATTTATCAAACAGAGTAATAATTGTTTTACTTAAAATAGAACATTAAGTGACTGAAGAAGAAATAAAATATTTTTTTTTAGCTTTAATATGAACAGTTCAAGAAAGTTTGATGAAGAAGTATCGTAAATATAATTTAAATATTTTTTACTAATTTATTTTAAATATAAAATGCTATGTGAGATTAGGGAAAACATATAAACATAATTTTAGTAATATTGAAAAATTAAATATAATAGCTTAATAGAATGATAGAAGTATTGTTTTAAAATAAAGAGTATGTATGGAAATCATATATCTACAAGAATCAATGGGATGGTGAAACCTACAGAACACGATCGAGAAGATAAAGATCGTTTTGGTAATTTTGATATTTATTTATAATGCATAATGTATTTTTTTTAGATCGTCTATTGATTAAGAATGATGTGTGAAAGTTTAAATTCTATGTACACATTTTATACAACATTAAAACATATTCTGAGATAGGAGTAATTCTGAATATGCATGCAATAAGTTATTTAAAGTATAATTAATAATATAAGTTATCAGAACAATTGTGTGATTCTTTTGAACTTTCATGTTGTAAAGTATTCAGATATTTTAAAATAGTTTGTATATGATAAAATATACGAGAAAAGTAGTAAAAGATTTTCTTAAAGAACAGCGGTATAGTTTTGAAATAAAATGAATTTTATTATTGTTAGAAATGCAGATAGGAATTTGTCGATGTACTGTATAGAAAAATCATGAGAAATAAGATCGGATAGTGACTTGGTAGTACTGGAGGAGAGGAAACCAAGATGATGTTTTGTTAAGAAATAGGAAAAATAAAGTATTTGGATCAGAGTTAGTTTGTGTGATTTCAGTATAGCTAACTAAGCCCTATCACTGAACACATATATTTTTGGACAGTGTTTTTGCGTATCTTTAAACTTTTTGATGTTATATAAAGCTGAAGAAATAGCTTTAGCATCACTCCTATAATAGAGGTTGGTAGACAGATAAAGGTCACTCCTCTATATTGTTTTTAATTCACTGTGCCATTATTGTCAAGGTTTATGACGGATAATATTCTAGTTATATTTTTGATCCTATGCATCTATTTTCGCTATCTTTGTTTTCGTGAATCTGCATCGTCAGAAAGATATTTTCAAAGAAATAATGAATAAAATAGAATTGCAGAGATGTTATCATTTATGTAAGAGTAGTTTATTTACTGGAATGTAGAGAATTGTGTAATTTTAAAAGTGAAAGTACAAAATATCATAAAGAGAGAAAGAATCATATAATACAGTTTATAAATTAATTCGGAAATGCATATAAGATTTTTAAAGAGAAATCTAAACAAAGTAATTTTTTTTTAAAAGTGATAATAAAATTTTAATGTTTTAAATAATATTTAGAAAATAAATATTGCATATTTATTAAGAAAATAATTCAATAATGTGTAATAGACATATATTTGTGCATGGTATGTTAATAGTTGTAATTATCATCCGAAGTAAGGCTTGAATGAGTATATTAGATTAATAAACATCGGATAATGAACTATAAAACTTAATACCGAATGTAGAAGAATGTTTGAATTTGTAGGATTCCATACCACCAATATAAAGCTAGAATTTTATTATTTTTGTAGAATGTTTACTACGAATGTAATTTTGTAAAATTAAAAATATAATTTTAATAATAGTAGGGATACAAAGTGTTAATAATAATTATATGAGAAACACATTTTGTAACAAGATAACCATAATAAGAAATCCAATAATAATAATACTGTATTTTCTTAAGCATTTAAAAGATAAGAGTTAACTAGGAAAAATAAATAGAAGTTTGATTTTCATTTTATAAACTAGTAAAATAATTTTGTGATAAGAGAGTAAGGATATCCAGTGTACATAATGTAAAATATTGTTATTTGTTTATGTTATTAATAAACTTTGTTGTAAATTTATTTTAAAGTTTTGTGTCTTCGTTGTTATTTCTCCACATGGATGCATGATATCACAATACACTTATAATTGAAACAGACAAATAGTTTTTGCACAAAAAGGTAAACATAAAAGTGTTATAATCATTTTGAGAATTTATTAATATTATGAAATTAAAAGATCATAATTATATCATTTATTGGTCATAAGTTGGTTGCCACAATATTACATTAAATTATATGCTAATGTTGCCACACGTATTCTGTTGTCAGATTATTAAAATACTACCACGTACGTATTTATTTATTTTATTTAGGAAGAAATAAGATTATATTATACTATTGTTGTTATTATTATTATTTATTATTGTTAGTTACTGCGTAGTGAATTATGACATAAAATTCCCTTTTCATAGTTTACTACTGTAATTTTAAATCAGTTAGAGTACAATTTATGAACCTGAGATTTATGTCATTTTATTTATTTTATTTATTTTCTTCATTTTTAATTAATTGAGCTAGATTCTTATTAGAAAGAATATTCAGACATGATTATTATGTTAATCGTAGTGAAAAGAGCTTAGAAAGTCGTAAGAATACTATAAGTTAGTTATTTAGTATAGTAAAAGGGAGAATAGTGTTCTTATGCCATTGAGATAGTATCATGTGGATAATATCTCAATGTAGTCTATCTCGTTCCCCGTGTCGTCACTCCATGTCTCATGAAAATAGTAATTATTTGTTAATTCATTTTAAAAATATAACCGTATTTGTATTTTAAAAAAAATAAGAGCTAGTAATCATTTTAATTAATGCGGAATATTTCATTTATTTATTTGTTAAACTGAGCTAGAACCCGTAAATATTTAACAGTATATAAATTTTGGAGAGGACGATCGAGAGCGTGAGGGGGGGAGAGGTTAGAATATATAAGCAAATTGAAAACAAAAAGCTATTGTGGACTACGAGAACAAATTGCATATTTGAAGGCTATCAATAGTAAATGATGCTACCAAGTACTGCTACCAAATTTCTCTAATCATTACACTGAAATAACCTCACTCATTCCTTTGTTTACATATACAGGTATGTGTATATGTGTTTCCAACAATAGTTACTAGGTTACCAACCTACATAGATGATGGCAGGTTAGATCTAGCTGAAATAATACCGGTGCTATAATGGATAAATCTGAAAACTATTAGCACACAACACACACCCATATGCAATAAATGAGAACCAAACTCCCTACTCTGGCAGTGATAAAAATGATTACCAAAATAAATTTGAAATGCTTATTAACATATTAGCACTTACATTTCTGAAACTTGTATCAAATTTTATTCAAAGGAATTATTTTCTTTCTTTCAATAGTTGAATCTTAATGAAGTAGTTAATACCACATAAAAGAAACTTCTAGTTATATGAATGACAGCAGTTGTCAAAATATCTAATGAAAATACACTTAGTATGAATTTATTTACTAATAGAACTTCTCTTTTTTAATGATAAATTCTTCATAATATTAAAATTGATAGAACTGATAGTCCAACTTAATATAAATAATTTTCATTAGTAAATATTTCTCATCAAAAAAAAGTGAGGATTAAAAAAAAAAACCAATTTAGATCTTTCACAATATATAATTTAGCTGATGAGCCTGATCATATTTACAATTTAACAAAAATTCAGATTATAAAAGAAACAGCTTAAGTAATAATACAAAAGTATCTCTTAAATTAATATATATCTAAATTTCTTATATTTTTCTATTAGCTGGAAATTTTTGTATTATTTTAATAACACTTAATACTTCAAGAACATTATAATTTTTTTGAAAAAAAAACTTACTTTGCAAAGTCTTCACATAATGTCCGATAACTTTCTCGTTTACTATCACTCTCTAAATTATTATAAATCTTCTGTAAAGCCAAAGCAGCATGTGAACGAGTATTCATTGTAATAGGTAAATGGGTGTTTTCAGGAATACAGCAAGCTATGCTAAGTAGCTTTTGCAAACCTATACACAAAACAGATGAGAATATAAAAAAAACAAGAATAATGTAATACAATTTCCAATATTAATGAAAATATATATATAATTACCTTTATCTTCCAAAAAGTTTGGAATCCAGTTTAACCCATTCAATTCACTAATATTTTTGATGAAAAGATCAATTACTGAATCACGACCTAAACCAGAGACTTTGGGGTCTTCCAACATTTTTATAACTGCAGAATAAACTACTTGAATTTCTTTAATATTTTCTAAAAATAAAATGCATACCTTCATAAAAAATATAAATATTTTGCACACTGTTTAAATACGCATAACTATATAAACATATATATATATTTAGATACAGTTAAAACTTACACATTCTTGAAATGTATGAATAAAGACATTTGAAAAAAGGACAAATGACTTCCAAAATGCATATTTCATTCATGTTGAACCAACAAACTTTAGTTAAATTGCCTCAGACTGTGATGATGCAGAAGTTTTAAATATATGTAAAATCAACATTATGCACATGAAAAAAGAGATGAAGTTGACTTACTTTCATGGGCTTATAATTAATAATAAAAAAAAAAACATGTATATTAATCTTTAACTAAGATAAAGTTTACATCTGATTTAGAGATGATCTCTAGATTAATAAATGATTTAAAGAACATTTTTCTGAAATAATTGGTATCAAAGTTATGACTGTAAAAAGTTTAACACTTAGAAATCAAGTATTTAATAAACATATATATACATTTTGAGATAAATTGCCAATCTCAATTTATATTTAAAAAAATAAAAGTAGTTGGCAATCATGAATTGGAGTCGGATTTTATAAATTAAATTTAGATTTTATGATTCAAGTTAGATTTCTATATATTATAGGCACGCACACATACATAGGTAGAGATGTCTGTGTTCAAAGTAAAAAAAGTTGTTGTTTTTTTTTTCATTCAGTTTTTAAAAAAAAGGAAAATCTAAATCTATTTCAGCTAAATAAACTTGTTTAAAAGTTATGCTATAAAAAAAAAAAATTATTTTAAGTAATGTTGAATTAATAAAATTTTGATATAAAATAGTTTATCACAATAAAGTGAATTCCTTTATTCAATACTTTCCAAATGTTTTACAATTTCAATTGAACATATTTATTTAGAGATTAAGATAACAAGTTATCACGCAAGACAATATGTTTTTCATCTAAGAAATTTTATAAACATGGGTGATTTTAAAAAATAATTATTAGCTTGTAATGCTTTGCAAAATTGGTAACTGTCTTTAGTTATTACTTATTATTCCTGCTTATCATTTGCCAAGACTGTCATTGTTGTTACCATGCATCATAAAAATCTCTACAAGCAGGCATGAATCCCTTAAGAAAAATGTGTAAACTTACATGCTGAATTAAATCCAATTTCATGCCAACCAGATACATGTATGTAATACCACAGCTACAATAAACACACTTCTCAACAGTATAATTTAATCAAGTTTGATACAAACTTTATCAGGGAACATGAAAACCCAATTGTGACTGAATATTTGGAAACTATCAATCATATATTTCACTAGTGAACTATAAAGAGCTCATCTTCACTGTGTCCAAAAATAAAATGTACATGCACAAATTTAATCTCTGCTTCGTATTTAAATTAATCTCAGTACAGACTTAAGATAATAATTTTATTTATTATTATCAATTACAATTTAATAAGCTTAAAGAGACTTTAGTTATCACAAGTCAGCAATATTTATTTACATTAATTTGTACTTTAATTAATGCCTTTTGTATATTTATTTTATTATATTTTTCCAGTAATTCTTATTTTAGTTTTAGTATAAAATTTAATTTAAGAGCAATAAAGATATATGTGCTATATTATACTGTAATAAGAAAAAAGGGAGTTAAATTATTGTTAAAATAAAAGTTTGATAGACAAATTTAATTTAATTAATGTTTCTCTAATGTTCAATAACAAAAGCAGTTTTAAATAATCAAGATTTAATTTAAATAACTCAATTTTTCTTCTAAAGAGTTAACTTTTTTTTTAAAAAAAAAAAGAATATAAAAAAGATTTAGCTTTAAATAGTTAAAATTTAGTTTTACAAAATTTATCTTTCTGAAGATATCAAAAATTATCTGAACAATGTATTTAGAAGTTGAAGAAAATAAAGATACTTGTAGCAGATACACTGTGCACGTATATATACACAAGTAGTTTAATAAGCTGATTTTATTTTAGTTAAACTTGAAGTAGGTTGCCATTTTCTTTTTACATACGTGTCTGAAATTGAATATTAGCATATATATGTGTGTGCATTTTGTATAGCAACCCTGTAGATATTTATCTGCTGCACTTGAATTCTGTATATGTTATTTGCCTCTCCATGATATATGTATAATTTCCTGCTTTTGAGCTTGATTTTTATGTAATCACTCATGGATGACTTTGATTTTTTTCCAAGTTTAGAGACATTTCTTTCAAGGAATTTGATATTCACCTACACTCCGGAGTGTTAGAGGTTATTTATGTGACATAAGATCGAATGTATATTGTGTAAGGATGATTTTGTAACTGCCTTCATGTTGTACATATTTAAATTTAATTTAATATTTATTATTGCCTATTCTTTAAAATAAGAGTAAAATGTATATGTGTTCACATCTTGATGTAGTTAATACAATCTTCAAAGATAATACTATATTAAATGTTTTGTCGTTGACATTTTCAATATTAAAAAACCATCACATGATCACCATTTCTTGTGCTTGCTTATAACTGTTATTAAAACAGGCAAAACTCTCCAAACAGTATTACCAGTCAGTGCAAGCCAGAGTAATCAATGGGTGCCAGAAGGCTTGTGCATAAAATCCCTATTTAGTGCCTACTCATCCAATATCCCCAGACTAGTTTCTGGCTTGTGACCTTCGTCAGTGAGGAGCCTTGCATCTGAGAGCACTGCACCTAGATCTTAGGATCTAATGCAACCCTCCGGCATCCCCCTTTTATCTCTACTTAACTACAAAACTATGAGACTTAAATTGAAAACACAATAATATTTTCAATCCAAGCTCATTAACTTATAAAGTCAAATAGGTCTGAACTCAGTTCAGTGTTCTTTGATAACCATAGCCACCACTATCCTATTAGGCAGGATCAGTTTTAAGCCAATAAACATCACATGATCACCATTTCTTACTCTGGCTTGCACTGAGTGGCAATAATGTATGGAGAGTTTTGCCTGTTTTAATAACAGTTATAAGCAAGCATAAAAAATGTTTATCATGTGATGTTTATTGGCTTAAAACCAATCCTGCCTAATAGAATAGTATTGGCTATGGTTATTAAAGGACCAAAGACACCAAAATGTATATGTACTGAACTGAATTCAGACCTATAGCTTGGATTGAAAATATTATTGTGTTTTCAATTTAAGACTCAGTTTTGTAGTTAAGTAGAGATAAACAGTGGCTGCCGGAAAGTTGCATTAGGTCCTAAGATCTAGGTGCAGTGACACTTTCTCAGATCCAAGGCTCCTCACTGACGAAGACCACAAGCCAGAAACTAGTCTGGGGATATTGGATGAGTAGGTATTAGATGGTGATTTTATGCACAAGCCTTCTGCCTCCCATTGATTACTCTGGCTTGCACTGAGTAGCAATACTATATGGAGAGTTTTGCCTGATTCAATATTTTAAAAAAACTACCTAATAACAACAAATGAAATGTATGCCAATATATAATGGTAATTTTGGTATATATATATTATAACTATTATAAATGAACTATTAATAAAATTATTTTGTTATTAATCTTTAGCATTTGTTAACCATTGTCTGCTCTTGCCAAATCGATCATTCTAAAGAATTTCTGTCCTGTCCACAGCCTAGAAGCATTAAAAAAATCTATTAGTGATAGTATATGACTGTATAGTCATCTATAGTTTAAGGTCCTCACTAGTAAAACTTTAATATAATATCTCTTGAGAAGAAATTCTAGGCTATAAGTTTATTGGTGTTTGTAGTTTTGGATATTGATAGCTGGTCACATAGAAGTAAACTTAAAAAATATATATATAAGATTCTAGTAAAATGGATATAATTAAATATACAGTAGTTTACATTTTTTAAAAAAACTGCAAAAATAAAAAATTAAATAGAAATACATTTTTAAATTCAATTCTAAAATTTATATTAAAAAAACAAGAACTATGCATTAAATCAGTCAGTTTATTTAAAACTACTTTGATAAAATTATTTTATTGCGTAAATTTTATGTTAAAAAAAAAATAATTTTTTTAAAATTAAAAATGTGCGTGAAAAAAAATATAAGTTAAGAAAAATCACTGTTATTAAATGCAAACACAATGATGTTACTATAATACACATATTTTATTCTAAATAAAAAAGAATACTATGATGTTCATCTTCAATGACATTTTTTATGCATGAATAAAAGATATTGTGTAATTAATTTCAAAGTAATATATTAAATATATGAAAATATAGCTCAATCTTTCAAGAATATTAACATTATCATTGATATTATTATTGGGCGCAATATTTCAGATTGCCGAGTACAGTGTTTATAATCAATAGGCATTAAAAAAATCTTCGGACATGAAAGTTAATTATGAATAATCAATACAATATATAATTAAAAATGTCTCCCTTATTATGTATTATTCCATCAAAGGCTGAGTATTGTAGCAAATATAGGCAGCATTTACTATCTCTTGTCTATGCTCTTTCTATCCTTTCCTTTTTTTATCTTACTTTTTTGAATCATTTATTATGATACAAAGCTAAATATCAAGAACTTTTCATATCAAACAATAACGTTTTTGTATTAATTATGATTTTCATTTTGTCATTGCATATTTTATTTATTAGAAAATAATTCCAATAATTCACATCCTACTCTATAAGAAATATTATAAACATTAAATATACATCAGAGAAGATAAATAAAATTGGAAAAAATTATACAATAAATATTATATTATTTAATATTTAAACAAAAAAGCTTTTTTTTTTTTTTGACATTTTTATTGTCTTAATCTGAAATTTTTAGGTATGAAACAAGTATTTAAAAAAATAATAATAATTAAAAAATGTATTTTTTGACAACCAACATATGTTAGTGTTAATATATTATTTTCTTTTTATATATATATACCATTTATTTGTTGGAATTTGATAATCATTGTAGTTATTGCTTGGAGAAATCTTTCTAAGAAATTCCATAGGTCAAACCACTGCTGCAAATTTTGGAAGCAACTCTTTTCTGTAGATCTTTTATCTTTTGATAGAAATTTTATCTTAATCATTAATTGGAAAAAAATATACATATTTATAATCTTTTATCAAATGTTCAAAATATTCTAGTTTCTACTTTTTATTGCCTGCATTGATTTCTTCAAAATCTCTTTATCTTTCACTTCCTCAGAATTTTACCCTTCACTTCATTTTCTCTGATGAACCATATTCTGCAGGCAGTTACTTCATGATCCAGCTTTCTCTATTGTGTCATACAAAAGAGATATAAAGATCCAGGGTCATAATCATAATATTTTAAAGGTGCCCTGGATCAAATATTTATTTCATTTTATGTTTTGCATAAAATTGAGTTTTTGCTTTAAAAAAGTACATAAATCATAAGAATTTTTGGAAAAGCTAATATAAGAAGTGTAATTTTTTTCTAAATAAGTAAAAAAAAATTATATACCAAACAAGTTTTTATTTGAACACATGGAATCTGAAACCCTTCATCTTAAGTGAATAAAATAAAATAAATCAATAAATATATACATAGAAAATTGTTGTATGACTGCTTTTTATTGTCTCAGGACTCAAATGTGCATAGAGACTAAATCCAATCTTGGTCTTTATTTTTAAATATAAAAAAACTTATTATTACATTCTTTTTTTGTATTGTCAATATATATATATATAATATGTGTAATTACTTAAAAATTAAAAATAGTATATTTTAAAAAGTTATTTTATTTTAGAGACTTTTAGTGCTGTTTATATATATATTATTTTAGATAATGGTTATTCAGATCTTGCCTAACAAATACAATCATAAAGTAGAAATCATCAATTTGAATAATATAAAAAGATATATGCAAGAGTATGAAATCTGTTCTTCACACAGGTGATGGCAGACTGCAGGCAATAACTGCATTGTGTTCAGTTTAAAGATTAATTTTAAAAAAGACTAAAGCAAACCTGCCATTGTATATATAAAACACATTATTCTTTATCTGCATGAAAAAATAACCAACAATTAACAAGAGATTAAAGGATTCAGATATCTAATAATGTGATGATTATAAAAAATAAAAAAAATATGATAAGGTTGTCATAAATAATGAAAGAGATATAATCTGTGACAGACTGAAATCATGGGTTACATTACTTTTACATATCACATGATGATCAATGTCTGTAAAAAGAAGTTTAATTGAAATAAGACTTTTTGATTCCTCTTTTGAAGCTTTATAAGAATCAAACAGAGCAAATTCCTAATGTTTATTCTGTATGTTCTTGCTGTTGCATCTGCTTTACTATAAGATTCATATGGTAAACAAACATGGATGATCTGCTTACCATAATGTATCAGTCAGCATAATAAGTTTACTGGCTTTTATATCTGAATTTAAAATCAACAAACTTATGGACTTTCTTCATAGTTGCCTGATAGTTCTTAACTGAAATATCAGTTATGTGCATGAATAAATAATTTTTTATACAGATTTTTGTACATGAAAGACAAAATTAAATTATGGTTCTTATGCCCAGAAAGCAGCAATTAGTAGCTAAGGGAAGAGTGTGCTTAGAATCTCCTGATCATGCCCCTAGGCTGCCATTTCATGATGACTTTTTATTTAGATAACTACAACTTAGGATGGAAGAAGAACTATCTATTATTAAATAGGATATTAGATTTTGTGAAGTTAGAAAAAAAGGTGAAGACACAATTGGATTTTAAAAATGGACCCATAATAAATATTGGAAGCACAAGTGGATAAGGAAGTAGAAAAATAATAGTACGGAAATTAATGGTTTATCAGATAGAGGAGCAAGATTAGTTACTTAAATTAATGGAGTACTTCAAATACATGCAATTCAAGTTTATATCCCAACAAGTTACTCATTATGATGAAAAAAATAGAGGGTTTTTATATGGATGTACAACATATTTCTAATTAGATAAAACACTATTTAAAATTGTCATGGAAGACTTTAATGCTAGAATTGACTTGCTGAGTTTGCAAAAAAAAAGAAAACTTGTACATCATGATTTCATTAGCAAATTCTTTTATTCTTCCCACTCTTTTGCCATCTTGTGTAAGCTTTAGCTATCAACAGAGTGGCACTTATTAAATTCTTATTCTGTGCTGTCCTATCCAAATTTACAAACTAAATTTTCTAACTTATGGTTTTCATCAGTGAGGAGCTTTTTGGATTTTTTTGAACAGTGCACTTGGATTGTTTGGATCTAATGCACCTTTCTATCTAGCAGTAATTTTTTATTAAAGCTACTAGTGCAAATGAAATAAAAATTTTTTTTTTTTTTTAAAATTTCGGCTGGTAACTTGACAGTATCTATCATCTATTGATTACTGAAACTTACACAAAATGGCAAAAGAGTAGAAAGAATAAAAGAATTTGCTAATGAATAGCAATAAATGTAAGCTAAAGCCATGTCATGTTTTGTTGGCTATGTGATACACGATTGTTTTTATATTATGAGTTCTTTGTTTGAGAAAAATTTCTAAACAGAAATGGGCATCAAAGCATCCAAATGAAGATATGGCAGAATTGTATTACAGTTTGATTAATAGAAAAGATTTATTTCAAAGTCATAATGTTTTTAATAGATTCAACACAGGAAGTGATTAATTTTCTACTTCTTCTCCTATGTATTGATTTCTATTATAACATATCATACCATTTACACTTTCTTTGACACTTTATCAATACTTTTATTTTTATTATCTACTAGTGTAATACAAATAATAAAAATAAAAGTATTGATAAAATGTCAAAGAAGGTGTGAATGGTATGATAGGAAATGATTAAGTATGATAACATGTTAAAGCAAAACTAGAGAAATGAATACTAATAAGATAGACAGTATTAATAATCCATATCCCTAACCTTCAGAAATACTCCAATCAATTTAAATTAAGACTTGCAATATTTAGATTTTGAAGATGATCTGACTTGATTGAAACCGAGAAGAAAACTGATACTATATTAAGAATTGCAAGAAAAGAAACTGGTACAAAAAAGTAGCAATTTGCCATTGAATTTTTTATTGAAATCAGATAATGTAATAAAAAAAGAAATATGAAAAATTAATACTTTAGTATTAAAGCTACAATGTAGGGGAGGTAGGAGGCCTTTTCACACCCACAATAAATGTGTAATGCCGCAACCAAATCAAACTGAAAGAAAAGAATCCCTGCGAGTATACGTGAAAATGTATTTTTTTTAATCAACGTGATTATTTTTTTTTTTTTCCAATACTTCGACATTTTCAGTTATTGTCTAGATTTCTTTCTGACAAGAGCTAGGATAAATAAAAATGTAATAAAATTCTAATAATTAATATGTATTTTATTTTATTTTTTTTATTAAAAAAAAAAAAGTTTGTGATTTTTTTTTTTTTTTGTAATATTTCAACATTTTCAGTTATTGTCTAGATTTCTTTCTGACAAGAGCCAAGATAAATAAAAACGTAATAAAGGTCTAATAATTAATATGTATTTTATTTTATTTTTTGTACTTTTGTTTTAATTTCTTTATAAAAAAAAAAACCAACGTTTATTAGCACTTCTCTGAAAATCCCAGCATACTTTGCAATCATGTGATACATTTTTGAAGCGAAAATTTTTACTGTAACTCTCCATTTTCTGTGGTAATAGTATAGTATAAGTGAAAACTTTCGTTTTAACCCGTAAATTTCTGTTATATATTACATGGCAAGTGTTGTAGGAATATAGTTAATGTATTTTTATCCAAATTATTTAAAAATCAAAATCATTTTATATTTAAACTAATTATTTTTTTGATTAATAGTGTCATTATTGTAATATTGCAAATCACATTTTATTTTAAATGTCATTCTTAAAAGTTATTAGTGTTGAAAGTCGTATATATCTGTGAAAGTCACTTTTTTTTTTTTGGAAACTTGTTAATGTTGAAATTTTATTTTAAATGTCATTCTTAAAAGTTGTTACTGTTGAAAGTCGCATTTTTTTTTTGAAGCTTATTAACATTGAAAGTCATGCATATTTATGAAAGTTGCATTTTTTTTTTTTTTGAAACTTGTTAATATTGAAAGTTGTACTGTTTTTTTTGGGGGGGGGAGGGATTTGTTAATGTTGAAAATTGTAGATAATTGAATGCATTTGTTATTGAAAGTGATCTATATATTTATGTTTTACTATTTTTTTTTACTTATTTTTAGTCCTGAAACACAACACGGAGCATGTATTAACCTACTGCGGCTGTTCACATTCGTATCAACCTCCCGATAACTTTCTAATTTTTGCCAAAATATCATGTACAAGATCCGTGTACATGTTCTTTTTTTTTTTGCCAAAAAAAATCATGTTCAAGATCTGTGTACACATTATTTTGGTCAGATCACAAGATTACAAAGTTATCAGCGGATTGATACAAATATGAACAGGTGCAGTAGGTCTAATACATTGTTCCGTGTTGCAGCTTTAATACTAAAGTATCGAAAAAATTAAAAAATGATCCATTAAGATGAATTAAATATCTAAAATTTTGTAAAATGGTACAAAAAGTAGTTAATATGAATTGGCAAGAAAAATTACAGAAGAGAAAAGTATAAAATAACATCTTAGTATTGAAAATAAAATTGTTAATGCAATCATCAGAAAATGTTTGGAACTAATATATAAAGAATTTTATAATAATAAAGAATATCCCCTACAATTATTATATCTTCTGAATAGCCCAGCATTTTAAATGAAGAAGTGAGACATGCAACTGAATTTATGAAAAAGCTCTAGATTATTGAGCAAGTAAAATAAAAAAATTGTTAGCAAAGTTGGATACTAAATATGTAAATGATAAAGATGTACCAGATAATTTTAAAAATGCAAAAGTAATATTGATATTAAAAAAATATTAGAAATTAAAGATTTATCAATTCTATAAAAAAATCTTTTTCCAAAATAATTCAACTCATTTTCAGCAAACCTTGGATTCTAATCAAACAAATGAATGAGACTATCATATTCTGAAGAATATTTATCAAAATGCAACAGCAATGATTAGATTATACTGTAGTAATAAGAAGATATGGAGAATGTAAATTAGAAATAAAAAAACTGAAAACTAAATACATGATTGAAAGAACAAACAGGTATCACCAACATCACTAAAAGAATTGAGCTGAGTAGATCATATTTTTAGAGGATATAATACAATTGAAGTTTTATAGTGGACCTCAAAATATTGTAAAAAAACTCAGAAAAGGACCACATGTGAGTCATATGGCTGAAATAAAAAAATTTATTGTTGTGTTGTGAAGACAAGAGACTAGAGATTGGAGAAAATGGTTTAAACCTGGACTTTCATCTGAAATGGATCGATAATCAGAATATATATTTAGCTCAATATAATTTAGAAAGTGTGATCAAAAAAACAAAAACAAAAGACTTACCACCAATCCCTTCCATAAGAGAATTATATAAAAATGAAAAAGAATCTTAATTATTAAATGGTTATAAATAATAACAATAGTAAAAAAAAAAAAAAAGGCATGTAAATAATTATCAATAAAAAATCATGCATAAATTGTAATTAAACTTGCAAGATGTTGCTAGTACTAAAACATAATAAAAAAATGTAATGATTTTAACTAAGCATAACCTTAAAAAAAGTTATATATTCATTAAGTACCTTATAAATTTATAGCTGATATATTATTAAAAGAAACACTTTAAAATTAATATTAAGTTCAAATAAATATCTTTAATTAGGCTTGAAGTTATAATACTTCCATTTATTAGTAAATATAATTAAAGAAAAATTCAATTACCATAGCTTTAATGAATCATGAGTTTATAAGCTGATTTTCAGCATCTGTATTGATGAATAATCATATAATTGTTTAAGAGATGATGTGGCATTTGAGCACAATAATGACCAATTAAACATTTAGCAGTTCTTTTTTTTTTTTTGCCTTTAATTTGAGAATCAATGACAGAATGTTTAGCTAGTCTAAATCCTCTATTTTATCATGGCATTAAACTTGCATAGGGAAGATTCTGCATTGGGAGCAGTAATGCATTGCAAACTATGTGTTGTAAGGTTGAATAATTAACAATTATTAGATAGCCTTGCCATATAATGCTAAATTATTAAAATATGGGACTTTAGACTAGAGTATATAAAAGTGAATTACTGTTACCAATATAATTTGTAATTATTATTATTGCTAAACAGAGAACTTAATATATTCAAAAGAAAGTGACATAGCGGTATACCAATGAGCAGGTATAAGACAGAGCTAAGATATGCAAATCATTAAGTGAAAGCCAATAATATGCAATCTTCAAAAGTTATAAGAGGAAACTATATTCTAAGACATCCTCCACCACACTTCATGCTAAACAAAACAACAAAGTGAAAACAAATAAAGATGCTTATAAGACCTTGTCAGCTATACTATTGCAAGTTGGGATGCTTGATTATAGGTGTATTCATAAAATTTCATTTCATATGCATCAGAATGTAAGTAAAGCTGGTTGGAGAAGTTCAGCATCAATTGCTGCAGAAGAATCAAAAATTATAAGGAAAATGTTGCACCAATATGTAACATGGCTTTTTTTAAAAAAATAAATGCAAAATCTTATTATTGTTCTAACAAGGAAACTTATCACCCACTGTTTATATTCAAGTTATGAAAATAATATTAATTTCTCAATATGGAGATATTGGATGTAAAATAATTTAACCAGTTCAGAAACTGGCTACTTATTATAATGATGTTAATCAAAACTCCACACCTGGAAGTGGGCTGATGAAGTATAATGCATTGTTCCAAACCCTTCCAGAAAATGTTTCCATATATATATGTATTCATTTTTTAGATATCAGTCATGGAATAAATTGTGTTTAAAATATTCAGGTAATAAAATATATTAAAAATTACAAAGAAAGAAAATGTTATAAAACTACAAATTCAGGAAAATATAAATAAATATATAAACATAGGTACAAATCCAATACAATTAGATGGAAAATATTCATTAATTAAATTATTTTTTATAGATTTGTTTTGTAAATTGGAAAATTAGATTGTAATAATTGAATTTATTTATTAATCTTTATATATATATTAAATATTGCCCACTGGACACTGGATGGAGTTGCTAAGAATAGTTTATCATGTAATTGTAAAAGAGAAAACATTTTGATAAGGTTTCTGTAAGGAATGAAAACCTGGTTTGATGTTAAATTAAATTTTATTTACAATAAATTTGTTTATTATCAATTTTATTTAACTGATTATTATTATAAATATACTGCAGGACTCAAAAAATTCAACCTGGATAAGGATTTTGATCAGAAAATATAGAATTTGTTTAACTTCATCATAAAAAAAATTTCATAGGATTTCCCTCATTAGCTATTAGACATGGGAGTTAAAGCACTTCAAATTAAGCATATATATAATTCCTATCCTTAGTATTTGAAACCCCATTTTCAGATCAGTTTTTGGTTTTTCCTTTTATCAATGACACCTTGAATTCAAAATTAGAAGGAATGCATATATGAATTCAGTAACCATCTTTAACTCCCCTTTATTTGTCAAGTTTAAAATTTCAAATTCAAATTAGTGTAAGATTTCCAACTGAAATCAATCTGCTGCATGCATATATATATCCCAGTTCTCACTGATAAAGGCAAAATCCAGAAATTCCAATCTGAGAGTAGATGTTCAAATACTAAGAATAGGAATTATATATGCATCTGCAAATCACTGTTTATTCTAACTTACACTAGATGTCAGTAAGGTGGAAAAATAAATATGAAAAAAGTGATTATACAGAAAGTGAATTATTGGTTTTTATGCTGGGTTTGGGAAAAGATAAGGGGGATTTAGATATAAAGGTTATAGAGTTGACAAAAATTATGTTGTGGAAATGGGATAGAGCAGATTATGGGTAAATTTAGAGTGGGGAATGTAAAAGAAAGTGGCTAACAGGTTTATCTGGGCATAATTGCTGAGATATTCTTGACTTCGTTTAAGGAGAAGCCATAATACATCACATCACATCAAATCACATGTTTTACTGTTTAAGCCACTATATGTTTGGTAATTTAAATATATATGATTCCTATTAATCCTCAATCTCTATAGCTGCTAGATTGCTTTCCCCGTGGGAATGAGATGTACATAATGCTAACAGTCTTTACACAGAAAATATTCTTCATCAACATAAAAACAATTTCTTGCTCAGTTACAACAAATTAAAACATATCCTGTATCAAATATCTCAGTTCAACAAAATGGCAAGATTCCTATTTATCTCTCTTTATCTATGCCTGAATGTTTATTTTCTGAAGGCAGAAAACAAAGAAAAGTTTCTCCAAAGATTCTTCACTCATAAAAAAAATCTCCTAGCTGTTTCCTCATATTCCTAAAGGTTTGTATTTTGTTGGCAAAAAATAAAGATAAATCCAATTATTTATTCATCCACAAATAAGTCCTTCTAAACATTCTTCCAGTAAAATCAACATAGAAAATATAATTGTCATAGTATTTCCCTCCATATATATTAGACATGGGAATTATAGCATTTGAGAATATATCAGGAATTCCAAACATTCAAGAATATTATGATGATAAAATAATCAATAGATGCCTGCTTCAAGGAAAAGCTTACAACACTGATTTTCCAATAATGGTTAAAGCAGTCCAATGTAGTGAACTAAAGAAATATGTTTTATTATGAACTGTGATTGAGATTTGAAAGTCAATTAAAAATCACCCAGAAGAGAAGTAATAAAAACATTCAATGATAATATTATACTTTTAGGGGTAAAATCATTAAAAATCTGAGACATGTTGAGATTTAAGTGTTCAGGAACCAGTACAGTAATTATATCTAATTATTTGAGACTATAGTTTTCAAAGAAACATTAAAAAAATTACTGAAGCAGACCCATCCCTTAGTGTAGCTAGAAGCTATTTAATAATTCTTTTAATGAAGCTGCTGTACAAACTACCAAAATAATAAATATATTAGACGAGAAACTGTGAAATTCATTATGGATAAAAATCATAAATTTTATTTCATGAATAGAAGGTTTCAACCATCCAATTACTGTGATAATTAGATGTAGATTTAATTGAATAGCAAATTAAAGTTGCAAGTGCTAAGAAACTACTACAGAATCATAATGTTTAATGATTTAAAAGATATGCCTTCGAAACTCATATGTATACTGGAAATTTAGACAATGGATTTATTTTAGATGCCAGTAACTCTTATTTGTCAATTTCGGCAGCTAAATGTCATATTCGTATTAACACTGAAGTTCAGCAAAGAGATGAAGTTTTGGTGCATTATAATTCAATGTTGACTATAATATTATGGATCTAAATATCAATCTAATCTTTTTGAGAAATTTTGCAAATAAATCAAGAAGGTTTATTAGAAATGTTCACACTGATTTTATCCTTCAGTATTATAAAAAATTACTCAAAACATATCCAGATGATATAAATGGAGAGGTTTTTTTTTTCAACAAAAGGAATTATAAGATTGTTCTCCATTGTCATCACATTCAAAAAATATAAGTACAAATTATATAACAGAATATCAACTTGCTATCTTTCATGCTAAATGGAGCAAAATAAAAAGATATACATAAAGATGCTATCTAAGTATAAAATTTCATCTCATATGCAGCAGGATATAGGTACAATTGAAAGTGTTCGGCAACAATGTTTGCAGAATGGCTATCACAGCAGAAAGCTAAATCAGTTAGAGACATGGCTTATACTAAAAATAGTTTAATATATGTCAAATCATCATCAGTTATTAAAAAATACAATAGATTAGAATCTATATGACAGATATATTCAAAGACAAAATTAAATGATTTAAAGATTTTTAAAATATCTAACAGATTGCTATGTTTAACGTCTTTTTCAAAATCAATAAAAAAACCCTGCTATCTTAAATATCATTTGCAATAGTCATTACAATTTCAAATGCATCTCTTACGATTCAAAAATCAATCAAATTTACATCATCAATGAAATATTATTTAACTTTACATTTTCCATAATTTGGTATTATATTTAAAAATTAAATTTAATTAATAACAGTCATTGGAAAGTTATGGATTAAAGATGACTTTTTAATTACCTAATTATAGTAGCTTTGCTTTAGAAGAACATACCTACCTGTCATTAATGCTGGATCAGATTTCTTGTCCTCTTTTTTGTTAATACCACTAAACACACTCAAAAGTGATTGAAGAATATGAGCAGCAGAAGTGAGATAATTTTCATTTTCTGTTCTAAATAACCGGCAAATGGCAGATACAATCTTAAACTCATTTACAAGTTGTTTAGCCTATTACAAATAAAAATATAATAACAATAATTAGTAAAAATTATAGACAAAATTAAACACATATAATCAGCAACTGGGAAAATATTTTGTTTTCAAAATGAATTTAATTACAAATAGAAATTATGGGAGGGGAACAATCATTTACATCAATACCAATCAGTATAATAATATTAAGAAACATACATAAGAATAAATTTATATACAAAAACATTGTTAAAAACATTTATCCATTTAATTACTTGTGGTTTCAATATGTCAAAAATGAAATAAAAATATAGTGAGCATGAAATCATTTTATACCTTATACTATGTGCTACGACATTTTGCACTGTCTGTCTTTTTTTTTTTTACAAAAATTATAAAATAAAATGGCCGAACGAGAAGATATGGAAGTTATGCTTTGTGACATGTGCAAGGGTGGGTAAAGAAATGGGGATTAAATTTAGTGAAGAAAAATCAAATATAATGATGGTTAATACTGGAGAAAGAGAAGATGTAGAATTTTTATTGGGAGATATTAAGTTAAGTGTGGTGAATAGATATAGTTATTTGGGGATTATTTTAAGTAATCAAAAAAATTATTTGGATGAATGGGAGAAAAAATTGATAAATGAAGCAAAGAAAAGAAAGGGATTGATAAAGAAATTAACATTGTTTTCATATAATATATATGATGTAGCTAGAATTATATGGAAGGGAGTTGCAGTAGCCGGGTTAACATATGGTAATGATGCATTATGTGTTAGTAAAGGGTATTAGATTATTTAGAAAAAGTTCAAAAGGAAGTAGTAAGACATGCATTGGATGCAATGTATGGACAGCAAAGGAGGCAATTCAAGGAGAAATCGGATGGTCAAGTAGATTGCAGTTTATGGATAATAAAAGAATAGCCAAAATAGTATTTAATTGGGTTATGAGTAAAGGCCAGGCAACAAGATGGGTAAGAAAAGTAATGTGGTATGCAAAAGATTTGGATAAAGAATTTATATCAGTATATTTGTACAAAAGATGGGATGATTGTGTTAGGAGGATTGTTGAGTGTTATAATGGTAAGAATGGGATAAAAGAATAGATTTATTAATAAAGAATAGGGAGTCAGAGAGATGGAGAACTAGTATGAAGAGTAAAAAGAGTTTAAATATATATAGAAGTAAACAAAGTACTAGGTGCGAGTTAATATATGATAATAGTAAGGAAAGTAGTTTATTGTTTAAGGTTCGAACAGGATCTTTAGCAACAAGAGAATATACATGTAAATGGAAAAATATGGGTGATTTAGTCTGTAAATTGTATAAGGAAGGAATAGAAAATATTAGGCATGAATTAATTGAATGTAAATGCTTGAAAACAGAAAAAGTACATATGAAGTTATGGAAAAATAAATATGAAAAAAAGTGATTATACAGAAAGTAGATTATTGGTTTTTATGCTGGGTTTGGGAAAAGATAAAAGGGATTTACATGTAAAGGCCATAGAGTTGACAAAGATTATGTTGTGGAAATGGGATGGAGCAGAATATGGGAAAACTTAGAGTGGGGAATGGAAGGTAAAGTGGCTAACAGGTTTCTCTGGTCATAGTTGCTGAGAGATTCTTGACTTCGTTTAAGAAGCCACAGTACATACATCATCATCACATCAATCATGTAAATGGAAAAACGTGGGTGATTTAGTCTGCAAGTTGTGTAAGGAAGGCATAGAAAATATTAGGCATCTGTTAATTAAATGTAAATGCTTGAAAGCAGAAAGGATACAAATAATAATGTGTGAAAGAATAAATATAAGAAAAGTGATTATACAGAAAGTGGGTTATTGATTTTTATGCAGGATTTGGGAAAAAATAAGGGGTAGTTAGATATAAAGGCCAACGAGTTGAAAGAGATTTTGTTGTAGAAATGGTATGGAGCAGGATATGGAAAAACTTAGTGTGGGGAATGGAAAGGGAAGATATAGTGTTTAACAGGTTCCTCTGGGCATTGTTGCTGAGAGATTCCTGACTCCGTGTAAGAAGAAATCACAGTGCATCACATCACATCACAACCATATTGTGAAAACACATTCGACAATCATGGTTATTTATTTATTTATGAACAGCGTTCATCCAATGTAATTTTAAAACATAATCTGGGTCAGATTTAAATTCTATAAAAGGAATCCTTAACTACTTAAATTTATTATACTTATTTTCTTTTTTTAACCAAACTATCTCGATCTACTCAATATTAATAAACTTATTTAACATATCTTTTCTCAAAGAAATATGTGCTATCACTTAACCTACATATATTAAAAGTACCACATAATTATAAAAAAATATATACAAGAAGTGAAACTCCAGGGCAACTTACTGGATAGCGACACTTAAACCCTCTCTCGCAAATGTCAAATACTATTCAAAACCTACTGGTCCTTTTAGATCAAATACGCAATCTTTATTTTGATATATATATATATCGGTAGTATAACAAAAACAACAAAAAAGAATTATTAGAAAAACAACAAGAGATATATTGATTAATTTGAGTTAATAAAATACACATAATTGCTAAACTCTGTAAAATTCTCTCTATTGTTGAAACTTATTTCTCTTTATAGTTAAGTATATTATGCCATTATACACTAAAAAAATATTTCTTGGAGAAAGTCATAATTACCCTGATCAATCAATGTAGTTTCTTGATCATGTGGGAAAGAGTTCTTATATGAATCTTAATTCAATGGTTGGTGTGGATTTTCTATTATTTCCATTTTGTCCAATTTCCTCGGCTAGCTCTACATGTTTAAATTTCACTATGTCAGCATTTACACATTGGCATTTCCAGGTGGTGGTGATGGAAGAAGTTCCCTGAGAGGAGAGTTCTGGTCCCTCTTAGCCATTCGACATATTCTCTGCACTCTATAATTTCTTTTGTTTAATTTATCTTTTCAATATTTTAAATTGTATATCAGTCTGAGCTAAATCAAAACCAAATGGTCAAGCACAATCTCAAGCAAAATATCAAGTAGTTCTAGACAAAAGGCTACTCTGTAATTTATAGTTTTCGAATCCTTTCAAAGTCTGGATTCACACTTTTATTTTATATTCTTTTTTGGTCATATTTTGCCTTTAATCCCATAGAAACATTCCAAATCAATGAGCGTAATAGATAACAAAAATACTTTCACTATCAGAAGTCTCAACAATATAATCCCTACTCCCCCCCTGTCCCTTTTCTAAGAATTCTTTTAATTTAGAAACATACAAAAAAATACTTTTATTCAAAATTAAATGTCAAGATTTAATTCATAACTAAATACTTAATAGATGAACTTAATCATAGAATTAAACTTGGTTGGAATGCTTTTGGTAGAAATAACTTGATACTAAAAGGAAATATACCTATGTGTTTGAAAAGGAGTTCTTATTATGGATCTGAGACTTGGACACTTAATAGAAGAGCAATACAGAGACTTCAGACCACTCAAAGAAATATGGAGAGATGCATGTTGGGAGTAACAAGAAGAGATCGAAAACGCAATATATGGGTAAGGGAACAAACTGGTACTATTTAAGAGGGTAAAAGAATTCATATTATATTGACGATGTTGATTTATCCTGTATTTCCGTCCACTCCCACTTACTCTCTTTTCTTAGTAGTTGAACAAGTGCTTCTTTATCCATAGAAAAATTCTTGTAAAACCTTTGATAGAAATTACATATACCCAAAAATGACCTAATTTGTTTTCTATTCTTTGGCTGAGGAAATCTAACGATAGCTTCGATCTTGTCACAGTGAGGTCTCACATCTTGAGCACAAACAAGATGACCCAGAAATGTAATTTCATCTTGTAATATACTACTTTTCTTTAGATTTATTGTGATGTTTTTTTGGTGGTCTCCCTAAGAAACATGATCAAGTTTTCCAAATGTTCCTGAGGCGACCGTGACGCTATCACAACATCGTCCATATAATATGAATTCTTTTACCCTCTTAGATAGTACATGGTCTAAACATCGAAGTAGCCCTGAACCATTGTTAATGAGTCCAAATGGAACTCATTGAAACATGTATGTAAAGCCTTCATAGTAGAATGCAGTGTAGTTTTGGTCATCAGTGTGGAGTGGCATCTGCCAATAGCTTGATGTCAAATCGAATGACAAAAAATATTTTTTTCCCTTAAATTCCAACAGCAAATCTGTAATTTGTAGCGGTACCTCCCGATCAGATATAGTAATAGTATTTAACTGATGAGCATCTAAGCGTACTCTCATAGAGCCGTCTTTTTTTTTTTTTTACTGTTACCAGAGGGTTTATACATGGTGACTGTTGTTTTTTTATGATATCCCATTATTCCATCTGTTGTATTTGTTTATTTACTTCACCTTTGTATTTGACTGAAAACGGGTACAACCTACCCTGGAAATATGTTTCTTCTTAACTTTCATTCGGTGAACATAGCCTTTTATAATTTCAGGTTTTGTGGCAAATATTTGTTCGCATTGCAAAAGTACCTTTTTAAGTTGACTTTCTTAGCCACTATCATTACTCCCCAATTCAGTTACTTTATGCTATATTTCTTTGTATATATCCTTGGTTACCATATATGCTACCTTATTGTTATTCTGTCTGATTACTAAATGGCATTTTTTCATTTTCTATTACTATATTCTTTTCGCTATAATTAATGTTTGTCCTGGTTTGATGTATAAAATCCGACCCCAGTATAAGATCCTCTACCAAGCCTGACATCGACAATAACATTTGCTGTATCTTTTTTTTCCCCATTTGTATTTACCCATACATTTGTATAGGGTCCAACTTATCTCTTTCCCATTAGCCATAGTTATTTTGGACTTTCTTAATGGTAACAACTGTATTTTCACCTTCTGACTTCTGATTTGATTTAATATTTTGTTCGAGATTATGGAGACCTGCTCCCTATGTCTAGCAAAGGTTGTATCTCTATCCCCTGTACTTTTATCAATATCACAGGGCAGATATGTACAGCCATTCTCTGAATCTTTTCTTATTCTTCAATGACTACATTTAACAGTTTATGTAGTCATTCTTGTTCCTCTTCTTTCTGTATGCTTTCTTCATCTCTAAGGACTTCCAAAATGTCTTCCAATCCTTCACACCTACAGATCGCTAATCTTCCTTGTACATTTTTCAGCATATTTTTTTTTATGATACTTGTAATCTGATGTTCTGGAATAGGATATTCTATCACTCTTCTCAATTTCACCATTTGTTTTAAAAAAAAAGTATCTATACCCTAACCCCTCTTCTTTTTTATACCTTTCTAATTCTATATGTCTTCACATCTTTTCTTGTCTCTCTACTTTACAAAATATATGCATTAATTTTTTTTTTTTTTGTACTGTTTAAGATTGTCCGGTCTTTTATGGATACTCCACCAATCTCTTGCTGTGCCCACCAAATGATTACTTGCTATAATTATCTTCTATTCTTCCTTTGCCTTGTACATCCAAAAACATTCCTCCAATGTTTCGAAGTATTCAAATGAGATTTCCTCTCCTTCTCCTCCAAATATTTTTTTTTTAATTCTACCTTGCATTTTTATCTAAAATATTTTCCAAATACTTCCAAAATTCAAAACCCTCCCCTACTGGAATACTATCTCCCCTATTTCACCACCCAAACCTGCCTCAACTACCTTTTTTTTTACCCTAAACTCAGGCCGTTTCGTATGCCATTTTCTATCCCTTTTACTATGTGCCATGACATTTTGCACTGTCCATATTTTATTTTTTTTTACAAAAATTACAAAATAATATGGCTGAATGAAGGCACCACTAGGTATATAACCTAGAACCAAATTGTGTAAACATGTTCGACAATCATTGTTATTTGTTTATTTACGAACGGCGATCATCCAATGTAATTTTAAAACTTAATCTGGGTCGGATTTAAATTCTATAAAAGGAATCCTTAACTATTTAAATAATATTAAATTAAAACAAACACTTAATTAAGATTGAATTATTTATTATACTTCTTTACTTTTTTTTTAACCAAACTATTTTGATCTACTCAATACTAATAAACTTATTTAACGTATCTTTTCTCGAAGGAACATACCTATGTACATTAAAAGTACCAAATAATTATGGAAAAATATATACTAAGGAGTGAAACTCCAGGGCGACTTACTAATAAGAGTGTGTTGGATAATGACACTCAAACGCTCTCTCGCAAATGTCAAATACTATTCAAAATCTACTGGCCCTTTTAGATCGAGTACACAATCTTTATTTTCATATATATATATCGGTAGTATAACAACAACAAAAAAGAGAATTATTAGGAAAACAACAAAAGATATAATATTGATTAATTTGAGTTAATAAAATACACATAATTACTAAACCCCTTAAAACCCTCTCTATTGTTGAAACTTATTTCTCTTTATAGTTAAGTGAATGTCTTTCATTATTATATTATGGCATTATACACTTAAAAAAATATTTCTTGGAGAAAGTCATAATTATCCTGATTGATCAGTGTAGTTTCTTGATCCTGTGGAAAAAAGTTCTTATATGAATCTTAATCCAATGATTGGTGTGGATTTTCTGTTATTTCCATTTTGTCCAATTTCCTCGGCTAGCTCTACATGTTCAAATTTCACTATGTCGGCATTTATATTGGCAGTTCCAGGTGGTGATGTGAAGCAGTCAATCTTAGCTTAAGATTGAGCTTCATGTTTCCATCTACTGACTTTTATTCAAACCCTATTTCCCATACTGCTCCTTTTGTCGTGTATGTTTATTTTATGTATACATTTGAGATGCGCACCTAAATTATAAAATTTTAACTTTTAAATTAACATTTTTATTATTAATTTTATGATTATTAATTCTTTTATTAAAATACATAGGTGCAGCTCAAATATATATATATATATAGGAGCAAAATACTAACAAAATATTGATTTTTTTAAAATATTTTATTATACATCATTTTTTAACTTTTTCTTTTTAAATTGCTTGTTTTTTTTATTCAACTATTATAAAATCCAATATGGAAGATGTGACTGTTGTTAATTGTCCAAAAATAATTGAAGGGTTGGTAAACACTATTGTTTTAATCTGGGGGAGGTATTTTTAATTAAAATTTTACTTAAAATAAATGGGATTAAGTAGATTAAAGATTTTCTTTTGTATAAACATGTTGTCAAATCTATTTCTAATCTGGCAATAGATTTGAATTTATTTTTGGACGTTATCTTACTGTTGCATCTTCAAAAACAACCTATAAAGAAAAAGTATAAAATGACTGAATTTTGAGTCACAGAGAGATTAGCTACTATTGAGAGAACTGATTGTAAATATATTAACATCGCTGTGAAACTAAAAATGATGTAGCAGTAAATCCACCACTCTTCTCGGCCCTATGGGTCATCATCTGCCGCTACTGTAATCTCCTGCTGCCCTGAAATGAAGAAAGGTCTAAAAAAGAACTTTAGAATGCTAATAGAAGTTTTCTGCCACCGAAGTACTTGCATTTCAATCGCCGTGCACGTGGCATACTTTAAATGGACTCTTAAAATTGAAAGGTAAATTTCCAAGCCGCCACCTAATAGTCAAACTAAATCTAGCCTAGCTCATCTATCAATATGTCTTCTAATGTATTTAACTTTGTTTTAGTTTTAATATGTAATTTGCTCTTTAAGTAATTTATTTTATTTAATTCTCTCTCATATGCTCTAATTTTCTTTAACTTTGGTGCGGTCATTTATTTATAGTTATTTATTACTTGATTTTATTTGCCAATCTCAAACAAACTGGCGAGCTTAATTTATAAAAATCTTTTCTGTCATTTTTATGTAAACCTTCATGAAGCAAGTTATTAATGTCCCCTTTTAAAACATAACGCAGTATTAATTAATACGCTCGCCAGATTGTTTTATGTCGGCATTTTGTCTGTGCTTTAGTATCAAAAAAATGTATATATTTGTTTAACTCGGGATTTTCTACCCGGGGAGAATCCAGAACTTTGGCAGATTAACGCTTTGAAATCTTGTAAAATATTCTTTATTTATTTCTAAAGAGGTGACCGATTGTTTGTTTTCTATATAACTGCTAGTTTTTTTTTTTTCTATACTCTTAAAATATCAAATACAGTATTTAAATATTCCAGTTATTGTAAAATCAACGAAGGTGGGATTGATTTATTTAAAAATAGCAGAAAAGGGATGGGGGTAAATCTTAATGTTTCTTTTACTAAATAAAATCTTCATGTATATTTTATTAAACAAAATCTTCTCTATATATATATATATTATAGTGGCATAGCGTATTATTTATATAAAGTATAGTATTCAAACAAGGGTCATTTATTTTAAAGCAGTAAAACTTATTCAATGTTGTTAGAGACATTTATCATACTGCGTTACTGACATTTGGCCTATATTCATATATATATATTACGTGCTTCTAGTCTTCTAGTGTGGGGGTTGCGACAAGTTCGAACCCATAGATTTCTCCTCATATCTCGTTCCGTAGATAGTTGAGCTATCCAGAACATTTATTTCGTATAAAAATGCCTCTGGCGGTGATCCCGTAAGTTTGGCACACGCTATGCATATCTACTTATTTCGTATAAAGGGCCTCTGGTGGTGATCCCTAAGTCTGGCACACGCTATGCCCATCCACTTCGTCTTTCGTCCAGAAGCATGACTTTTCCTGTTATTTCTTGGTTATAATGTCAGTACCGCAAACTTCGTATATTTATTTCTTTTGCTTCATGACCCAGTTTTAATGCTCTAATATTAAAATGCGCTCTGCTCAAAATATATATCAATGCCAAATATTAATAGCCAGATTAATTTCTAATGTTATTTCAATCTTATTATACAATCCCACAATCGTAACTTATTTCTATATTTAAGAGTATCTATATGCCTTGGGAAAAATAAAGCTTTGGTCTCACTCTTGTTAAAATAATTTTTCATTAAATATTTTGTCATAGATTCAAATATAATCAAATGTTTTCAAATGTATTTTATTTATTTTCATGACCGTAATGGCATGAAAATAATTTATCTTATATGTATAATGAATCTCAGAGCACTCACCTAGGTAGTGTTAGTCACCATGTTTCAGAACCGTAATCCAAAGCGTTAATAACAATTTTATGTGAATTCTTTTTTCTAATAATAGATTGGCATCTTAATATTAGACCCACCAAAGATGTGTGCTTATTTATAATATATTTTTTAGCTAATAAAGAGCATATGAAAATAATAGCGTGAATGACACTATGTAATCCTCTATCGCTTGGTAAACCGCTTGCTCATTCACGCACACACTAATGTATATAATTAATTTATAAATGTATGTAAATAATTTGTTATTATATTAAACTATATTTTTATTGTCTAACTTATTTGAGTAGTTCGAATTCCTCTTTTCTCCACTTCCAAATGTACAGCCATAGTGATATATATATTAGTTTAGTTGGCCGGATTTAAGATTAATTCTCGTGTGCCATCATTATTATGTTATTCATTAGGTGTTAGATCTGGGGCTTAGAGAGTGGGTTCGAATTCAGGCTGGTCCTTGACCTAAATCTCAGGCTTGACTGGGTTTGAAGTACATTTTGTGAGTTCCAGCTCATGTTAGATAGATAAAGATGTTTTGTTAGATGGATAAAGATGTTTTGACTGGTACAGATGGAAGGAGAAGTTCCCCGAGGGGAGAGTTCTGGTGTCTCTTAGCCGTTCGAAATTCTCTGTACTCATTAATTTCTTTTGTTTAATTTATCTTTTTTAATATTTTAAATTATATATAAGTCCGAGCTAAATCAAAACCAAATGGTCAAACACTATCTCAAGCAAAATACCAAGTAGTTCTAAACAAAAGGCTACTCCGTAATTTATAGTTTTCGTGTCCTTTCAAAGTCTGGATTCACACTTTTATTTTATGTCCTTTTTTGGTCATATTTTGCATTTAATCCCATAGAAACATTCCAAATCGATGAGCGTAATAGATAACAAAAATACCTTCACTATCAGAA
The DNA here is from genome assembly GCA_028023455.1 of Epiperipatus broadwayi. Classification (NCBI taxonomy): domain Eukaryota; kingdom Metazoa; phylum Onychophora; class Udeonychophora; order Euonychophora; family Peripatidae; genus Epiperipatus; species Epiperipatus broadwayi. The sequence continues at coordinate 11,863,115 of JAQFVV010006219.1, read as the reverse complement.
ATCTCAACAATAGAGTTAATTATACTTTTTCTCTCTTTTCTTTTCCTGCTGTCTCTTGTCCAAAGAATTATTTTAATTTAGAAAAACACAAAAAAAAATTTTATTCAAAATTAAATTTCAAGATTTAATCTTAACTAAATACTTAAACTGAAGAAAGGCTGATTTCTTCAAGATAATTAAACAAAAGACAAAAAAAAAAAACCTTTTAAAATCATATTTCAAAATAACGTATACGCATTTTTACTAAATTATATATATATGAGATGGCAGAAAATACTAGTTCAACCTGTTTTAGTCACAGTTATTTACTAAGAATATTCTCTGATAGCAACAGGGAAAATACTCATTTTATCATGATGCAATGTATTGCATACCAATTACTAATGATACTAATAACTCAATGTTTTTGCATTATGCAATAGTGATCTTTATGTGATGCAACATGAAATGATCATCCTTTAGAATAAGTCAAAAGTTTCTGCAAATAACCATATATCCAAAGATCCTGTTAACCAAGTTAAATGCTCTCACTCTTAAATCTTTTGTATATAATAAACCCATCTATTTTTTCTTCTTCCTATTATTCTCTTCCAATTTACAACAAACAAATTCTTCTATTAACACTGACACAATATCTTCTATCATATTTCAATAAAAAATATTTTGTAAATGTCTTCTATCATATTTCAATAAAAAATATTTTGTAAATGACAATATCATGTTATATTAACCACTTTCACTATAAAGGCTTAACAACAAATATATATATATGTTGAATTAAATATTTCCATGAATTGTTATTATAATAAAGAATAGAAATGAAAAGATAATATTCATGTAAATAGATAACCTCTGATGTTTCCAAGGAATTATTAATCACTACTAACTGACAATCCCTGAGGCTAAACAAGTTTTCTGATAAACCTATAATAGCTCTTTTGTTGGAGCTTTTTGTTGAAATAAAAGGAGTCCTCTTTTACTTCAAACCCAGAAAACTATTTTTATAAGTGAGAAAATGTGAAAGAATAGCATCTTTCTTGACATTCTGTAAATATTATTTTAAATTTCTCCAGAGAGTTGTATATGCTGAATTAAATATTTCCATGGATTGTTATTTATAATAAAGTATAGAAATGAGATAATATCCATGTAAATAGAAATAACCTTTAATCTTTGATGTTTCCAAGGAATTATCAATTACTATTAACTGACAATCTCTGAGGTTAAACAAGTTTTTTCATTAATCTATAATAGTACTTTCACCAGTTTTTTTTGTTGAAATAAAAGTGGTCCTCATTTACTTCAAACCCAAGTCTTTATATAGATTTAAACCAGAAAACTATTTCTTATAGATTCTGGAAACATTATTTTAAACTTTTCCAGAAAGTTCTATATGTCGAATTAAATATTTCCATAAATTGTTATTATAAAAATAAAATGGTTAAAGATTATCACTATTTACATGGATATTATCTACTCATTTCTATTCTTTATTATGATAATAATTCATGGAAATATATAATTCAACATATACAACTGTCTGGGAAAGTTTAAAATAATATTTGAAGCATGTCAAGTAAGATGCTATTTTTTCATATTCTCATACCTATAAAAATAGTTTTCTGGGTTTAAATACATATAAGAACTGAGGACCCCTTTTACTTCAGCAAAAAACTCTGACAAAACAGTTATTATAGGTTATAAGGATTGTCAGTTAGTAATAGTTAATAATTCCTTAAAAACATCAAAGGTTAAAGGTTATCTCTATTTATATGGATATTATCTCCTCATTTCTATTCTTTATTATAATAATCAATGGAAGTATTTAATTGGACATATAATTCTCTGGAGAAGTTCAAAATATTTACAGAATACAAAGAAAGATGCTATTATTTTGCATTTTCATACCTATAAATAGTTTTCTGGGATTAAATCCAAATAAGAATTTGGGTTTGAAGTAAAATAGGATGCCTTTTACTTCAACAAAAAACTCCAACAAAAGAGCTATTATAAATTAATGAGAAAACTTGTTTAGTCTCAGGCATTGTCAGTTACTAGTAATTGATAATTCTTTGGAAACATCTATGGTTAAAAAGTTATCTCTATTTACATGGATATTATCTCCTCATTTCTGTTATTTATTATACATATATATATATTCTCTTTACTTTTATATTTCTCTCACTTCCTCTACAATTTATTCTGATCTCTTTCAACATTCTACATTCCAAAAATGTTTCAATACCATCTCTTATCAATCATCTCCATATAACAGTTTAAATTCTTTCCTGATATTCAGATTATACATAATTTATCTTAATCCTCTTTTAACATTCTACAATCCTAAAATAAATGTTCAATTTTCATCACCAAATAACAATCCAAATTCTTATCCACTTTCATATTTTTCCCTTGATATCCAAAGTTATTATCCTTAAATATCATAGGATCACCATTTCCTATGCTTACACAAGCTGTTAAACCTGACAAATTCTTTATATAGAACTGTGTTCCAATGCAACCCACCCATAGTAATCAATGGATGCAAGAAGGTTTGTGCATAAAAGCCCTATCTTCTGCCTACTCAGCCAATATTCCCAAACTAGTTTTTAGCTTGTGGAATGATGGTAATTATGGTTACTAAAGAACCAAAGACACCAAAATGTATAGATATTGAACTGGGTTCAGATCTGTATGATTATATAAGCAAATGAGCTTGGATTAAAAATACTGTTTCAATTTTGAACTCGCAGCTTTATAGTTAACTGAAAAGATAAAAGATGACTGCTGGAGGGTTGTATTAGAGTCTAAGATCTAGGTGCACTGCTCTTAGATATAAAGTTCTTTACTGATGAGAGCTACAAGCTAGAAACTAGTTTGGGATATTGAATGAGTAGACACTAAATAGGGATTTCATGCACAAACCTTTTTGCATCCACTGATTACTATGGCTTGCACTGGCTGTCACTACTGTATGTATAGTTTATCACTGTTTTAGCTCCTAACCTTACATTAAATAATTTCCTTTTTTGAGATTGTTATATATGTATACTTTAATACCTTTTTATTCTAATATATATATCAATTATTATTTTTTATTCATATTTATTTTCAGCTCTACTTCTTTGTTTCTAAATAATTTAACTATCCTCTTTTTCCAATTCTCCTAATTAGTTTTATGTAATATATTCTCTATATATCTATATAGTAATAAATTCTCGAATTCTGCATATTTATTTTCAATCACAGTCAATTACTGCCATTAGTAATTTGTTGATTAAATTAACTTACTCAATTAAATATAAATGCGGTTGGAATATAACATTAGTCTGTAATGACTTAACAATCACATCCATCCTGAAGTCTTTTAATATAATATCAGTTAATGATCTCAAAAAGGAGCTGAATAGTATTTATTCTTTATCTATTAATTTCCTTGGAATAAATCAAAACTAAAAATCACAGGATCAACCTCCAGCTCAGATATGTAAAAATTTAGCTTTACCAGTAAAATGAATTATAATGCTGAACTTGCTGCTTAAATGTTACAACAATTCCAAAGCAATTAACTACGCAATTCATCTTGCATGAATAAAAATTATTATAACCAGAAATATGTCACAGAGTTTTCATCTATAATTACATTTGTATAAAGCATATAAACATAGTAACTGAAGTCATTATTCTTTAATAGATGATCTCTCTACTATAATTGATATAACAGTAAATTAATTTAACATTTATCAGAATAATAATTTTGTTTTAGTTAAGTTTAGCCAGTGTTCAAAGCTGTCATCATTTATAATTTATAACCCATTTTCAAATTTTTATTAGTTTTATCAGTACATTCCTCATCAATTCCACATTACAATCATCCACCAATACAGAAACTTAGCCCACCCTCTCTCATTAAGTATGTATTTAATTAAAAAACTTTACTCATCAGCAAAGTTATAACTATCAAACAACTTAATCTTCATGCTTGGGCTAACATCTCGATATTTTTCCACTAAACTAAAGAAGAGGCTGGCTTCTGTCTACTTTTAATGTCTTATAGAGAGTTGTGCAATAGTTGTACTGCAGAGATATTTTCAAATTTATTTCATTTTTGTTTATGCATATCTCATAACTCTATCATACTGCAATCATCCACAAGTGAAGAAACTCAGCTCACCCTAACTTTAAGTTTGTATGCTGGTAAAATTGTCACAATATGGTGGAGTAGTTGATATATGCAATGATAAAAAGTAAAAAATATGGCAACCATTCTTCATTCCATAAAAAACATCACTGTAACTATTTACAACATTAAGCCACAATTACAAACATCAATGTGAATAAGTTCTGAAAATGTTTGTATATGTGAACAATTACAGACAAAGACAAACATAAGTAATTTAATCAATTAAATCCATAAAAAAAGTTCAACTAATTCGAACAATGCCTTTGTATTATAACTTTACATTTTTCTGTCAATAAAATGCTGACTTTCAAATACAAAAATTAGGATCATACAATAGCAAAGAAGAAAAGCTATTTGGACATGTAAAAAAAATTGTTTCATGTTCTAAGTATATTAAAATGATCATCAAATTCCCCGTATTCAGTTTCTGTACTATTCATATGTGTAGATATCTTCTTTATTCTACTCTATTCTTTATTTTTTTTACTTAAATAAGAATAACCAATCCTCTTTAAGATCATTCAATAATTTCATCATAATCTACTTCTTTTATTTATACAAAGTTCTAGTATTTATTAAGGACATGTTCTTTGTCTTATTTCCTTAAATCGATAGGAAATAATCATTTCAAGAATCCAATACTAACAATTTTCATTAACTATCGGGATTCATAATATTATAAAAGTTAATTTAAATGTACCCGTTGGTATTACAAAATGCGTTCTTGTTTCAAAAATTACTTTTTAAAAAATCTATATGAAAACACATCAGATAACTTTTCTTCCAACTTACTCTTTATGCATATTAGAGGAGTGACATTTATCTTTAATTATAGCCTAACATAATCAAAAAATAAGGTATGTCTATAATTTTGATTTTTGTGGTTTCATTTTTTTGCAAATCAAAATAAAAAAGTAAACAAAATATTTAAAAAATTAAACACAAAAAAAAAGTTTACTTTTCTACACTTTATTTATTTTTATTCACAATGCATATACAATTATACAGTTATATGTTGTAAACGATTTAAACTTACATATATATATATATCCACACTTTTATATGTATGTGTCAAAAATATATTATAATTCAGTTCGCCATTATTCACAAATTAAAGACTATGCTTGCCTTGCAACTGAATGTCATATTTTAATTTTTTATTTTTATAGTTAGTATCCCAACCACTGCATGTAAATAGGCTGAATTCAAATCCAGGATGAATCAGTATGGGATTTTTTTTTTTTCCACATAGCCACTAGTCCATAGCTACTAACCATTCATTATTCATTTATAAATGAGTATTTAGCTAGGTATATTCTTAGCTAAAAAGTAAAAGAACAATAATCACTCAAATTCTTACCATCCTGTTGAGTACTGCCTTAACTTCACTAATTCTCTAAAAAGGGCTGCTGATAGAAACCTTAGTTCTATGGCTGGCTATTTAAAGATTGCTTTTTTTTTTGATCTTGCATTAATACTCACACCTGACTGAATCAGATTATGTTAAGACTTACTTTATCCTCCAATTAAAAACAACTAAATATCCATTTACTGTACAAGAATTTTATTACAGATATGAATCACAGATCATTGGCATGACAAACTAATGCATAATCATGACAGCATTATATAGATAAATATTAAAATGAAGTTTATGTATACTGTGAAATTCAATTTTCATTATAGTTGTTTATTAATATCATTACATATTAAACAGATTCTTCTTTGCATAATTTTTATTCAGTTCAATTATAAGCTAAGCTAACTTTTGTAATGAATATATGCAAATGCTACATAAAATCTTTAAATCTAACGCGATGAAACTTTAATTTTTCAAATTTTATTTGCTTGCCTCTACATAAATCTTTAATAAACCAATTCTAACTTATACATTCATTATCATTTTCAATTACTACTACTTCAATGCAGAAAAATCTTTCCCTTAATCTAGTTTATTCAATCCATGGCTTCTTGGTTATATATAACTCCAACAAATATCCTTCTCTTCATAGATCTTTTACAATTCCTTTGAATCCAGTATAAGATTTCAATTGTCCATTTCTTCTAGCAAAATGTTCAGTCCTTTTCCATTTCAATTCTTCTTTCAATATCTTTTTATTCCTTATCATTGTATTTCACTTTCAATATATCCTTAATACTCCTAACAATCTGAAGTCTCTATATTAATCATCTGTTAAGCATCCAGATCTCAGACCCATATTTAAACAATGATAAAACATATCTATTAAAAATCTTTCTTTATTTCTAACAAAAGCATTTCATTCAAATTTAATTTTATGATTAATTTCATCAATACATTTCCATATACACCTGGGTCTCATTTTATGCGGATTTTTTAAATGCGATTTTGAAGTTATGCAATTCATGTTTCTTCTCAATATCTTTTTATGTGATTTTCTTTTATGCGATAAAGAAGTTCATATTTCACTATATTTATTAGATATCAAGAAATATAAATTATTAATAACTTATTTTGACTTGAAATACTTTTTTTTTTCAAAAATATAACATTATATTAGCAGCTAATGTGAATATTGCCTGAAGCTATTTAGAAACTTAGTTTCTATGTAAACAATCTACTTGTACTTACAAGTATAAAAATATCGCAATAAATATTCAAATATTTTAAACTTTTAAACATATTTCATTAGATATAAAAGAAATAAATAAATACTCTTTTAGATTTTTAAAAATAATCAGAAATAACAAAGATTTTGTTGATTTTGTAAACTGAAAATAATCTTTCTAGAAATGATAAGGTATAATCTTTTTGTTTGGATTGCGATCTCATTTTTTTAATATTTATAGAAACAAAATATGAACATTTAAAATTTATTTCAGTAGTAAACAAAAATATCTATCGAATGAAGTCAAATTTATTATTTTCTGATAAGTAATAATCATTTAATGTGTGAGACAAAGAAAAACGTCAGAAAATGTTGAAATCTGATTCTTATATATGCATTGTGGGATACAAATGCAATCCATATTCCTTATTTTCAAATACCCTACTCTATATTTAACTTTATATTTCCTCTCCTATTCTTCAAATCCCTTTACACAAAAAGAGAAAAACTTTACTTTCTTTCAATGGTGATCAATAAACACTTTTTTTCCCAACCTTAAGCCTCAAAATGCTATCTTTCTCAAATAAATCACTTCCTTTCTTAAATGAAAAAAATTATTAGTAGCAAACTTACTAAAAACAAAATAAACAAACAATTTTTGTATCAGTTAAATTCTCAGTTCTCTGAAGATAGTTCGCAAAATATTATATATAAACTTCAATTTAATTTGCAGAACAAAACAGTTACATCAGCACAGCAAGACAGTCAGTTAGTATAAATCAGAGCACTGAAGCACCCTCTGCTCATCTCATTGTGAAATAAAATATCATGTGATAAATATAATAACCAATTTCTCAATTACAAACTATAAATTGACTGTTATATATAAAATCTAACATCCTATTTCAATATGGTTGAGTAGAGAGCACTCATATACTCTGATTCACATTTTTATTACAATAAATTATAAAATTTGAATTAATGATATAATATTAAAAAAAAAAAAAACTCTTACCCGAATCATATTGTGTTTGCCAAGTTCTCCTATTGTTCTCAAAGCTCCAGTTACCATTTCTGGGTCACTTTCAGTTTTTAAAAGTTCTAATAATTTGGGAACACCGTTTTCCAAAATTATTCTTTCTGCACCACTATCTTCACGAGCTAACACCATTAAATTATTAATAGCCTAAAATAATAATTTGTAAAATTAACTAATTTTATAACCATTAAATAAATTTTCACATTATTTCAAATAATGATATAGATTAAATGCAGATATTCTAATGTCCTTGATTCATGAAAGGGAGGGGAATATTCTTCACAAATACAGAAATCAGAATATAAAATAATAAGTTAATTTATTAATTGCCATATTAATGAAGACTGTCACTTCTTGATTATCTTTTTTAACATTTTTTTTAAGGGAAGCTATTTCACATGTTTTTAATCCTTACCTATACAGTTTTTCTTGCTTCAAGTAAAACAATATTTGTTTGTAATAATCATAAAGATATGTTTCTCTCCCAAATTCTCTGACATTTTAAGTCACACAATAAGTCAATTAAACTAACTTGTTATTAATAAATGTGTTTTACATCAAACAAAGCATTACAATTTTTGCTGCTTAATTTCAACATCTGTTTTATGAGTAATATATTCTATTTCTGAGCCATATTTTGCAAGCTTGATTACTCAATGAACATTAAATGATGATGCTCTACCTAGATCTTCACATCAATTTCTGAAAAGCATTGCTAATCAGTGAGGATTTGGATACAGAACTACGATCTAGTGATCACTAAATGCTCAATCATAAAACAGACCTTAGAATTAAGTAGCATGAACAACTACCTCAAGCTGCTTTGTTCATTTTTTCATCATCCCTGTTCTTCTTTATTACTGGCAGTGAATTTATCAGTGCTTACCTCAGATTAGGGTTAAATATACATGAAAAGCAAAATGTAAAATTAGAATGCTACCAACAAATATAATGGAAATAATGAAAAGATAATCTCATGTCAAATGCATGGCATGTGACAGAACCTATAATTTCACCTATTTTAAAAAATATATTAGAATATCAACATTAAACCTGTAGTAAATCCACCATTTTTTTTCTCTAATAAAATATTAGTTATGATCAAAAAATATTAATTAAACATTAATGCTTATCTGATGCTTCTGATGACTAGCATTGTAAATTTAATTAAATACAAAACTACCTGAAATTTTTTTTAATTATATGATTACTATTACTTTTATTTCATGTTAAAACATTACAACTGTATTTATTAGTCACAGTGTCTGAAAATATAAATATTAAAAGTAACAGTATTCTTACAGATTGGTTTTAAATGATATGGTTGAAGCTTATCATGTAAATAAAAAATAATAAGCATATTTTTTAACAAAATAAAAGTAATGCATAAATAAAATTAAATTTAGGTAATAATAAATCATGAGGTTAGTCCCTGTCATATGCAAATGATATTTTTCATGCCAGTAGTGAAAAATATCAATTTCGATTATTTGTATTTTTACAGTTACATCATACATACTCATCTAATTAATCCAAATTAATTTATAATCATTATCCTCTAATTAATATTTCGATACTTAGGGTTAACTAAGTCAGCTATGAGCTGATTACTTGCAAAAAAAATATCTTTAGTTTGTAAACTAAAAAAATTTCAATGGTTCACTCAGTCTCAATTAAAACATTAAGTTGCATACATTGCATCAGTTGCATTAATTACTATGCCATCAGGTTTAACATGACCATTATAATGTTTTGAATGTAGAGAAATATAACATATAGCAGTAATAAAATTTAAATAGTAATGAACCCTAGACAAAAATGCAATAAATATTTTCCAATAATAGAGAATGTAAATAACATACATTACAGTACAGATGTTTTCAACATGCATGTGCAACATGCATAAACATCTAGGAACCAATCTTATTAATAAATATTTTGGCAGATAAATACAATATAAATTAATTTTAAAAAAAAAAAAACAAATCCAAAAAATATCTATAAATTATTTCTTAATCTATCTTTGTTTAATTGCACTATTTAATTAATTTTCATGGTTGTATTTCAAATTTTTTAAAAATAACATCAAATTGTGCATGTGAAGAAAAAAAAAATCTATGAATAAAAAAAAATAATAAACTTTTTTAAAGCCTTTCAGATTTTTAGAATATATTATGTCCATTAAAAGAAATCGGTGAAAAAGATATAATATATTTTTAAAAGTGCATTAAATTTTTTAAAAAAATTACGAGCAACTGTGCATGTAGAAGCCAGAAAAAATCACTGAAGAAAAAATAGTAATCAATGAAAAGTAAATTATTTCAATTCATAATCAGCACACCAAAAATCAATCACAAATGAGAATGACTATTCAAACTCCAAGAAAAAAGACAAAACAAAATAATATTTTATGATGATGATAATAATATCATTACTTGCATTACTAAAGATGAGTTTTGTGATGACTATACAAACTAATCTGTTAACCACAAATGGACTACCTATAAAACATGCTAATACATTATTATGATTATTTAATATTTTGCAATGCTATTTTTTAACTTTTTCTTCAGAAAACTTTTATTTTTGAAATATTTCAACACTATATTCTATCTTCAGCCTTAACTTTCCAATGAAAACTATCAACTTTGCACTTCTTTAGAATGTCTTTGAGATAGATCTAAGAGAATTGACTAAATATTGTGAGTATGAGGATTTTTTTAGACACAATTTTTATTGATACCACTGCTATGGGGTATGTCTTATGATCTCAAACAGAACTCTTGATCGAGACGGATTTAGCTTATGAAAGAGCTATTAAGAAAATAATGGCTTATGAACTAATAATGGAACAAGTAGAAACGTTTCAAATAAAGCAGACATTAACCAGAGTATTGGAAATTTATAAAATTAATAAGCAAATAACTAATTCAAAAAATCCCTATACATAAATAATAACAATTACATTTGTTATTGCTGTAGGAAAACAAGACTCAGACTGTAAATGGAAAACAAAAATCTTTCAAATGTAGAAGGCATTTAGCCTATGTATAATAAAAAATTGATAATAAAGATAAGCAACCAAAACCACAATCACAGAGAAATAGGAAAGTAAAAACATCTGATAAGCAATTCATAAAAAGTAAAAATATATTAAGCTAGAGACACTTAATATCATTACAATAGCAAAGTGGACAAGGACAAACAGGGTTATCAGTTATTAATAAATTGAATCAAACCAAAATGTTTGTTCCAGTTTTTTGGATAAATTGTGAAAACTTACCAATCTGCAAAGACAATATGTTGAAGGTGGTTAGGATTAGATTTACCATACCATCCATGAGTAAACAGTCTTAAAATTGTCACATAAAGAACATCCAAGTATTGTTCACATTGAACAAACACAATAGCAGTCATTACCAATAAAGCAAGTCATATATAACGTGACATTGCTTTTATAAGCTTATATTTACAAAAATGTAATACAGAAAGCATCCCAATATCTCAAACCAGCTCTTAACTGGTAAGTGCAGTAAGAGAAAATATTTAAAATCTCTATCTGAAATACTCTTATCCCCAGACCAATTGGTTTCAAGCTTATGGCTCACCTCAGTGAGAAGCTAGAATATTCAGACACTAAAAAATATACAGACTGTCAATTTATAATAAATAGATAGAATAAGAAATATAGCAAAGCAAGGACAAATAAAGCATGATAAAGATTTCACATCAATCATACAGGCCCTGTTAATGGTAAGATGGGGATTCTAAATTGGCAGAGTATCATATTGTAAAAAAATACAAGTGCTAGTGAAACAACAGAAAAATTGAAAGCAATTTTTTCATGCTACAGGTTATTTTAAGTGACTGTTTCAGATAATAGTATAGGATTTACTGCATAGAAAATGAAAGAATACATCACAAATAAAGACATTAGACAGATGTATTTATTACCATACCATCCAGAGTCGAACAGTTGACTAAAAATACCATTCAACCAATGAAAAAGCTTTTGAAAAAGCAAATAATATGAAAATGGATGAAGCTTTATTATGATCCTATGTTATGTTAACATCCATGCCATCAATGGTTACAGGAAAATCTCCCGAAAAACTCTTGATAGGCAGAAAAATGGGAATTAAATTAACAAAAGAATAAACAGCATTCATATAATGATAATGAAGATAAGTATATAATAAAAAAAAAATATTTGAGATTTAATAACAAAGAATGATTAAAAAAAATAATCGCAGTGATATTATCCAAACAAAGTAATCATTATACAAATAAACAATGAAATTAAATATCAAAGACAAGTAAATCATGATCGACAACAAGCAAAAATTAGAATACCCCAATATAAAAATGACCTTAAAAGATGAAATTAAAAATTATGCATGAAAAACCAGAAATTGTGAATAGATAGAAATATTTAAGTTAAAAATGGAGAATTTCACCAAGTAAAAAAAAAAAGCTGAAAGAAACAGATCAAAATGGAAATGGACAAAATCAAAATTTATCATGAAAAAATATTCATGAAATAGATGAAAATAGTATCTTAGGAAAGATCTAGACTAAAGACAAAAATAAAAACTGAAGAAATTGCAAATTAAGTATAAAAATATTGATCTATTTTCTGGATTACGGGAAGGAGGAAATATTGGTATTAATAAAGGAAGATTAATTAGGTAGAGAAAAGTAAAATTGAAAAATAATCTAGAATTAATTAGTTGTAGTTAAAAACAAAGTAAATGAAAATAGTTTAAAATTAGGCATAATTAAAAAGTAAAACAAAATAAAATTAATCTACTTTGAGAATTATCTATAATTAAATCATATGGAAAAATAAATCATTACCCAGAGGAAATATTTCATATAACAAAAGAATTTAATTAATACAGATTTTATATTTACAGAAGTTAGACTAAGTTGATTAAATCTAATTAGTCAGCTTAAGATATTTCCATTTACCCCAAAGGATAGAATACCCCAGAAAGAACAAGAATTGATATATAAACCATTACAGAGAAAGAATCCTCCATTGGGATATTAAAAAAAAAAAAAGTAATTTGAAGCAAAAAAAAAAAATCAGCAACGGGCAACTTTTTCTGGGGACTCATCCTTCATAGATCAAATCTTGACTAGGGAACTGAACAGATCACCTCACTATTTGAGCTTCAGGGGCTGAAGAATGTTCATGAACAGACTATATTGGTAATATGGAATTATAATATTAGTCTATATGTAGTTTATAAAAAGTTTGTAAAATTAATATAGAATTATAATACTAACTGTATGTTGTTAAGAGAATAGATTATACAATTAGTACAAAAATAATACTAGTTTATAGTTTAAATATGGACAATGGATTATTGAATCCTATTTGAAATCTGTGTTAAATTACTTACTAATGAATTATTTATTTATTAGTCTGATTCCTAGAATATAATTTTCTTAATAGGGAATCATGACATCAAGCATAACAAAAACAACATCAATAATGATTTAATCATCTTTTAAATCATTATATTTCCATATATATATATAACAAGTTCAAAAATATATTTCTTCCATTCAATGATTGTCTGTATTAAAGTCAATTTAAAATGATTTATAAGTAAAATAATGAATATTTCTCCCAGGTTTTTGCAAGCACAAAATTTTCTCTTTCAATTTAATTTTTTTATCTCACACATAATGCATTAGTTTTAAGATAATTTAAAAAATGATTTCTTTCATATAATTTTACATAACTGAAGATATGAAAGTAAGTTAACTTTTAAAGACCTACATTGAACTATGTCAGGAAACAAAACCTAATGGCATTCAATTTTATCACTAATGAACTCAGAGATTTTTAATACGTTTCTGCAACATATGCAAACCTTGATACTCTTAAAGTATCATATTTTATTTAGATTTTAATATCTGCATTCTTCCAATTTTTATTTCAATAGTTTAATCATGCTGATATATTTTGTTTAATGCATGCAAAATACACAGATCTATAATGATTTAGCCAACAGCATTTTAAAATGAAATTTAAAAAATCTGCTACATGTCATTTGAAAAATATTGTAAAGAATAAATAATGAATAATAATAATTTCTCACAATTTTCTTCATACACCTTTATTTCTTTATCAGAATTCAAACTATATAAATTAAAACCATCTACAAATTACTCCAGAAATTTTATTAAACTTCTTTTCCTTGTTCTTTCATGATAATTTTTTTTCCCTTTTAATTAACTTTCAGATATTAATTAAGACAATCTTTAAAATAATTAATATCTGCAGAATGAAGTCAATGTTTTTATTACTTTTTAAAATATATTTATTGTACTTACAAATATGACTAATTCTAGTGAATTATTTTTTTTTTACTTATTTATTAATACAGAATATGAAGATGCTACCTTTAAAAAAAATAAAAAGCACTAACACTGAAAACTAAAAATCAAATAGAAGTATTTTCTTTCTATTGTTTAGTGACAAATTGGTTAACATAGATAGTCTTCTGGTCTACCCCAAAAAAAAAAAATACTGTCTAATTAGATTCTCAGGTCATCATTAAATAAACAAACTATTGTATCAACAATTGAAACATTTTATATTAAAAAAATAATCTGTAGAATATAATGAATTATAAAACAAATTTATCATTTCTTCTAACACTAAATTTTAAAAATAATTTAAATGCCTTCTATTATTAAGATATTAAATGTTTTAACTCGTTCCTCTTGAACGTTAACTAAAAATAATATAAAATAGTAAGACCTTCAATTTCTAATCAGTTATTTCAGTATATGAAATAGCTTGTGCTGACATGCACAGAATGCCTGATAAGATAAATGATTTATGAATATCATAAAATTATATAAATAAATTAAATTTTTAAAACTAAATTATATTATTAAGAATTTCAGTAATATGGTGGACAATTCCCAATATAAAAAAATAAAGGCAAAAAATGTTTTTGAAAAGTAGTATAAAAATAGTTGTATTTGTCACTATATTAAATATTTGTAAAGACTTAAATTCATCTTACATATACTTAATGTGATTGCAGTTGTGCAGATTCATATATGATCACTGTCCCATAGAATTTCAGTAAAATTTAGAAAAGTACAATAACAGAATATAAACACTGTGACACATTTAAGCATATATTTAGACAACTAAAAATAAAAAACTCTCTTTGATATAACTGTTAGCCCTATGGCTTAGACAAAAATAAAATTCTTACTTGCTCTCTTGACATAATTACAAGGCTTACGATTTAGACTTTTTTTTTTAAAATCACAGATAACTAAAATTCAGATCATGCAATATCATTTCTGAAAAGTCATTAATAATAATAATATGATAATAAACCACTAATCATAGATAAGTCGTTAGATCAGATTCAATATTCACAAGAGTTACAAATGATCACAATAAGAGGATTTTATTTTGAATATATTAAAAGTGGTGGTGCACTATTTACTTTAGAGATATTTTTTGTACTAATGAATAATAAATAGACTAACAACCATTTAAATGATGATGTTCAACTGCATGTTATGCTGCTATTCAGAATCCATTAATTAATTAATTTTGCATGCTCTGGAATAAAGTAAAGAGAGTGAATTATTGTTCTTAATGCAAAGTTGAAGTATAAGGATGAAAAAAATGATCAGTGATTATTGAATGAAATCAAGGGTCGCACTTTCAAAAGGATCATTAAAAAACCTAAATATTCTAACATATCATAGGTTATTAGGAAAAGATGATAGAAAACATTGATTTGATAACATCCATTTAAATTTTTAATCTAATCACATTAAATTTACTTTTATTACAGTAGTTATAAAATATTTATATTTTTCAATGACAATAAACTATTTTTTTGTCTTTAGTATCATTAATATTTTTATAGGATAGTTTTGCATAATATTTATGTTTGACTAGTAATTGTATAATTGCAATTATAAACAAAATATAATTTTTATTAAAATAATTATAAAAAACTGATGATGACCACCAGAAATAGTGGACATATTTCAATATAAAAAAACAATTAAGATAAAATGTAATTTGATTTTAATTTATAACTATTATAATAATATACTTTGTGATAGAAAGTAATATAGATCTAATATTACTTTATTTTAATTTTTATTTAAAAAAATATAAAACTGTGATTTGCATAAATTTCAATAATTCAAATAAGATCATGTTAAGAGGTAGTTCAAGTAATAGATATTCTTAATCATCATTAACGACAATTCTTCACTGCTTGCATTTTTTATACATAATTTATTATAGCACTACAAGTTCAAATCAATAAGACACTGATATTAATGAAGTTAAGTTGAAAGCATCTATAAGGAAGGTAAACATAGAACAACAATGATAAAATCAAATATGAAGCTATCCTTATATAGGGTACAAATGTTTTAGCTATGAACATCAGGAATTATTGAAAATTGAAAAAAAAATTCTATTTTACCTTCATCAAAAATATAAAAATATTTTTACAAAAAATAATCTTCTATAATGCTTTACCAAAATAAAATATCGCATGACTAATTCTCTCATATCACTCAAAATGTTTTTATCTTTTATATTGTCACCTACTGTGTTTGATTTACTTATTAACTACCTTAAATTGTGTGATATTTGAACTCCAGTAATGCTTATTTGAGCTCAGATATAGGAACTACTTCAAACAGACTATGAATATACCAAATATTATTATCTTATATAAGAAAAAATAGTTTTTTTTATAATTTACCTGATGTCGTTTTTCTACATCACCAGGTTCAAATGCCAAATTAAACATTTGACTCACTTTATTAACAGTGCTGGATTGTTTCTTTGCCTATAATTATAAATTATAAAATTAATGCATGCAATTTGATAAAATATCAATATTAATTGTTATTAATTAATACTATGTTTAATTTTTTATTAATAAAAAAAAAAATTCTGTGGTTAACAAAACAAAATATCAAAATATATATTCTCCTATATAGTAATGATAGTTTGACCTTGACCAAGTTTAAATTCATTCTATCATATATATATATGGCTTGTTAGGCTGAGTTTGAAGACTTTACCAGTCTGAAAAATTTCATGCTTGCAAGCTGCTAGAAACTTTTTGCATAAACACTTGGAGTCAGTGTTTAGATCTAGTTTCTAGCTCTATCCTTCACTGATGATAGCAAATTAGCTTGAAATCAGCTGATCTAAGGGTGGGCAAAATGAAAGAGATAGTGAATTCTGACTCTTTTGTCGTTTATGTAAACAAACGTACGCTTGGTCGGTGTTTTTGGTAAAACGCAATCTATTGATTATAAATACAAGTGACAGCAAGTAAACGTGATTATAACTTGTTTTTGTTTTTCATAAATGTACCTTTAAAGGTTTTTGCAATGATATATATTGCAGAGGCTTTGACTATGTGGTGAAACTGAACTGAGATCAGACCCATATAGCTATCTGGCTTGTTAGGCTGAGTTTGAAGACTTTACCGGTCTGAAAAATTTCATGCTTGCAAGCTGATAGAAACTTTTTGCATAAACACTTGGAGTCAGTGTTTAGAGATAGTGAATTCTGACTCTTTTGTCGTTTATGTAAACAAACGTACGCTTGGTCGGTGTTTTTGGTAAAACACCATCTATTGATTATAAATAAAAGCGACAGCAAGTTAACATGATTATAACTTGTTTTTGTTTTTCATATATATATAAATATCAAAAGCTAAATTAAATATAAAAATAAATTTACCTATTCAAAATTAAAAATACTAGTCACTAGTAAATCATAATTTGAAAAAACTACCCTGGCAAGAAAACTATTTGTAATGAATTTTGATTTACTAATGGCGAATATTTTTAATATTGAATAGATGTAATTTGCTTTTCATATATATGTATTACAATTTTATTCTAATTAACAGACATTTTATTTATATTATATATATATTGTGATAACTATGAAGTATGTCACAATGCCAATAAAGTTTAAGTTAAATAATTATAAAAGCAGGCAAAGTTTTAGAGTAATAAAGTAATACTGAATAAAGATTTTGATATTATATTAATACAGGCATGAAAATTAAAACAAGATAATCTAGAATAAATAAATAAGTATATAATCATTATATCCCTAAAAATACATATATTTGGAACAATAAATGTAATTTTGGATAATTTCTACTGTTTATTTATTTAATATTCAAAGCATCTTGACTCTGATAAAAAGAAGAATATGTGAGTGATTTTCAGAAATTTTCAAGGATGAAATTTGAAATATTTTTGTATATATTTGTTCATTATACATGCAGTAATATTTGTTCATTGCACATGCAGTGCTAACTATATAAATTTTATAATGTGAATTTAGGAGAGCTATTTAGCTAAAAATTCACTGTTAATAAAGATCACTTTTCAAAAACATTTATAGTCTTAATTGGAAAGAATAGTTTGTCCAGTAAGAAAATTTAAATACCAAATACATAACTAAAAGCAAATGACTGATGGAGAAAATTTGTAAAAAGTGATCAAACTTATTGTAAAAATTCAGTTAACTGGACAATAAAAAATATATATATAAAATGCATTTATACTATTAATTCAAATGGATGTGAGTGGTCATGTGTATTAGTGGTATGAGATAGTGTGGATAGTTGAAGGGTGCTTGAAAGTTCTGTGTTCAAATCTCCTATATTTACAATTAAGCTCCAGGTATAAGAAGAATGCCTGTATTTCAAATCTTACACATTAATCCTGCATCCTATCCATCCTCTTCTATGTATTTAAATGGATATAAGGTCCTATACATGAGAGGTCAGAATGACTTGAGGTCAACATGGGCATGAATGACTTGAGATCAACATGGGCATGGCAATAATATTGGCATCAGCATGGGATTTGGGCTTTCCATCATCAGATTTTCAATGGTATGGTTGGCAGAAGAGTTGGAGGTTGGAGTAGACTGAAGCCTGTCCATTAAAGTATAAAGATTTGCTATCTTAATATAAACTGAGCATTGATTATATATGTGTGTGTGGGAGATAATAATCTGGACCAACTGATGAGTGCTGGTTCAGCACGAAATACATATATTGGTGATTATTTATCTTTTCTACATGAATGTGATCATATGTATCATTAGTATGAGATGAGGATAGTTGAAGGGTGCATGAAAGTCTTTGTTCAAATCCTCTGTATGTTAGATGTATATGCAGTTTTTTTTTCCTTCTTTCATTCTTTTTTAAATTTTCCAACTTTATGTTGAAATTACACCAAAGAGAATATTATTCTTTTATTATCAAGACTGTAATATTGTAAATAATCATTTTACATCTATTGAAAGGATAGTAATAAAATTAGTTAAGATTAAATTAGCATTTAATGATATATCAAAAATATATCCAACTGATGGACTAATTCAAACACTTTGTAAATGTATATCAAGGATAGATTTCCTTATTTCTAATGTTAAGAAATATGTTGTTAATTAATTAACTTAGTTAATTCTCATTTTAATCTCATCCTCACATACGTAATTTGTTTTTTTATACGAGTTTAGTTAAAATAAAATTATTTCCAGTAATTATGCTGCTTTCTACAAGTTAGGAAGATCAGGAGCTATAATACGAAAACTAGAATTATGCAAGGGTTCAAACTAAGTGTAGTATAGTCCTTCATCAGAAGTTGACACTCACTATCATGGTTTGTAACATGGGTCAGTATAAATAAAAACTATTTCATAAATCATACTTTTTCCAGTAATTTAGAATTGGATGAAGTATTTGAAATATAACTAATGTTTCTGAAAAAACTCTTTGATAAAATCTGAATAGTACAAAGTACTCAGTTTGATCAACAACAATAATTTAAAAGCCATGTGTGTGATCTTATGAATTATAATTAAATATTTGTTTTTTTAATACTAGCAAAATGTATATTTATGAATATAAAACCCAAAGACCTAGAGACTGACAACATCATCACTGATTAACATAAAAATTAGACACCATTTACTTATAGAGAATTTGGAATATGCTAACGTTCATAATTAAGTAAATATAAATTGAGATTTATCTTGATATGTTTAACAAACAAATGTGTGGTTATTTGGTAGACAAATTATATTTTATTTTATCATAATTTTGTGTGAATATTCTTTTTATTTTTATTGCATTTGTATTGTCATATTTTCTCCATTTCTTACATTTGATAGTCCAATATAAACAATGATCATACAACCAATATTATCAAATAGAAATGTATTTGAAATTTTTAATCTTCTTACTTCAAATTACATATTGTGCATCAAAGTGTGGCAAGGGAACATATAAGCATATTTCTATTAGGCATCATTAAGCATCGTTTTCATTTCCTGAATTATAATATATATATATATATATTAATCAAGGGCTTCATAGTTAGTACATGCATCTGCCACATTCATGAATTGGGGTTCTAATCCAGGCTCGATGATAATTTTTTTTTCAAGTAGTTGACCCAAAGCCAACTTATCTAACCATGTAATATTAATTGATAATTGAGGTTCAAACTAATTATAACTTGGAGAGAATGGACCAAATTTTTATTGCTCATGAGTCAATTTTTTTTTCAGCTATAAGTTTGTATAAACACAGTATACTAAAGATAAATAAAATTTAACATTTTTCTTAATATAATAATATACCATATAAAAAAAATTTCTATAGTATATTATTATATTACGAAAAAATAAATAAAATTTAAATATTTCTTTCTTTAAAATGAAATTTTTAAGTCTCTTTTATTTTTATCAGGCTTTTGATATTCGAAATTAAGTAGAACATTTTTTAAAATTTGAATTACTTAGATGTGGTCTCATTTTGTTTGTTTTTTAAATCTTAGTGATGAAAATAATTTTTGTAAAGACCAAAACTGCAACTCTTACAAAATGCAAATAATCATAAAATAAAAGTTTAAAATAATCACAGACTCACTCTAGCCCTCAAAATTAGACAAGAAGGAAAAATGAAAGAATGTGTAACATTTTTTTTTTTTTAAGTTTGATTTACTGAATTTGAATTTTTGTTCTATTTTTTTTTCTTTTGAATATTAATAAGAATTATTTTCTAACTACAGTATTGCTTTACAACTGAAATTAATGCTTCAATATGCCAAATTTAATGTATCAAGATGCTAATGTTGGCACATGGGCCACACATTGAACATCTTTGATTTAGAAGGTAAAATAAGAATGAAAAAAATCCCAGCAAACCTGTTCTTGACTATTCTTCTACTGGAAGTATTAGGGAAGCTTTTGCCCTGTAATAAGCAGTTTAAAGGCTATTTTAACTACATACATATAATTCTATACTTACATCAAGTAACATGATATACATGAATACTCCTTTGCCAAATCACAGATTTATCTAGAACATCATATTAAGTCAAAAATCTGCATTGATTTCCAAAAAAACTTAATAATCTCTTCTTAAAATCTTAATTCATTCTTTAACTAAATCCAATATTTTATCAAAATTCTCGACAATAAATTCTAATCCAAATGCTATCCATTAGTCATCATTCTCTCTTTTTGCTAAATCTTACACTCCATCATAATCTCAAAAATTCCTCTCAAAAGCTTTAAATTCATGGAATTTAATAATAGATATTTTATATTTTCAATCCTCGGTTGATGTAATCTACATATCAAACTTATCTCCCTATTTTAATTTTTTGTGAATTGTTACTCTCCAGAGAATATTTGTCCTACTTTGAATAGCAACAATAGCCTAACTCATATAATAAATATATTCTATATTAAGATGTTTCCTGCTAAGCACTTAATTAGTATTTCTTCATAATCATTTTCTGTCTCTGTTATTTTCCTTTCCACTTTCATTATCTTTCTCATTAGTTAAAATATTTTTCACTTATTAAATTCAAAACTCTCTTATTAAATTTCTTATTCTCAATTAAAAATTATTTTAACAATCATTCATAAATTAAAGTTTTCAGAATATTTTCTATTTACTCAATAAAGTCTCCTATAAAAAAAAAAGACCAACCCATTTCATTCTAAACTGTCCTACAACTATAAGGATTCTAATTCCTAAATCATTGTCTTATTTCCCTTTAAACTTTATTTAACATATCTATTGTATTTTCATTTTAATCATTCAAGGCTGGTATTATCACTCTTTCAACAACATTATTCCCACTTTATTATATAATAATAATAGTTTGTTTATAATTTCACTTAATTCACTTCACTTTACTAATATATTTTCATCATACTAATATTTCTAATGAATAATTTTAAGCTTTCTGATAATTATAATCATTTTAGATTTTCTTTTTCTAAACTTAATTCCAATTCCTTTCTCTATTGTAACTTTCATTTTTAATAATGTTTTCATATTTTTCTCAATAACAGCCAACAAAATCATTTCTGTAAAAGTAAGAAATTAACAAAATGTATACTGTTTTGACCCAACTATAGATATAATCACATACCTAATTAATTTTTTGTTTTTAAAAAATAATATAAATAGTACTAATAGAGAACTCTATCATAATTCAACTTCACATGTAAAGTTTATAGAATCTAAATTATCCAAATGATAAAAATTTAAATTTTCGATTTAAATTCTCCTAAAAATTTTCAAAAAATTCATCCAATTCTAATAATTCTGATCTTGTTCATAATCTAATCCTTTTCATTCTATCAAAAGCCTTTTGTAATTTGCAATTATTCTGAGCTTTCTAATTGTATTTTCTCCAAATTGTTGGATATAATAGATTAATTCTTTAAAAATATGATCAAAATTCTTATAAACTACTGATATTATTGCCACTAGTTTGTAACTGTTACATCCCTTTATCTTTGGAACCCAATATTATTTTAGTAATCTCTAGGTTTCTAGTTTTATCATATCTCCACTATACTAATTAAATTGTTTCAACAATACCTTATATATAGTTTCAATAACATGCTTTACTTCTTCTGGTATCATTTTACAATTTCTTCAATGCCCTCAGTAATTTCACCACAGAGAAAGCTCATTATTTTAGTAGCACATCCAGTCACTAATAGCCATCATACTTCATTCTTTTTTTATTGCTTTTTATATGGTATTTTGGTTCATAATTTTATAAAATCTTTTTTTTTTTTTGTTGATAATTTATTAATATCTGTTATTGAGTTTAAATTAATATTTAAATATTTTGCCTAGCTTGTGATAATCTTAATAAAAATAAAATAATTGAATGATTAATCCCTCAGAAGTAATACGACATTCAAGCTTTCAAATCAAACTCTAAAATCAGTCAGTCTATTAATTTTATATCATCATCATCAACCATTATCAATCCACTGCAGAATGAAAGTCTCTCCAAGTTCAATCCATCTAACTTGTAACTCTAACCTCTCTTTTCCACATCACCCCTGCACACTTCCTTATTTCATCCACCTAACTCGCGTGTTCTCTTTCTGGGTCTTTTACCATCTCTTGGAATGTAGTTTAAGATTTCAACTCTCATCTATAATCATTTCTTCTAGCAATATGTCCAGCCCAATTCCACTTCAATCTCTTAATTCTTTTAATGATGCCAATAACACTTGTTTGTTCTCTTACCTATGTATTTCATTTTTGATCTCTTCTTGTTACTCCTAACATGTATCTCTCCATACTTTTTTGCATGGGTTGAAATCTCCGCATTTCTCTTCTGTTAAGCGTCCAAGTCTCAGATTCATAAGTAAAAACTGGTAAAGCACATTTATTAAAAAATTTCATTTTTAAACACATAGGCATATTTCCTTTTAATATCAAGTTATTTCTACCAAAAGTACTCAAATCAAGTTTAATTCTATGATTAATTTCATACATTACATTTTCAACTGAAGTAATAATGTAACCAAGGTATGTGTAGTTATTAACTCTTCTAACTTATCATTATCAATCTTTATTTTCATCTTTTGAGAAAATACATTGAACATTACTTTAGTCTTTTTAATGTTTACTCTTAGTCCTACTTTTTAACTTTTCATCTTTCCTGAAGCTCTGAAGCATTATTTGCAAAAACAACTACATCATCTGCAAAATCTAAATAACTTATATAATCATTTACTTTTATTCCTTTAACTTCCCACTTTAAATCACAAAATACTTCTTGCAGCACTGCTGTAAAAAAAATTGGAGATATGGAGTCACCTGTTGTATACCCTTCTCAATGTTAACCTTCCCAGTATCATTATGTAAGCTAATTTGTTGCTTATACATTTTAATAAACATTCTTTAGAATATGACAATATCCTGTGCCTATACCTTTATGATTCAAGGCATTAATCACTGAAGAAATGCTTATAGAATCAAATGCCTTTTCATAATCTATAAATCCAAAACATAATGACAACTCATATTCATTGGTCCTTTCTATAACTTCTTTCAATACTTGGCTATGATCCAATTGTACTAAAACCACTTTTAAATTAAACTTGTTCTTTTGGTTGGTTGAAATCCAGTTCTTTGTAGATGAGTTGTAATTATCTTGGTAAAAATTTTGTACAAAACTGATAAAAGACTGGTAGGTCTATAATTTCTAATACTTTATTATCTTTTTTAAATATTAATATTAACATCTTTATCATTTAGACATTTGGTATATAACTTTGTGTAAAAATTTCCTATTTCTTCACCTGCTTCTTTTAAGATATTGATTATAATTCCATCATTTTCCCTGCTTCATTTAAAATTCTGGGAAATTCAGAAGATATAAGACTTATAAGATACTTATTCTTTATGACTATATAATTCTTGATAGAACTCTTCTACACATCTCAAGTTATTATTTCTCTTTTTAGTAATAGTTCCAACTTTTTTTCTTACTGCAGATATAAGTTTCTTACCAATACCAAAATGTTGTTTTATACTCTTGAGATTTTTATTCTCTTCTATAGTTCTCCTTGCTAATTCACAATTATACTTTCTTATATCATTATCAACTCTTTTTCATGCCATTTTACACAATTCAAAATTTATCAATCCTTCTTAATGCATCATTTTTATATAAATTCAAATTCCTTCCTTACTTCATAAATTCTCTAGTCTCAGTAGAAATTTTACTGGTCAATTGTTGCTTTTTTTCTACCAGCTATCTTTGTTGCAGTTTTTAAAAGTGTTTCAGTTATTTTTCTATTGATTTCATTCAAACTGAAATCACTTTTAAAATCTACTAATATTCGAAAACGATTTGCAAGTTCTAATTTAAATTCATTAGAATATTTTTGAAGATTATGAAAATCAACTGACAATATTGTTTTTCTTACTAATTTTTGTCTCTAGTTTTGTATTAACATATATCTTACATCTGACTAATTGATGATCACTTCCTATGTTGAATTTGTTGAGAACATTACAATCTTGAAATATGTATTTGTTGTTAGTCAAAATATAATCCAATTCTGCTGTACCTTCAATTGGATGCTTCCATGTCCATTTTCCTTTTAATATTTTTCTCAAAAAAATAATTTATATAATATAGTGGGTTTTTTTTTTTTTTGCAAGCTCCACAAGTCTATATCCTCTCTCATTTCTATTACTATAACCAAATTTGCCTACAGCACTTTCATCTTTCAATTGTTTACCAGTTCTAGCATTAAAGTTTCCCATAATCATTTTAAAATATTGTTTGGTCTGATCAACAGACTTTTGTACATCCATATAAAAATCCTCTACTACTTCATCACTATGAGAACTTGTTGGGGCATAGTTGAATAACTAATCTTGCCACTCTGTCCAATTCCAATATACCATCAATCTCTACAATGTTGTTCTTCCACTTTTTATTTATAAATGAATCTTATTTCACTTATATTTTCAATATCTGTGCCTTTGTAGTAGAGTACCTATCCACTTTTTAAATGAATTGTCTCTTCACTTTTTCTTGGAACTTTACAAAGTCCAATAATGTCCCAATTAATATGAGACAGATCTTCTTACAATTCTTTCAATCTTCTTTTACTTGAAAGTGATCTGTAGTTGGAAGTACCTAAATGAAAAGTCATCATCAAATGACAGCCTCACACAGATATATAATTTTAATCTCATTATTTATAAATGGGATATTTATTATTATATTAAAATTATTAATTTTAGTATATTTTATGAGAAAAAATCCTTAAAAATATTCTCTAATTATATACCTATAGTTTTAAGAAAAATTAATAACCTCGCAGATTAAGTTTTATTCCTGCATATAGTTTTTAGTAATGAAGAAAATTCTGACAGGTTTAAAGCTATATCTCAACAATTAATTTTTGAAAATGAAAAAAGTATTTATTTTAAAATAAAAATATTAAATTAATTACCATGTAAAAATATTCAATTATTGGAAAAGTAGTGT
Organism: Epiperipatus broadwayi; assembly: GCA_028023455.1. Taxonomy (NCBI): domain Eukaryota; kingdom Metazoa; phylum Onychophora; class Udeonychophora; order Euonychophora; family Peripatidae; genus Epiperipatus; species Epiperipatus broadwayi. Next base: position 11,836,906 of record JAQFVV010006219.1, on the reverse strand, counting down.
TTTATATTGCCATAAATCTTAAGATCCCAATCAAAATTCTGATTGTTTCTAAAAGTATTAAAATTAATTATATAACCAATTTGATACTGATGTACTAGGGCATCTATATTTCATTATATGCTTAGTTAAACTTTTTAAATACTGTTTTGACAATGTGAAACAATAATGGGATAACTACAAATTTAAGATACTTTTTATTTGGAAGTGTTTTGTCATAATTTATAGGTTCAATGTATAATCTAAAACCTCTTACTACTTTTCATTGACAGATTTATTTTGAACTTTTTATATTATTTTCTTTTCAATTTCTTATTTTTTTTTTTTGGGGGGGGGGGGATATGGTCAGTTTTAAATTTTCACTACTTATTTTGATTTCTTGAAATAGTACCTAATATTGACTTACAAATTAATTTATAAATTAAATGTATAATTCCAAACATCTTACTATTTGTAATTGATAAATTTGTTTGGAATTTGTATTATTTTTATTTGTCTTTGAAATTTTTTATTTGGTTTTGACAAAATATAATCAATTATAAACAATAATACTAAAGGTCAAAATAATTGTTAGCTATAATTTTTTTATTTTTCATTTAATAAAATGATTTTTTGTCTATTCATTATAAATTATAATAAAACAAATAAAGTAATCCAAATAAAAATGAACTGGCTAGCTTTGACACAACAACAAATTAAATGAAGATTAAAATGAAAAAAAAATTTTTTTTATTACTGCCACCAATAGTTAATTTCTTTTTACTCCACAAAAAAAAAAAGTAATGGTACTTCATATGCAAACAATTAATTAGACAACCACAATATAGACAATGCAAAATCACTTTAATTAAACTCTCCCTTATAATTTTTCCTTCTTTTCTCCACCATAGATAACTGCCCACATTTGATACAAGACTGTTCACATTTGACATTGTTAAGTAGATCTTTCTGCTATAAAAATGCCAATGCAGTTTACTTTACCATAGAAATTTTTGAATAATATAATTAATTTAAACAATAATATACAACTGTAAAAATTGACAACTTTCTTAGAGTAAAAATGTACACCATTGATAGATCACAAGATCTAAATGACAAACATAAGATTTTTTTTTGCACTTTTTTAAAAAAAAAAAACAAAACGAAAAATAAAATAAAAATAAATTACAATATAACAATTCAGCAATTGCTAAATCAGAGAATCTTTAATAAATAAAACCACTATTGACAAGCACTTTCAACTCCTATGATTCCTTATCAAGGCAGTATAAAAAATCCTATTTTTCTCCTAAACGATAAATTCCATGTTTGATTGCATTGAATTTATTGCTTAGGAGAAAAATAGGATTTTTTATACTGCCTTGATAAGGAATCAAAGTGTTTGGCGATAGTGGTTTTATTTATTAAAGATTCTCTGTTTTAGCAATTGCCGAATTGTTATATTGTAATTTATAAATTGTATTAACAGAAGCATTATTTTATTTAAAATAAAAATAATAAAACAATTTAAATGAACAACTCATGTTTTAAATTTACATTTCTTTAACAAATACAAACATTTTAACAATATAAATGAAAAATGCAAAATGTACTTTTAAATTAATTAAAAAAAAAAAAAAGTATTGTAAAGTGTGAAAATGTTTCATTTTTATCTTTTATTTTCTGTTCTATTTTTTAACTACTTAGAAAACTATATGTATGTTAAGTACATTGAATCTTAAATTTATCATTAATTATCCCAATATTATTTCATGATATCGAAGCAGTGTTTTAAAAAAAACAATAAAATGGAATATAGATATTGAGTACATTGATACCACCAATTTAATAAACTATTTGGGCTCAATGATAATTATTTTATTCATATATTTATCAGAGTCAATTGTATCTAACAATTACACTGTCAAATAAGATCTGCTTTTTCTTTCAAAGTACAAATGGAATCAGTTACTTTTTATACTTTTCTTTTTTTTGTTTTTCTTTTTCAAATAAAAATTATTATTAAATGTTGATCATTATTACCAAGTTCATCATGACAAGCTATAAAACCTTTATATGGAATTATTTTATACTGTGACAATACTTCGGCTGTAAAAAAAAAAAATCGCTACACAATTTGAAATAAATTATGATTATTATTATTATATTTAAATACAAGTATAATTTAGGGGATTTAAACACAGAGTTTCAAGCTCCCTTAAATTACACTGATCATGAATTCAGTTTCACTATTTGATAATAAAACTATAAAAATATATGTTTTAAATACTCTACATAAAATCAATAGATTCATTCTAAACAGAATATTTATTTTAATGCAATTCTTTTCAAAAATTATATAAAACTCAAACAAGGGGGGCAAAGGTAAATAATGGAAATATAAAATAAAATTTATTTTTAACTAAAATTTTTAAAATAAATAAAATTAAAATGAACTCATAATGAAATCTTAAAACAAAATTATATTTCAAATATATATATATTACTTACAAGATCTTGCAATTTCTTGCTCAAACTAGCCAACAGTGGTATTGCAGCAGTGTTTTTTGGTTCCAAATGAGAGAGAAGACGAGCATCTTTAAATGCTTCCTCATATTTACCCAATTTATCCAAAGCTTGACTTCGCCTAAATAAAGCTTTTGTATCATTTGGAGTAATATTCAAAGCTTAAAAAAAATAATAATAATTATGAATATACACACACATATGTGTATTTACACATGTGTACATACATAAAATATTGCAAATTATATTTTCCAAACTCCTAGTCTGAGTAAAGATTTGAAGGAATGTAATTACATATTTAGCTTCACAAGTGGCACTTTATTATATCTAAAGCATTTTTTATACTCATAATAAAAGATTATACATAAACTAACATTGGTTCTTAAAAATCTTACAAACTCAACAGGACAAGTGTTTTCCTGAAGGTTTGTAATGATGTTGTTTTAGACAAGCATTATTAACATCTATTACACAATGGCCTTAAATGACAGTGCATGCTTAAAATCTGACCACTTTAAAATAGTGAAGCATTTTCCTTATACTGAGAAAAATCAGTTGTTAACAAATAGATGATTGAATGATAAGGTTTTGGGTTCAGTTTTTGAGGAAGTGGAGACCTAAAAAGTTATGGCCCTCATGCTCATATCACATTACTGAATTTTCAATCCAATTATAATCAAGAGCTTAGAAAATATATTTTGAATATTTCATATTTACCTTCAATGATTTCACATTTGGGTTTTTGTTTTGTTTTTTGCAAATTTTATAATAATATATTAAATAAAAAATAAACATTACAAGCATAAAGCTAAACTAGTCAATATAAAATCAAAACTACCCCAAATCTAAAATTAAACCAGACCAGCATAAAAATAATATTAAAACACAACCTAAGGTTTCACTGCTACAAGCAGACTTCTCAAGTGTAAAGAACTACAAAAAAAACCACACATTATATATACTATTAAAAACTACCCACAAATCCATTCACTTCCCATCCACCCTTAATATTAAAAGAACTCTTAAATAAGTTAATTGCTTCAGAATAATAAATTTTCAATAATAAAGACTCTTTAATTCTTCTTTTGATTTCATTTCTCTCAAAGAAGACAACCTTAGCTTCATCAAAATAGCTAACATGAAATAAATTTGTTAAATATATGGTTTACATGCAAACTAAAAATTAATTATTAAATACTAATAATTCTATTTTTTCCTTTTAATTGCTGATAGTTAAAGTCATAGATACTGAAATTGCAGAGGCAGTGGGACTACTGCATGCCTACATCATAAAATAATATTATTATATCCTCAAGTGAACAATCACACTGATCCCTCATTATACTGAAAAAAATAAACTTCTGATTCATTCAAAGATTGTCAGCCTATTAAGTCTGCCCTCATTATTGGTTTATTAATTCTTGAGGACATTAGCCAAAAAAAAAAATGAAAAAGATTCGGAGTCAGAATTGCTGTGTAAATAATTAAAGGATGGAAATGCAGTTTGAACAAACATAAAATCCTATTGTCGCGGTTAGTACAAGGAAGGAGATGACTAATTGGGTCCTATACTAATTTAAATGTCTGAAAAATAAAAAAGTTTGTATGAGAAACATACCTAGCCTTTAATGAACCAAATCCTATCTTCCAATGCAGTAAAAGGTACTATTGGTCAGACATTGTTTATTTAGTATTCACAGTTCATATCGGGATAAGATTCTGTTTATCTGCCACCTACGAAGCCTGTCAATAATCTGAGCACATGACTTATTTAAATTATAAATAACACAATTATAGAATAATTAATAATTTAATCCACAATAGCCATTTCTCATTATAATGATTTGAGAATTTGCTTCATCCTCATTATGCAAATAATTAAAATAGAAAAGTCTATTTTTCCCAAACTTTAGTTTCATTATATCTGCATTTTAATTTTTATTCAAAATTTTTAATAATGGAATCTAGTAAGTAAATGGAGCAAAATGCAGAAAAAATTCCAAATAAAAAAATGAGAACTATCTTGAATTATTTCATGGCATTAATGGTGAAATTGAATCTGCTTCAATCATCACAGTTTCAAATATTTAACAGCTGGATTCTTTTCTGTGAATAAAATTATCAAAATCTTACGAATAATAAAATAAAAATTGAAAATGGGTAAGAATTATAAATATCATTCAACAAAAACTAGGATTTTTTATTTAAACGATATAAAGCCTCAACATAAACAATTATATTAAAAATTCTTCATCTATCTCTTGTCATGAATTGGATAATTACAAAAAAATATATTTAATTATCTTCTGAAGAAACCATCTGGCATAAAATAGTTTATCCTTCTATGTAACGATGTTTATTATAACAAACAGATGATTACTTTTTTTTAATAATAAAACTTTACTAACATAGATAATAATCAATGAATTTTACTAACACAGTGTCAGATTGTAATTCTATTTAAAGGGTAATCATCCCTTTTCACTAGCCCATATAATGCAAGAATACTCTCGCCCTAGCCACAAGATAAAGACTTTGAGAAAATAAGACCTAAATGTATTTATATAGGTCAATCGTAAGTATCTTGAAGTGAGAACATGAATATATAAATCATTCACTTTAAATCCATTTCTTTTAATAAACTTATTCACATTTATGATATATTATAATTTACATCATGCTAATATTAGATATTAAACTATGTAATAATCAATGAATTTTATTAGCACAGTGTCAAATTGTAATTTCATTTATTCTATATATCCACGCTCTCACTTCAAGATACTTAAGATTGGCTTATATAAGTGCATTTAGGTTTGAAAATAAGACGGTCATCTTATTTTCTCAGTCTTTATCTTGTGGCTGGGGTGGAGAATAACCTTGTATTTAACATCATTGTTTAATATTATAAGTACAGCGTTAGTGAGAAGGAATGACTACAATAATAATAAGAGGCACTAAAAATTTAAAAGTGCAAAAAAAAAAGAGGGCAGTATATTTTATAAACATAAAAATGTAAAAAAAGTAAACGTTTAATAGAAAATGATCACATTTAAAGATTACTAATTGATAATTTAGTTATACAAAGATTCATTAGAATTGACACATTATTTGATTACTAATGCAATAATATATGGATAATTTATTTGAATTAAAATTTAAATATCTTTTTTCTTCTTTTTAAATCAACAGTCTATTAAAACTATTTTCTACTGAAAATGCATATACTTAAAGAAGCTGGAAATAAAATCAATTGTATTACTCAATAATTTATCATTTAACAAAGCATTTGAGTACACATTTCTTGCTATTTTAATTTTATTGCTGAGTATTTTAACAATGGTTTAATCATTACCAAAAAATAAGGTATGTTTGTAAATGTGCTGTTTTATTGATTAAATTCCTTAATTTAAAACACAAATATTTAGGGTTTTTTAATAAATGTTGATTTCTTAAGTGTGTTAAATGTAGTTATATTATTCGCAGATCACATCAAATAAAAAAGTTTATATAAAAGTAGAAAATTGTGCATCGATGATATAAAGAAACAAACATACAACTAATACATGTGCATGATGGATCAGTAAGTTTTTTACAGGTTTAATTGCAGTCATGCCACTTTGTATTCTCAAAAGTTAATTTCTATGATTCCTCTAATATACAAAACATTGGTAGCTGCCAGCAACATATGCTATTGTTTTAAGTTTCCATAAGCACAATCTAGACCATGTCAGACATATTCCATGTATAGATTAGATACGCACAATGTCCTTGATCTGTCCTATAGCAGCTTAGATAATCCAATATTTTCTGATTAAATTATCATTTTGATAACATCAACAGAATTTCTTATAAAATATTTATTTTTCAAATCATAGTTAGATCATAATTTCTTCCATATATTTTTATATGACTGTAAAAATTAAACATTATTATCAATGCTATACTTTTTTCATCAATGTCTTTTATTTATCTTTTTCTTTCAAAAATTTTTGAGACTTTGGCTTTACTTTTCAAACTCTTCTTCCATTTTTGTCTGGATGAAGATATATTTTTAATTTCCTACAATATAACTCTCAGCAAAATAAAATGGATAAAAAAATGTGACATGGATTGCATACTGAGTTTTAAAAATCATATCAAAACATTTAATGTAAAAAAAAAAGAAATAAAAAAAACCTATGAAAAAATATTTTCATATATTTTTACGGTAAATCTTGAATTCTCTGGATTTTCCCCAATATTCCAGTATGATTTTCAGATTTTTTGGTCAAGTGAATTTTGTTCTTCGATATTCTTTAAAGTTAGTTGCGTCTGTTCTGATGCTATGAGGGCGGTATTGCAAAAAAATGGAAGCTGCTGAATTGTCATAATCTTAATGTGTCTGCTATGATCCTCATAGCAGTTTGAGGATTGCCTCTCAAAGCAGAAGGGTAGTATTTTGCACCATTATATACTAAAGGAAGTGATACTATTCATATGTTAACACCTGCAAGTTTTTATTATTTTGGATGTTGGTGCATTTCTTCTAATAATGCTTTAATGTGATCATTGGAAATAAAATTATTCTTTTGCTTTTTTTTATTATGTGAAAATGATGCAGAAATAATTTCAATCCCCAGCTAAGGATTGAATGTCAGGAATTAAAAAAATCTTATTCATTGCTTGCTGAAATATTAAAGATTAAACAATTATATTTATCAAATTTATTTTTTGTTATTTTCTATCATTTCTGGAAACTCTTTTTGTCATCAGTGCCATCTTTATTGAAGTATGAAACAAAAAATTAGCTCTATTTATTAACTTCATCTGTATGATTTACTGATGAAATCCTTAATAATTTATTTATTTCATTTTATAGTTTTTAATAATTTATTTACTTAAATGATTTGCTTGTGAGACCACAAATACAATCCCTATTCCCATTTTCTTTAATAGGTATTGATACAAAAATCAAACTGACAAGATTATTAATTTTAAATAATTATGTGAAACTAATCAATTTATTTGAACATAAAAGGATATTTTAAGCAATAATGATTTAGTGGCTTGTATTAAAGTGCAAAGGCTCCTCATTCTTATTATAACTATGTTAATATATATTACAATAAACAGATAAAAATTTTCTACAATTTATAAACATTTCATGAATCTGTAAGTGAAATATGTTGATGGGAAAAAAAAACAATTGTTTTGTTGTTGTTGTTGTTGTTTATTTGTTTAATTTTAAACCTATAAACTCAAATATTAATCAATACCCCCCCCCCATTCCTGCCAACTATATGACTTTAGTAATATTTTGCTGCTATTTTATTGCAAACTTTTTTTATTTATCATTTTGTTAATATATAAAACAATAAAAGAAGTTTCAACTATTTGATGAAATATAAGTACAGAGAAATCACTTTCTTAAAACTGTATCTGCATAGAGTATTAAATAATATACTCTGTAGATAAATCATTTTTGACAATGTTAAACTAAATAAAAATTTACATTTTTGTGAATCAGCACAAGATTACTAGGACTAATAACAGTGAAGAGGAAATTGGAAAGTGGATGCCCTTTAACGGAAAACAGCATATATCAAATCTACAAAGAAGGTTATTGCTGACCAGAGAAGATAATGAGAAACTACTTATCCATATAATTCTGTTATGTGTTATAAGGATGAGCTTATAATTAAGTCATATAGGCACTGGAACCTTCACCAAAGAAAGCTTTAGTTTTGCCAGGTAAAACAGATGTTGAGTATCATTAATTTGGCATTCGATGAAATCCCCATAAAGATGATAAATTGAAAGAGAAAAGACTATTAACAGTATATGAATGAAATAGGAGGACATAGAAAAATGCTGAGAAATTGTAAAATGTGAAAAGGATAAATAAGATAGATGTTGTGCATTAAATGAAGTGCAAGAAAAAGAATATGGTAAGGTAAAAAATAAGCATATTAAACTATTTTACAATTTATCCAAACCACTAGGAACACTTTTTAGCAAAACTCTTTATTTGTACATATTTACCTACGTTTCAACTGCCCTGCAATCTTCTTCAGAGGTAGTTCACTTTAATCACTTAAAAAATCATTTTCTTAAGAGATTAAAGTAGTCATCTGAAACATAGGTGTATGTATATATGTACAAATAAAGATTTTTGCTAAAAAGTGTTCAAAATGGTTTGGATAAATTGCATTTATAGGATATTACAGCAAAATAATGAAAAGTGTGATTTTCTAATATTAAACTATTTTATTTTAATGGTAATATAGCAATAAATAAAGCTGGTAATGCCATTGGAAGAAAATATTGAATAGTGTGCAAAAATAGATTGAGTTGATAATAAACTCATAATAATAAAGATATCTGCAAAAGCCAAAGATTTGATGATTGTGCAGATTTATATGCCAATTATTTCAGATGATGATTAAGATTGATGAATAGTACGAAAAGATAGATGACATAATACAAAGAGAGGCTAAATGTGAATGCATATTATTGCTGGATGATTGGAATCTAGTTGTGGGAAAAGGAAAAGAAGTGATATTGTAAAGAATTATAGTATTGGAAGAGGAGTACAAAATATAATCAGCTTGAAAAGTTTATGATTATAAATACATGATTCAAAAATCATTTAAAGAAGAGCATATATGGAAGTCTCCAGGTAATAGAGAAAGATATCTGATATACTATATATAAATACAGAAAAGATATAGGAATACTAGTAAAAAATCTCATAGTTTGCCTGGGGTTGCTAGTGAACGTTTCAAAACTATTAATATGGATGAGTATAAATCAGATACTGAAACCTCTATAACAGTCCACATATATTAATTGAGAATTAAATAATATATTTGGGCTAAAGACATTCTCTAGTTTAATGAATGCTCAATAATAATCATTAATATAATTCTATAATGTGTTTTGAGGCAAGCTCAGAAAGTTTGACATTTATAATCAAACTATAGTAAATTGCTATCTATAAAATCCTAAACAAATGAAAATATGTGTAAGAGATTGTGATTTTGACCATATGCTAGTTCAGCATGAAATGTGCATCTTAAGGGTAATTTATCTTTTTTCTTTGGTTATATGTTTCAGAAAATTGGGATAAAATTGAAGTTTGAAATATATATGTATGTATGACATTAAAAGTATATCCACAAAAAAGAGCAAAAAAACAAGTGTATATGAAATTAAAAATTACAATATGTACTATGCATGTTTTATACTTGGGGAAAAAAGAGAAGTGGGTGTTTCAAAACTGTATCAAGACTATCAGAGATTGTTATATGATTTAATTAAAATGAAAGATGTACTAAGGTAAAACTAAAAATTGAAAATATATTAAATATACAGGAATGCTATTAAGGAGTCCCACACTTTGTCTGGGGCTGATATAAATTTTGATCATATTATTATGACAATATTAAAATTGAGCTTAAAAAAATAAGAAAAAGAATATATATAGAACAAAATTTGGAGGAATAAAAAGAATTGAAGAACATATGTTTTACATTCATATATTATATGATAAAGTGAACTGATACAAATGATGAGTACGTAAATAAGTTCTGATAGATGTTGATGTAAAATAAAGAAATAAATACTGAAAGTGGCAAGAAATATCATAAAATTAATTCATTAAAGAAGACTGGGAAAAAGAAAAGATGGAAAAATAAAAAAGACTAAAAAAAAATGTAAATAGTGAGGAAGAATATAGGTTATATAAGAAAATTAATAAACGAGTTCATAAAAGAAACAGATTTGGCAAAAATTAGAGAATTGGTTGAAGAAAAAAATAGAGAAAAATATTTCAATGGAAAAAAAATGGTATGGTGTTTGATATTAAAGAATTATTTGGGCAAAGAAAAATGATTTAATAGATGAATTAGCTGACAAGGATGAAGGGAAGTTAACTAATGAAGAAGATATATTAAAAAGATGAAGTGATTACATTCAAGATTTATTTAAAGAAGGTAATGATGTAGCTAATTATGAGAATGAGAGATAAAAATGAGTATTATGTACATATTCTGTTATATCCACATCCTGTCGACTGCGCCAAATGTTATATCTGCCAGTTATAATACTCACTGGCGAACAATCTATGCAGTAAGCTAACCCTTGCACTGACTACATATGTATACAATAATTTTATGACAAAGACTAACACCGGTGGAATAAGAAAACAGATTTAATTATAATACACTAATATATACATATTTACAGTAATATATTTAAACAATCATAATCTATTTATATTAACAAACCCGAAAGCATACAAAAATAATAATGAATATCTATACGACCTACTTTATAGTCCCTATGCTGACTCTTGGACGTTCGGAGGCCAGCTGTCTGCTCTGGGGCTACCGTGCTAAATAAGCGACATTCAGCGCCTTTCCCAGTTCAACTGCATCGGTAGAGCTCCCAGTTTTAAGTGTCAAAAAAGCTTTACACATTCACTCATTTTTCCAGTCCTGATTTTCTGGATTTGATTGGTCAATCTTGTCTATCCTGGTCGGATCAATCCCTCCCAGTTTACCTTTTGGTTTAAGTTTTACTTTGATTGATTATCCTTTGCAGTTCAATTGCTTTTTAATTAATCATCTTGTTTATCTACAAAGTTCCTTCATTAATTAACCTTCCTATCTAAAAAGATTTGTTTACATGTTGTTTTAAAAAATAACACAGCTATTAAACTATAATATTATTTTAAATTAACGAAGTATTTTTATCTTCACGTATATACACATACATACGTTTAAATATTAAATCCCTATTTACAATATTTACTCTTATTATTTTGTGTTTATGTGTATTTTAATTATACACATACATAACATATTCTAAAAGATTATGGTTAAAGTGACTAAGAAAGTAAAAAATGGTAAAGGTATTGGGATTGATACTACCGAAATGTTAAGAGAATTGGGAGAGTCTATGAAAATTGGATTAAAGACTTCTTAAAAAGAAAAGTATTAGACATCAAGATTACAGGACATTAAACCTGATACCACATGCTAGGAAAATATTATTGAGGATTTTTTTGATTCAAAAAATATATGGGATAGTAGAATATTATATTGGAGAAAAACAATATGTTTTCAAAAGGAAAGGGAAAGTAATTAAATATATTTTAGAGATTTAGATAAAGTATTTGATAGAATAACTTGGAATAGACTTATGAATATCTTGAGGAATAAAAAAATGTATTGGAAGAAAAGAGGATGCAATCATTTCACCTGATTATAGCCATCCAACATTTCATAGCAAGCACAGCATAGATATTTACTTTTTGGAGACAAGCTAAATAAAGCAAGTGAAGGATAAAATTATTTTATATAATAAAAAAGCCCATATATTTAAGAGGATTTCAACTCATAATGATAACAGATAGACATGTGCTATGTTATGTGTGTGTGTGTGTATAATATTTATTATATGTTAATAATAAATTATATATTTTAAGAATTGTTTAAAATATTGTATACTGTAATTTTTAATATTGCATCAAAAAATTTAATTATTAAAAGATAATAATTCATATACATGCATTGACATTATTTTTAAAAGGAAATAATTTTAAAAGATAAAAAAAAACGTCTTAGAAATTTATCATGTGTGTGGTCTAAAAATGGATAAGGAGGTAGATTGTCTGCAGTTTTTTAAAATGGCTATAACTGAAATAATTACATAAATTTTATTGCCAATGGCAGGTTGAAATATACTAAATCCCTGTCTGGATATATGAACCATCTTTTTAGGAAAGTTTCCAGAAAGAATTATGAACAAAATATTGTGAATGCTCCCTTCTACAGTAACTTGACAAATAGACTAAGAAATTACTGTAAAAAATAATCATCAGTTTTAAGTGTTATAAATATATTTCAAATAATTTAATAAACAAATAAGGGATTTTCAGTCAACCAGGATACAAATACCAGAGCTCTGAAATAAGTATTTAAAAAAAAATGGATGTTTATGACAACAAACTTATTTAAATTAAAATTAAATGCTATATCTGCATTTCTATTTGTTCATAAGTTATCAGTAAATTCTGTATAAAATTTTTTATATAAACTGTTTGAAATTTAAACTAGAACTTTTCATAAAGAAACATTACAAATATATTATTTATTGCCATTTTACACATTTTAAGGTGTTTTATAAATAGTGCATATTTATAATAATGATTTAAATATTTAATGTTTAAATAATATTTTAATTTTGTTCTGATAATATTAAAAAAATTCCATGTGGATTTATTTACTGATGACAATTAAAAAATTAAGTTTTGCATTGTTTTTTAAGTAAATGAATTATTAGAACTCAATTTAGAAATATATACTGTATATGCAAATAATTTTACTATGAATGGTCAAGCATTGGTGGTCGAGAGGTCAGCGACCGCTGCTTTACAAGCAGTTATCCCGGGTTAGCGGGTTCGCTTCCCGGCTGATGCTGTGACACATAAGAAAAAAAAATTTACTATGAATGTTACGAAATTGAATTTAAACAACTTACTATAGCGAGATTAAGATCATGGGATAATGTGAATAATTTAAATGTAAATAGTTTTTGATCTTCATTTTATATGTGTTGATTGGGAGAGTGTTAAACCTTGTTATAACTTTATAAAATCTTGTTTAAAAAATGACAATGCAACTTAATTAATGTAAAAGCATGGATTCATTTGTTATTTATTTATTGAGAGGTTGAGTTTGAAATGTGCATGTATCTAATATATTTGATAGATAATCAATATTAATGACAAATGTGAAGATTTTAAATTATTTGAAGTTTGGAATAAGGGCTCTATTGTACGTATATTGTTCTAACTCAAGAATAAAAATGCAGATATGTATTTCCTACTTATTTCTATTGATATAATGATATGCATGATATGTATTCCTGCTTTTATGTTGAAGATAAATTCATGCATCTTTATTTATTTATATTTTAATATCCCATATATTGCAGTGAAAATCTTGACATATAATGATTAGTTGGTTGCTTATTAGTATGTATTGTTATAATGATATTTTATGGACATATATATTTAGGCATGTCGTCTGATATATCATTGTTATGAACTACTGATGTTAAGAATCACAGTACATCTGCCTGGTTATATTTTAGATATTATGGCATACATTAATCTTTTTTGCATGAATATTTTACTTTTGCTCCTTTATAGATAACTAAATGTATGATATAAGTTATAATATTACTGTTGGTAAATAACAATACTTTATTGCAGATAACACATATAACAAGATCCTTAAGCCATTGGATTTAAATCCTAGCAAGAGATCTCATTTATATAAATTAAGTGATATTATGTGTATTCGTGCTATATTCTGACTCCATACAATAATTTGTGATCAGGCCTATAGGAATATGAGTAGCATAACATATATAGATATCTTGAAATAATCAACAGACTCTCAGGGCACGCAAATCCTAAATTTATTATTAGTTTATAATTTAATGTACTCTGCATTATAATATATAAATTGAACTCTATTTTAGTACACTCACTATTTATTTCCAGGTCCCCATCCAGACAGTAAACATTTGGATTGAGTGTGACTCATCGCCTATTGGCCCAATTAAGTCATTGACTAATGTACTAACTACTAATACACGTATTGGATCTTGGTGATAACTATTCAATCCGATGTAAGATCAGATAATATTTGGTTCCTGTTAATTTTTAACGAGTGCGGGCATTTCATGAACTATATTATTAATTTAGAAAATGAGATTATATATGATAATAAAATTAATACAAAGCTAAATTAGTTTAATAGAGATTCATAGTTAAATTTTAAGAATTAAAAATTTGATATTTGGTTTTAAAATGCATTAACTGTGTAGTGAATGGTCCTCTCATTTATCAATTAACTTATTGTAATTTTGGCACTACTAATGTGAGAAGCAAGCTACCTTTTTAATTAATATTAGTTTGTCTACGTGTTAAAAATGTTTTTACTTACTAATTTCTTGATTCATTTTGAAAAGAGAAATATGCACTTTCACTTTTGACAATTAGAATATATTGGACAAAAAATAAGCATTAGATTGGGAAGATATTTTAGGGATGTTGCATGTCATATGTACTTTTAATATATATTTACAAAACATAATAAATATATATTTGGACTATATGGAAGAGTTATGTTGGAGGGAGAATAATAAGATATGTGGATATTACTTTTTTAGCTGAGAATGATTGGAATAACGATCGGGAAATTTGGTATTTTGAGTCTTACCGTATCTGCCAGACAAGGGTGCCACCAGACCATTTGAACCTGGAAAATTTATATAGTCGGCAGATACTGTTAAGATCCAATTCTGTTTTATTATTTGACCGTTAGCTCATGTCACTAGCTCAAGGAGACGTAGAGATTTATAATAAATATTTCTTAAAAATATTTTTTTAATATTAACAAAATAAAATAAGCCACTGCCAGTAATAACATACACAAAAAATTTTATTAACACACATATATACATATTTAAAATTGAGAAATAAATTTATCTGGATTTTAATATTAATTTTAAATTATTTGGAGTAAGTCTGCACATTTGGACATTTTAATAATATTTTTACCTTAGAATGTTGGGTACAGATAAGCTACATAGATTACTCATTTAAAAACTTTTTAAAAAAAAACAAACGTTCAACCTCAGACTAAAAGTTCGTAGCCAAACCAACATTTGCTTCCTGATATACAGATGCAATCAATGCAATATGAAAATGCTAGCATAAAACCACACTGTCAGGAATGTGCATCTGCAGCGTGATATTATTTGAAGGACATGATCCTCGTCCAGTACAGGAAAGTGTGTCTGTCTGGCGAAGGAATCGTGTAATAAAATATTTAAAGAGAAAGGCTACATATGGGGGAAAGCGGTCTATCTGAGGACTTATAGTCCCTATCCATAGAGTTAAAGGAAGTCAATGTCGCAGGAAATACATCTGCGTACATTGCAATGCAATGACTACATCTTTGGGTCATGCATTCAATTGGGCTTTGCCCTGTATGATAAACACACTTCACATTACATTGATATAAACACCCATATATCCCCCCACCAGCATCGATCTAACTATGAAACAAATAGCTGAAATTAAACCCCTTCAAAATAAACATAAACGATTAAAATATAAAGTTATTAATTGAGAATTGCAGAGGGAAATTTACAGTAAAGTAAATCCAATGGCACTCATAAGGTGCCGCATTGACAACAATAACTTAAAAGATATATGAATAAATACGTTTGGACACTCAGCATGAGGTGTCATATTTACTGACATATATTTTACGCATATGCAAATAAAAATAAAAAACTAAACGTTAATGAATCTATGCAGCTATCTACACCCAACTTAAATTTAATACATTTTAGTTAACAGATAAAAATAAATGACCTAGTTAAATACATAAATAAATAAATAAAACGAAAAATGGAAATGATTGAAATAGCAAACTTATATAAAATAAATATTAATAATTGATTTAGAGTTCTATTCTTGGTCAGATAAGAGTCCATTTATTTATATTACTTTTTTCTTTATGGATTGACTACTTATTGAAGATATATTTATTTAAAAGAAAGTTCAATTGGCAAAATTTTATACTTCCCCTTTGATCTTGATGACTCCTCCAGATTTCATTCAGTGTATGGAAGTTCTTGTTGATCCTATTGTTTGCTAATAGTGCTTTTGAGACATAACTGCTACAAGCCATTCATTTGACCACGGATAGTCGTTGGGAGGCCTCGGCTGTGCATGCAAAGGAAATTAAATCTATTGCAAGACTCTTACATCGTGAAGTCTGCAATATAGCTACCATTCATATATAGTTTAATAGTCAGAATCCTGTAACAATTATTTTGCCTTTTATAATTTTATGGTCCTCTTATCAGAAATCCAAGGGATTGATCTTGCATGATATCACTCATTCTAATGTTCCATTTACAGTCTGCGCTGTGGCTTCATGCTTGCATTGGTCAATCTAATTTTTTTAATTCTCTTATCTGATCTTTTTAATTATTTTTAAGTACCCCAGAGCTAGTTTGCTCTAAAACAGGGGTGGGTAAATAGTGTCCCGAGGGCCACATGTGGCCCGCCAAGACAATCAGAAAAATCTGCCTTGAACTGAGATTTCCTTCTCATGCATGACTGAAAATTCATCTCATACTTTCCACCAGGATGGCCACATCAATACACATGCACAGTGTAGATACAATGTGCAGTGCTTTTCCAGTTGATTTTGTTAATTTCAATTTTGTCTTTAGCATATACATTTCCAACTTTAGTGAAACCATGAACCCTCCGAAAAAATGTAAAATTGGTGATGAATGTTATGTGTTTAATGAAGAATGGACAACATTTCTTTGGTAATACAGGGTAATAAAGCAGTATGTTTATTGGGTCATGAAAAAAGGTGCGGTCCCCCACTAACCTTCGCTTCCACAATGTGGCCCTCTGCCACTCTATGCGGCCCCCAAGCCAAAACAATTGCCCACCCCTGCTCTAAAACAATCATTTAATTAATAAAACAATCATTTCAATTTTCTAAAATTAAACATGATAGAAATCATTTATTTCTATTTTAAAAAATATCAATCTTTATTTTTTTTACAAAAAAAATACTTTCAAATACTTTTATTTTTAAAATAGTTTTTAAAGTTTTCCATCTGTGTGATCTATATACGTTAAACACAACTCCTTTAATTTTGGCTTTTAGTTTTTAATAAAATCAATTTTTATTTACAATCGTTTTTATTTTAATTTTAAAATAATGTAATGGCATATGTATACCATTACAATATAGATAAGACTAAACTCTTGTGGATGAGAAAAACACAAGTGAAACTTCAGGATAAGATAGCTCATTAGATATATGGGGTTTAAATATTTGAGAAGTTAGTGACAGTGGATAGAAGAAATAAAAATTAAATTAAACAAATAAGGCATTTGTCAGAAGGAAAAATAACATTTTGTGAACCTCTGAAGAGAGTTGAGAAAGAAACTCGATAAGTGCTACATGTAGAGTATATTATTATGAGACATGGATAATGAATAAGAAAATTAGGGGTAATCTGGAACATGTGAGTATGAAAAAGTATAGAGAGAATTAGTTGGGTAAATTGTAACAACTGAGGAAGAGTGGATAAAGAGAGAAGATTGAATGGGCATAAGAAAAGAAACTAGATTGGGTACATAAAAGAAAAACATAGTTTGGAGAGAATGGGGATGAAAATAAAAAAAAGGTGCAATGGAGATTAACCTTATTGAATAATATAAAAAATTGAATGAGTTATGTAGAGTTAAAAATTCAAACAATGAACACAAAAGAATGGAAAATCAATTGAGTTCTTTGTGTGATTACTCTTCGGACCTATTCAAAGGATAGAATATTTCTTAATATCAAATGAGACAAAAGCAACCAACTAAATTGAGAGAATATTTGTTGTTTGTTAAACACTAATTTAAATTACTTTAAATGGTTTTAGTATAGTCAACTCAATAGTAGTCAGTAAATAAATGTTTAGCTTTTCTTAGCTAAAGAATGAATATCCCAAATAAATCTGGGTTGATCAGATGATTGTTGATTCAAATGTAATATGATGTGATTTTTTATTACTGGTAGAGAAAATATTAGGTATTGAGCCTTTAATACTGCCAAATAATGAATAGAAAAAAATTTATTTTCAACTTAGAAAAATCTTACAGTAACATTATTAATAGAAATAACTGCTGAGTAAAAAGAGCTAAATGATAAAATTGTCCTATACCTTTTGAAATATTTATGAATGAGATAATTATATTTACCTATATAGTTTTTTTTTTCTACTATTCTACAATATGTAAGAATATTGTGTTTATTTCTAAGATATGTGTTTTAATAACATGTCTACATATGTCTCAATAAATATTAAATTAATTGGAGGACAATTTTATATAGCAAACATATACTAAGTCTTATCATTAGAGAAATGTTGAAAAAAAAAAAAAAATCCAGGCAGAAAATTAAATAAAAAATATTCAGAAACCAAGTCCTTTATAGATGCACATCAAATAAAAGTATTCATCTATTTTGACACAAAGAAAACTTATTTAATTTAATAATACTAAATTATACTTTTAATGTAATTTGTTTGTTTTAAATAACAATTTATATATATAAATGCAACTATATTTTCATTTAATTAAAAAAGAATTTTATCATTCCACAACTAAAAATACTTAATTTAAGTTGTCAAATAGATAATAAAAAAATTACAGTTTTAACCAAAAAAAAAACCATTGCAACTCAAGTTAGGGATTAAAGTATTTCTTAACTTAACCAAACAAAATCATTAATCTTTTTTTAAAAAAAATTTTTTAGCTATTTATTTTTAACTTATTTATTTTGTAAAAACTTTTAAATATTAATCAAATAAACACTTTTATTTATTATATATATAAAGAGTTTTATTTAGTAATTAATGTTTAAAAAACCAATTCTTTATCAATTAATGATAGATGGTTCAATTAACTAAGTCCAATACCATAAAATCAAATATATATATAAATCCTTCTTGTGTTCTTAATTCTATTCTTGCATTTACTTGGCAACAATAACTGTATATATAATGCAATACTAAAAAAGATAAAAAGCATTATAAAAATACTGAGGATTGCAATGGCCAGTGCATGTATTCCATTTTTGTAAGTCATTAAGAAAAAGTATGTTCTAGAATACTGATAGTTATGCATAAGAAAAATGTACTTATTATATCATGTGAGATATTACTTTCTTTTTCAAACACTTGCAATATTTGAATCACATGCATACCCTTTAAATTATCAGCACATTTAATATTAAATAGTATTACAATTTTCCTCTCAATAATGTCAAATTATGATTGAGTTTATATTCCTAAATCATTCTGGTATTTATCCTATAAATAAAAAATATAGGGTGTGACTGAACCATTTATATAATAGGTATTACGATGTTCAACAATAAAAGTACTACAAAGCATCTATACATTTATATCAATACACAAACTTGACATAATTCTATGTAATAAAATTTAATTCTAATTGATAGTTAAGTTATATTTCAGATGTAAAGGGAAGGAATCATTACCAATTTGTAAATATGAAACATTACTGGATGGTTAACTACATTTAACTTTTTTTCTTTTTGTTTGTTTACTAAATGTTATTTAGTGAATAATTTTGGAGAGAGAAATTTTTGTTCCATGATAATTAATATTGCTATGGATATCATGTTATTTATTCATTTGTCAATAAATAAAAATCAATATTTGTTAAATTCCTTCATTATAATCTGATGAATTAGGGAAATCAGATGCTCACCATTTATCTTTAATTATAGAATAATATCGTGAGCATAATATAATAAATATATATCCTAAAAGTTTCATGTTGTGTGCTTGAATCTGAGGAAATGTTGATAATGCAGACATGGGTGTGATTGATTGTCTGCCTTAAATCATCAGTCAGCAGCAGTAATTGTTTGATAGTCTCTATAAGTAAATCTGATGATAATATTGAGAAGATGGGCACTTACATGGGCCTGTAACATCTCTTCCTACTATTAATATATATTGTAACATTAAACTAATATATATATAATTACACAGATGGAAAACTTAAATAATTACTTAAAAGTAAGTTAAAGTAAAAATCTAAAGATAAAGATTAGTATTTTTGTTTAAAAGTAATGTAAAAGGAAATAAGAAAAATGTTAATTAGCTTCTATTCAAAAAAAAATTATGTTTAATTCTTAGAATGGAAATGATTGTTCTATTAAAATATAATAAATGTAAATCAAATGAACCCTTGGGGCACTTAAATGATAGAAAAATCAGATAAGAGATAAAATTTTAAGATTATCATGTTTCCCACTTTGGAGCAGACTAGTCAATACAGTTACCAACCTGCATATGAGCCAGAAAGGAAAACCATCATGGCCAATAAAATCAGAGCAACATCAGGAGTGATCGATCCGAAAATTTAGTGACAAGGGGAAGCCTAATAATATATAAAAAAATGATTGATTAAAAATTGATTGATTATTGATTGAGTGATGGTGACCGGTCTGAAAATATTTCATAGTTGTATTGCGGACTCCGTGATGTAGGATCCCGCAATAGATTTCGTTTCCATTATTTGCGCTGATCAAGGTGGCCTCCCGATAACAGTTCCTGGAAGTATGGCAAGCAGCGGTTTCATTTCCAAAGAGAACACTTTACACAAAATGTGAGAATTAGGATGGACTTCCGTAAACCTGCTGCAATCTGGAGAATTCGTACTTACTCTAGGAAGTAAAAACTTTTATCAATATGAACTTTTCATAGATATCCTAAACAAACTTTTACTTCATAATCTGGCATAAATTATAAATAAGCTCTTATCTGACAAGCAAAAGAACTATAAATTAGTTATTAATATTTCTTTTTTACGTATGTTTGTTATCAATCATTTCCATTTCTGTTAACTAAATTATCAAATTTAAAGTAAAGTGTAGATGGCTGCATAGATTTATTAAGTTTAGATTAGATTATGTGAGGTTAATTTTGGACTATTTGTTTCATAGTTGAATCAATGCTGGTGGAAGGATGTACGGCATGTTTTATCAATGTAATCTGAAATGCATTAGCATACAGGGCATCGATCCCAAATGAATGCATGGCCCAAAAGTGTAACTATCATGTTGTTATTGGTGATTCCCTCCACCACTAAATTTATTATTCTCTATGGATAGGACCTATAAGATGGCAAGGATCGCTCTCCCTCCATATGGAGCATTTCTCTATATTTTTATACATGATTCCTTCACCAGAAAGATGCACATTCCTGTACTACATGAGAATAACTTCTTTAATAATATCATGCTACAGACATACATTCCTGTACTAGATGAGGATAACTTCTTTAATAATATCATGCTACAGACACACATTCCTGTCAGCATGGTTCTATATTAACGTTTTCATGTTGCATTGGTTACATCAGTATATCAGGAAGCTAGCGTTGGTTCAACTGCGAACTTTTAGCCTGAGGTTAAATTTTTGAAAGTCTTCAAGTGCATATTCTATGTAGTCAATCTATACTTAACATTATAAAATATTAAATTGTATAAAATTTTCCAACTGTGCAAATTACAAAAAAATATCAAGAATTTAAATCTAAAATAATGTTAATAATCAAATCGTCAAATTTGTTTTTATATATGTGCATAATAAATGTTTGTGCTATTAGTACTGGCAGTGATTTATTATTTTATCTTTTAAAATATGTAGTTCAATATAAGTAAAAATATTACATTATAAAACTCAGCTACTCCTTGAGCTAGTGATAAGAGCTATCGGTCGAATGAAAGTTGGATCTTTTCCCAAGGTGTATCTGCCTGCTATATAAATTTTCTAGGTTCTAATAGCCTGGTGGCATCTTATATAGCAGATAGGAAAGAGTCTCTGCCTGACCGTTATAATATATATATATTGTAATGGGCACATACGCCTTTACATTAATTTTTTTCTAAAAATTAATCATGAAAAATAAAAGTTCTCAAATAAAAACTTCTTTTTTAAGAATTAAAAATTGAAAGTTAAAAATCATCTAAACTCTAATATATAAAATCGCACAGATGAAAAAATATTAAAAGAAAACTTTATTAAAAAAAAAAAAGTATTTTAAAACTAAATTTTCAGTAAAGATTTAAAGATAAAAATATATCTTTAAATTTGTACAATAAATTAATTAATGCTATTGTATAAAATAGAAATGAGTATTAATTAGTCCAAGTGAACTAGCCTTTGGGCATTTTAAATGTATAATTAAAGGTCAGATAGGAAAGAAAAAACAATAGGAACAGAACAGCCAATAAAAGAAAGTCCTCAGGAAACGGATCTCAGCGAGGGAATGATCATTATCATGACGTAATATCCACTCAATCCAAAATTCTAATATAAAAGAAAAAGTTTGGAAATAAATTTTAGTGAAGAAAGAGCTGGGAAGAGGACAGAGATGTGAAAGCAGAGGTGTGCTAGAGTTGAAGAAGAAGGGATTGGAAAGAAGCACTCTTCAATCCCTTCAGTTTTGCTATAAAAAAAAAAGGAGAAAGAAAAAGAAATGACCAATCGTTTTCTTATACTACAGACCACAGGACATCAGGGAAATTAATGCTGGATCCCAAATTGCAAACTTGTAAAAAAGAAACTTTTCCAGTATGTATAAACCGTAAGAACTTTATGAACTTTAATAAGCTTTAACTATAATTCTAAAATTCCAGTATTTGATAAGAATAAGAACTTTAATTCTAAAACTTGTTCCATATTTAATAGAAATAGAATCCTATCTGACAAACGTAAATTATGATTAATAATTAATTTTATTTGATGTACTTTTTTTTTTTTTAAAAAAAAAAATCATTTCCATTTATTTTTTGTTTGTTCTTTCAAATTTTATTATGATTTTTGTTTTTTCATTAAACTAAATTTAATAAATGCTAAATTTACGTCAGGCAAGAATGGCTGCATAGATTTGTCAAGTTATATTAGTTTAATTAAGGGAGGGTAAATCTTAGGTTATTTGTTTCATAGTTAAATTGGGTCAATGGATTGAATATATTGGTGTAATTAGTAAATGTAGTATGAGGTCCGCTACATGCAGGATCACCTTATATGCCGCACTCGGGCGAAATAAGCCTTTCTTATTGACCAACAGAGATAGATGGTATTCCCTGCTCCTTGGATCAATCTTTTTTAGCCTATGGAATGGGATAGTAAGACAAAAAACACAGTCCATTCCTATGGAGTTTTTTTTTTATTGTTTTTCTCGCCAGACAGATGTAGCATTCCTGTACTGGACGAGAGTCAATGTCTTCTATAACCATGCTGTTCAGATGTACATTCCTAACAGTATGGTATTTGTGCGGTCGTATTAATGCTGCATTGAATACATGGATATATCAGATGGACTGACATTAGTTTTACTGCGAACTTTTGGCCTAAGGTTAAATAAGGGATAAATGTTTTCTTTTCAAATGCAATCTATGTAATCTATTCATACTCGACACAATAAAATATTAAATTCATCAGTGCGAACTTCAAAAATAAAAGTTAAAAATGTAATTAAATGCTAAAATAAAAGTTAAACTAAAATAATAATTCTAAATTACATATATGTTTAATAAATGTTTGTGTGTTAATTACTGGCAGTGGCTTCTTTTATTTATTTATTTTTTTTAATATTGAAAATATCTTTAAATAAGAATTTATATTTTATAAATCTCTGCATCTCACTGAGCTAGTGGCATGGGCTGACGGTCGAAATTAAAAATGAAGTGGGATCTTAGCAGTGCGTATCTGCCTACTATATAAATTTTCTAGGTTCAAGTGGCCTAGTGGCGTCCTGTACAGAAGATACGGTAAAACTCTATGATCTATCCGATCGTTATAATATATTGTAACTTAAAGAAAGGCGAATCGATACCAAGTCAGGCGAATACCACAATGCCGATTGATCGATCGATTGAAAGCCAACACGTTGAGCATGCAAAAATTGTAACCTATGAAAGATGATGACGACTGAAGAACCAGTCAAATGCAAGCTTAAATAAGAATAGCTAAATAATAATAACATTGGCTAATTATAAACCTTAAAAAAATATAGATATGGGTTAGCTCAAATGCACAAATCCTGCTATAATAAGAGCAAAATAAGCATTTATATGATAAATGCAAAACCATTAAATCAGGAGATCTCATACTCTTTCTTAAAATATAAAAATTCTTAAAATCTTAATCATACGACACATAAAGGTTAGGCTACTTTCAAATCTTCTTTCTCCAGCACATCCTTTAAAATACAACCAAATCTTATAATAATCATCTTTCCAAAATTATCAGATTTAAGATATAGTTCTTTATTAAAGTTCTTCCTTTATACCACACAGCTCTTTCTTAAAATATATTTGATCTTAAACATAACAATTCTTTTGCAAAACAATTTATAACTAAATCTCAGGGTTCATTTATGATGAATTATCTCATAATTTATAAATTTTGTTCTCTTTATTTCTTATAAACAATCACGATAAGACATGATCTTATACTTAAGATGATATCTTATTGAATCAAACAATTATTAAACTTAGAAATAAAATTAAACATGAAGAACTCATATTAAAAATAATTATATTACACTAGAATGGCATTCATGATATCATGAGTAGGAAAGGGATTTTGTTGCTATTCAAAATATCACACCAATAAGTTGTCTCTTAATCTAATAAAATAAAATCAAGCAATCTTATTATCTTAACTCATGATAAATGAAGTAAAATGATCTTATAGCTTTATCAAAAAAATGAAATAGAATAACTGATCTTATATCAATTAAATAAAATAGTTTCATCATTTTTAATTTAATAAAATAATCTTCATTTTTGATGTTATCTTAACATCTGTAATATAATTTTAAATAATGACTTTTATATCAATTTATTTATATTCTTTTACCCTCAATGCATAAAAATGAACAAATACGATTGTGTGGTAATATTTTAGATTTTTGAAAACAGATAAGAAAATAGATAGGCATGAATTAATAATTAAAATAACATTTATTGACATTTATAACATTTAAATGGCAAATATCAAGTGGTTTTATAAATTTATAACTTACAAAAATTACTAAAAATTTCCCAAAATAAAAATAAACATAATATAAAAAAAAATTATGTATTACAATTTAGATATAATAGTAATGATATCCCATAATTAACAAATCTTACTATGGCTTTGATAAATTCAGTAAGTTCTCACATTTAGTACACTATTTTACTATTATAGAGTCCCTAGGTGCAAATATTCAATACATTAAATAAAATATAATCTTACCAATCATTGGTTGGCGATGAATGCTGAAGAAGATGTATACACTTTTATATAGCGCATATACAATTATAAATTTAATACCAAATACTTTATCAGATTTAAAACATCTGGATATGTTAGCTAGGCACATCTACAAAACTTACACAACAAAATCACTCAGATTAACAAAGAATGCAACTGATGGTATAGGTGGCATTCCCCATAATATCTCCAATCTATCAAATGCTAGGATAAAGATATGTTTGTGCATTACATATAGCTTTAAATAAAGTATATCACTAAAATATCCACAGTAAGGGATACACAAGCAAAGGCAAAAAATAAGACGGTATTAATTCAAAGAAGTACCTACACATGAGAGTAATAATGAGCTAGGACTGTGTCTCCATTCAGGAAATATGACAATGAACCATCAGAAAAAAGGAGTTTGCCTAAATAGTGTTATATGCTTAGTATAACAGAAATATAACAAACTCACTGACAAAATACAATAAACTATAAGAGAGAGACAAATGCTACTATTTCTTAAAATAACAACAAAAAAATGATGTGTAAAACTGATAAAACAATATATATAGCAAAATATAAAATTGTGGCATAATAATTAAATAATAAAAATATATATAAACTTCTGAACCCTTGCAGCATTTACACACATTTAAAATAACTTCAAAAAGGGGTAAGTATAATACACTTTAAAATATTATTCTAGCAATATCCTGAGAACTTAGCATGAAAATACCTTTTAAATTTATACATAAAAATTGTACAGAGAAACATAGCAATGAACATAATGGCATATAAAAGAAAATAAATATTAGAATTAATATTTATACCAATTACTAATAAAAATAAAAAGTCCTTAATCTTGATATTTATACCATCATACCGGATAAAGTCATTAAAAGAGTTATTGAATATTCTGGAGACATGCCAGGATATCCAGGTAATATATATATAATTAACACATAGCAATTAAAAAATGTGTGTTAAGCAAAGACTTGAAGTTATTAACAATTAAAAATATAGCCATTTTGATTGGATTACAGTAGACTAAATAAGTAGAATAACAAGTCTAGAAATATAGCATAATTCATAATAATATGTAGGATAACAATACAATGAATATTATACATTTCAAATAGTATATTTGAATAAATGAAATTAGCATTTCTTTTAACCAGTATAATTTATCATCTATTGATAATTATAATGAAGAGTTATTATTCTGAAATAGAGCATGGTAAGATAAGGAGTGTTTAATAAATATTTTGAGAGCTTAGTAATAAATTAAAAAAACTTTTTGAAGAGCTAATATATTTGAGGACTTGGAGCAAACATGTTGAAATATATTTCATTATTTTTTAAAAACTAATGTGAATGCAATAATAATGATTTTATAAAGGTAGCATTTGTAATACATGTTAACAAATAAAATTAAATTTTTGCATAAAGCAGCAATAATAAATGAATTTGATATCTTCTTTAAAATGTAGTATTTTCATAAATAATCAAGCATACTTAATTTCAGGCTTTTATCAAAAGTACACAGATTTAGCAAGCATAGAGTCAAATTTGGGTTTTCATTTTCCTTTTAAACAATTTTATTTCAAATAAACTGATATTCTATTATGGCATTCAGTAATGCAAATCTAATTAAATAAAATAACTGCATAATAAAGGCATTTCCATTATTAAATTATTTCATAAGAAATATAATAATCTTACAATGTAGCATTTATTCATATTTATCCATGACGAGATAAATTTTTCGCTCCTTTGAAGTAATTTCAAAACACTAATATTTTGAAAACAAGCATCTATAAATCATATAAGTAAATAATTCCTTAATGATTACTAATAACAATTAGCATCTTTAAATTCTATCATCATTTGAAGAGTCCTTCAATTTTAGTTAAATAATTTAAATTCCATATAAAATGAAATTGTATCAAAAGAGAACACACTTGAAAAATGATAAAATATTCAATATTATTTAAATATAATTGTCTCATAAAGTTCTTTTAGAAAAAGAAATTAAAATATTTTTAATATTAATGTAAAATTTCTTAAAAGTAACTTAGACATTATCCTTTTTAAAATGAAGTTTGAATAGAATAAATAAATTGAAATTAACTATGTTCTTACAAGGCTTCGATTAAATTCCATTGTTGCAAGAAATTTCCAAGCCAACAATTTACTTCCTGAAATATAAGCTGTAGAATTTCCCATAATGCAATCTTGTAGAAGTTTAAAATGTTGAAAAGTTTTGGTTATAAAAGATACCTTAATAGGTATTTACTCCTTAACAATGCATACTTTAAGTAATTAACAAATAAAAATTAATTTTAAAAAGTTAAACTTGAAAGCACTGTAGACAGATTAGGTGTGATGATAACTGTGTGTATTTGTTTAATAACATGATTTTTATAAAGTAAGTCATGTAATGGTCATTAATTGATAACTGAAATGTCCATCCCAGGTAATTCAATTACTGAAAATTCAAAATTTTCTGGTTGCTGCTGAAAATTTCTAAAAATAACTTTGATTAATTATAATTTTGTCTAGAAGGAAATTAAAACAATAATTAATTGAGGATTACATCATCTTTTAAATAATTATTTAACATGTTATTTAATAAACTGAAATCTATTACACTAAAAAAAATACATTCTTTAAATACATTAAAGATTTAAATTATTTAATAAAATAATATTATTATATTCAATAAAACAATGAGACTATTTATTCAACTATTCTTTTGTACACCTCAAAACATTATTTTATTACTGTATCTTTTAAAAAAAAAATACACATTTTAATTTTCAACAATGAAGTATTTTAAATAATTAACTACTTTCAGGCATGCACACTCATATATATTATTATAAAATTCTTTATCCAAAAAAAATAATTTAGATACATGAGCTAACTATTGATTTAAAATAAAAAACTTTCTAATAAGCTAAACTTTAGGATTTTCTAACTAAAACCTGATGACAAATACTATTAAATTACCATTTATCACTACACTTTAATTAAACGGTAAAATAGATAACTTATACTATTAAAATTAAAGAATACTTTTCGTTTGAAACTAGCCTAAATGTTTTAAGACTTTTTCTAAAGTTTTAAACTTATTTTAAAGTTCTTTTATGCCATTTTAATTTAATAAACAGATATGATAATTAAGGTAAGATTATTTTAGCTTTATAACTCTAAAAGATTCAATTCATTTATGCTTTAAATCAATAACAACTCTATAGTTAAGTACTTATAATTATACAAGTTAACTTATTAAGTTTAAATATTATAAAATTGCACTTATAAGACTTTTTAAAGTATTACTATCTTATAATATCCATTATGAAGTGACTAATAAGTTACTGATGCTCTTTACTCACTATTTAACAAAATTTGTTTACTAGAAGATATTGTGGAGAAAGCAATATAGTAATAGACAAAAAGGATAAGGATGATGATGATGATGATGATAATAATAATAATAGTAATAATAATAATAATAATAAAGAAATAAATATATCTATAAAACAATTAATGGAGATTATAGAAATATGTTGTAAAGAAATAATGTTTCAATTTAATGATAGGTTTTATAAACAAAAAGGTCTACTAATAAGAGAAGCATTAAGTGGAGTATTGAGTATGATTTATATAAAAGAATTGGAAAAGTTAATGTTAGAGAATAATAATGCTCCAATCTTTATTAAATGATATGTAGATGATTATTTATTGATATTTAATAAAACACAAAGACAGGTAGATTTATTTATAGAGGATATTAATAAGATGGATAAAAATAATAAATTTATTGTAGAAAAAAAAAGCAAAATATACTGACATATTTAGATATAAAGTTGATTAATGTAGGATTGAAACATCAATTCATAAGAAAAGTAATATAGATAATAAGATAAGTAATTGGCACTCAAATACAAATATAAAATAAATACAATATATTCTAGAATTCATAGAGCAGTAAATTATTATTCAAGTAAAGAAGATTATGTTTAGCAAATAGATTTAATAAAAAAAGAATTTATAAATAATGATTATCGAAATAAATTTATAAATGATATTAGGTTAATAGAAAATACGATAGATTATATAAATAATAATAAAGTAGTAATAATGATAATATAGATAAAATTAATTATATAGGTATAAAGAGTGTAAATAACTATGTACTTATTAAGAATTTAAATAAAGTTACAAGTAAAATTAATAAAAAATTTAATAACGTAATAAATGTTAGAATAGTTAATAAGAAGAGAAAAAATAGCATTAATATTTTAGAAAATAAGTATATTAGTAATTATAATATAAATTCAGATAATAAAATAAATGGAATATATGAAATTAATTGTAAAAAGTGTCAAATTAATAATATAAAAGTAAATTATCAATAATTCTGCGCTAACATGCTTAGGTTAGAGAAGTTTAATATTGTAAAATTATATGTTTAACTGTGCTGAACGCTTTTGAAGTTCCTGGACTTGTGGAAAAAACAAAGAATTCAATATATAGAATACTATTACACATAAATATAATAAAAATTTGCCAATATATTTACATACATTAGAACCAGAACACGAGTTTGGAAAGGATTGTATAAAAGTAATACAATTTATAAATAATAAACGGATAGAAAAATAAAAGAAGCTATTTATATTAATAATATTAAGCCAGTATTAAATAGAGATTTGGGCTGAAAAAAATTTTGGCATAAAAAAAGAGATTCAGTTATATAAAAAATAGAAAGAAGGGGATACTAAAATAGAACTGTAAAATTTAAAAGTCTGAATTGATAGCAGTTAAGATTAGGTAGGTTATAAAAAATGTTAACAAATAATATTATAGGTTAAAGAAAATTATACATATTGAATGTTAATATAATGAATAATAATAAGGTAAAATAAAAAATATGAATATATAATGTCAGAATTAAATATTAGAAAATTAATAAGAATAAAATATAAAATAAAGGAAATAAAAATATTATATATATATGATTATATGAAGTATTGATTGATAAATATAAAATGTAAAAAAGATTAAAAGGTATGTATAATATATAAAAAGATAATTATCTAGAGGTATATAAAGATATAAGTGGATATATAAATAGAGTTTATAAAACAATATATATATAATGTAAAATTAAATGTTCAATATTGTGTTTGTTATAGTTCTGAAGAAGACTGCTGGGCAATCAAAACCATCAGTGGATTGTAAAAAGTAATAAAGAATATAAATGATATTAATATTATATAAAAAATAGATTTAAAATTTTTCTTTATTTTTAAATAATGTACCATCATAGGACTTGACATTCAGTTCTGCAAAAACTGAAGATTACAATATATATATAGATTAGCAACCATTTGTAAATTAGTAAGATTATTATAATTTTAAAAAAATAATAATAATGCTAAAAAAAAAAAAAAATTAAAAGAAAACAAGAAAAGAAGAAAGAAGATTAGAAATAAACAATTATGTAAGAAGTTTATAACAATCGAGCCCTTTACTAACTATATTAGTAATCAATATTCTTTCTCTTTGTTCCTTTCCATAAATGTAAATAATAATTTATTAGTGGATTAAGAAGATTCATAATTCATTCAAACATTCATTTTTATTAAATATTAATTTATATTTATATAGCGTACAAAATTTTAAAATCTATACAGTGAACATCTTTCTATGCATATCTATATTTGAATAAAGTTATCAGTACTGATATAGTCAATATACTACATTCGATTTTCCTTTTAGTCTCTGTTGTTAAACAATGCATGCAGCTTCTGAACCCACACTGGGATAACTCATCAATAAATTGAACATTTGTTGGGGAAAATTGGTTTCTCATAAAAGTGCATCATATTAAAGTACAAATTCATTGTAAATTATATATGTAAATCTTATCAATTGTAAATTAAATAATTCTTCTTTTTAT
The DNA here is from genome assembly GCA_028023455.1 of Epiperipatus broadwayi. Lineage (NCBI taxonomy): Eukaryota > Metazoa > Onychophora > Udeonychophora > Euonychophora > Peripatidae > Epiperipatus > Epiperipatus broadwayi. Next base: position 11,805,492 of record JAQFVV010006219.1, on the reverse strand, counting down.
ATAATTTTCTTAGTCTTTCAAAATGAACAAAAAAAAAGGAGCCACTGTAAATGTTAAGTTTTAGAAAATATAATTATAAAGTACAATAATATATATATTTTTTCATCAAAGAAAATGTGTTATTAATCAATACATATTATAATTAAACAATAAATTAGGTTAATAACAAAAATTAACAGTACAAAGAAAAATGACTTTTTTTTTTGGGGGGGGGGGGTTATTTTGACTACTAGGAATAAAAGATCTTGAAGAAAGGTTAGAAAAAGGTTCCAATTCACTGCTGTTTTATTATTAAATCCAGATGAGACTAGAATAGTTCACGGGGTGTTCTTATTATTGTCTTCAGAATTTGGCTTCAATCTATGAATATTCAACCATCCTTCATGTTTAATATTGCTTTTTGATGGTTACCGAAAGTTTAGTTAAAGTCTTGTTATGATTCCAGGAAAATGTTTCATTTTCCAATGATGAAATAACTACATGCATGAATGTTCAATAAACCGAATATTTTATTATCATACAAGTACAAATACAAATTTATTTTGAGATTACTTTGTAAAAACTTAAAAAAAATACACTAACTGTTATATGTTGGGAAAATGTTTTATTTTTCAATAATGAACTATGCAGAATACTTATTCAATTTTTGCTAACTATTTACATTTTTAGATTACTTTGTAAAAAAATATTACAACAAAAGCTATTATTTTATTTAAGTAGAGATAAATGTTGTAAAAAGTATAAATCTATGTTCCACTCTTGATGTATTTATTTTTGAATTTTATAAAAAAAATCTAGATTCCACTATTTAAATTTTTAAATAGGTGACAATATCAAAAATACACAGAAATTTTACGATTAGTTATTCCAGTATGTCTTCAGAAGCTCCATGCAATGTTTAAAAGAACTAAATGGAAAATGGAATGTAGTTGGCAGACTATATGGATACAGTTTTCTTATTCCATGCAAAAGAAACAAGTCATATTTTCATTTTATGAATTAAAATTATATAAAATTTCACATTTTTTATTGTCACTAAAAGTTCTATTTGGCTACTAAAATAGTATCACTTTCATGTGCATATGTATTTATGAAATGAAAATAATACTTGAGGAATAGAATTTAAAAAAAGTTAAGTTACCCTATGATAGGATTTTTTTTCCAAAATATAACAATGTTTTAAATTCTTAAATATTATATATCTTTTCTACTACTGACCTGAAGATGCATCCTTAGCAGCTTTTTCATAATTTTCAAGTTTTAAGTAGCAAGCTGATCTATTTTTATAATAAACAGCAGCCTCTTTTCCAGTAGGCTGCAAGTTAATGCACTTGGAGTAACAAGTCAAAGCTTTTTGATAATCTCCAGATTTGAAAAAATGATTACCCTCTTCTTTCAATTTATTTGCTTCTTCCATCTAAAAATAAATTTAAAAAATACATTTTTTTTAAAAAATTTATATCTTTACAAAATAGTCTAACAAAAACAAAAAGCAAATTAAAAAAAAAAAATTAGAAAAGTTTTGAGAATAAATTTTGATTCCAAATCTATTTTCAAACATCATATTCATATTATTTGTGAAGTGGAGGTAAATTGGCTTCTATAAGACAAAGAAGATATGTCATCTCCAGAAACCTTGTTAGCCAATTTAAACTCTCTTTCTCTGAAATCATTATAAATCACAATAAACTCATCTATTTCTAACTCCTTGTTATCATATCACTCTTCCAATCTTAATTCTTTTTTTTTCTTAACTCCATTATTCTGCCTTCATATTTCCCATTTTCATTTTAAAAAACACCATTTTGCAACTTGGCACAGCGATACAGCATCCAACTTGAGATCGGAAAGTTCCAGGATCAATTCTGATGCTCAAACTTATTACGAACTCCCAAGCAATAAAGCCATTAGCCTTTTAGCCCTGTGCAGCTTGGCACAGTAGTAGAAAGCCAATGGGATCAGGAGGTTGGCTCTCACAGTCCTGGCACTCAAACTTTTTATACATGCCTGAGCAATAAAGCCACAAGTCTTTTTTATTATTATTAAAAAGACCTAAATAAAAAATTATAAAATTGCTTAATTCTTTGTTTTTTTCCACTTTTTATATAATTTATCCTGACACTTTTTCAACATTCTACACTCTAAAAATAAATATTGAATACTTTTCTTAGATCACTACGTAAACTATTTAATTTATTTTTGTTTATTTGTCTGAAATGTAAAGTTCCTGTTCTTGTTCTAAATAAACTTCATCTAGTATTATGATACAATCTTTCATACTTTTTTAATTTTTATATAACTCCAAACTACTCTTTTAATCATACTCATTTTCTGTAACTCTAATCAATTTCTTTAATTGCTTTTACCATTTATTACATAAATACATTATTTATCTATTAATTTGCATATTATTTTCAGGCACAATGTTTGTTGGCCTCATTACATAATCCTATTAACTATTATTTTATCAATCTATTTATATATTATAACTTTCCAAACATTTTAAATTAAATTTCATTAAAAAAAGACCGCCCATTTCTTTTTAAAAAGCCTCATTTTCTATCCACAATTCCCTATCTAATGTAATGTATTTCTACTTACTTCTTTTTGTATTAAATAAATATCTAAAAAAAATTCACTTTTTTTCAGACATCGTAATCAGTAATGTAAAGTGAATGGTCTAACCTCACGCTTTCACTTCCAGTGCTTAAGATTTGCCCATATATAAGCATTTGGGTTGGAAAGAAAAAGTGGATTCATTTTATTCTTTCTTAAATACTATATCTTGTGTGGGTAGTGAAAGTATTTATTTATTATTAACACTCGTAAGAAGCGCATGCACAATAGCTTGAAAAGGCTGATCTTTAATGTATTTAAATAAAGAGGAAAAACTGAGACAATTGCTCTGAAGAAGACCGTTAATTGGCCAAAATTATCAGTTAATTCTATAAAAAACATTATAAAGAGTGCAATAAAGTAGTTTTTTTAGAATTTATATGATCCAGCTGTTGACAACGTGCAATTTTTAAACAAGTAAAATTTCTCTGACTTTATTTAAAATTTGCCGGAATTTTCCTCTTTCAATCAATATGTGTCATATTTTTCTATGATAAAACTTTAATTTTTTTTGTGAAACTTTAATTTTTTTGTGCATTTTTATTTAAATAACTTTATTAAAAAAATTTTATCTTCAGTTTGTTGCATTTTATGAAAAGACCACAATCAATTTTTAAATAGAAAAAAAATGGATTTTGATACGAATTTGAATATCAACAATGCTTTTCTAATTTCTAGGTTATTGGACTTCAAGAATAATTTATCATTTAACAGTTTGTCTTTGGAAGATGAAATAATTTCTTTAGCAGAAAAAAAATAAAAAAAAAGGATAAGCAATCTCTACTTGTAGAAGCTAGTGATATACCAGGCCCTTTGAATCAACAACTTGTAAATATGCTACTGACATAATAGAAGAGCAGGTGAGTTTCCTTTTTTTTTTTTTTTCATTTACTTTTTGAAAAAAAAAAATTCAATAAAATTATTAATAAAACAATAAATAAAAATGAAGCCAGGAACAATGTTGAATAACAAACTAAACTAGTGGAACACATATGATCTTATGAATCCGGAAGAAACTAAAATTGACATTATTCTTTCGATTGGAATATCGAGGTTCTCCAGATTGACCAAACATCTAAAATTGGAACCGAGGTTTGTTGATTTTTTAATCAAGGTTAACCTTGGGGCCTTGCCTACTGCTGACTTCCTACATAGTAAAAGGAATTATAATCTGGACCTTATATGCGCACTATGTAGGCGTAGTGATGAGACAATTGCACATATATTGGAGGAGTGTCCAATTTGGAATAGCATAAGAAACACTTTTAAATCTTTCATTAAAAACAAAGAATCAGCTTGTGTAAATTTGACTAAGGCCTTCAAGAGTGGACATTTTGGGGTCATAAGATTGGCAACATTTATAAATTTTTCCATTTGGTCTTTGAGAAATAAGACTATCTTCGAGAGTGGAAAAGAATATGACATGATGAAAATGTCTTTACAATTACTAAAAGAAATTAAAGAATTAGACCAAAAATTTTCTCAGAATTGGACGTTCAACCAGATGTGGGCCCTAACAAATCTAAAACAAAATGTAGTACCGATGATGAAAAAAATATAAAGTCTTAATGTAATTGACATGAAATTGTTTTTTGTTTATATATATACAAGTGTAACCTCCTCTGATTTTGTTGACTGTCTCCTTTGAGATCGATATGTAATTGTCCTTCCTTTTGTAAATGATTCTTATGGTTTGTGAATAAAATTTTCTTTTGAAAGATAAAACAATAAATATGCCAATAAAAAAATAAAAAAAACAATTTAAAAAATACGGCAAACCATAAATTATCTGCATTTTTTGGAGCGATAATAAAATTTATTACAAGTCAAGTGTAATTTATTGGGGGGTGGGGATATTTTAAGGTTCAGATTGTCTTATTTTGCAGACATAATGATCCACAAAGAATGTTATAATTTATTATCATTCCTGTATTTCAATGATAATGAAAAAATTCCAGATAACAAAAGTAAAAAATTTGAGTAAATATATAAAATTAGACATATTACAGACTAATGAAACATAAATTTCCATGTAAATATCAGGTGCACAGAGAAGTAGCACTTGAAGCAATCACTAAATTTATTATCCATAATACAATACGACAATATAGATCCCTTAAAATAATAAAGTGAGGGTCCGAATGATAGGTCTATGCAGATAATCTTCATGATATATATGGACCATGCACAGTTGTATAAAAATAAAAATACAATTTCTGATGCTAGATAGTACTCTAGCTGTGCTCTCAATAGATTTACAGCATTCAAAAGGAAGTTCTATGCTGTCTTCTAAAAAAAAGGGTATGAACATTTTTCAACTCTGTGGAGTAAAAATGATCACATCAAAAGTGCTCATAACAACTGTTTTGCTGCTTAGCAATTAAATTGAGTTAGGCAATGTACTTCTTCAAATTCCACCTCATATAGCTTCTTGAGAAATCTTAACTGGCATGCCAGCTTCACACAACAATTTTCTATGTAAATGCTTTAAACTTTATGATTAGAAAAGGATAAATCATGAATAGTTCTATTAAGCAAGTTAGATCTGCAGTTTTATTTATTTATTCTTTTGCTGCATGGAATACAGTAACATTTTATTATTTGTAAGCAATCATTTTGTAGTACTGACTTGATTTCATATTTTAAGTGCATTGTAATTAGCAAAATGAAATTTATTTCATAAAATAAAAAATAATGAAAAAAGTATTATTGATAATATTTTAAACTACATTAAATCTAAACATTTTTATTTTTTTGTTTAACTATACCAAGTATTGAATCTGAGCCATTTACTGTCTGAAGACTATAGACTATTTTAGTCTAACTTATTCATGTCTGCCACATTCTCTTCATTCATTATATACAGATACTTATGAGGAAAAAAATTTGTGGGTTTCTAGAAACAACAAAAAATATTAATGTCTCTATTCTTTGATGAATTGGTTAATGAATTGTCTTAAGTAAGTCATGTTTTTGTCATTTTCTTGGAAATTTTATAAGTAATGTGATGAAGCTATTAATAATAAAATTTTTTAATGAATCTATTAAAATTCTGAATTTATAAAAATATATAAAAATAATAATTTTTAAAAATATTAAAATCATATTTTTTTTATTTTGAATGTATAATGACTATATTTTTTAGCTTTAATACATTCCTTGATATGTTGTCTTTCTGATAACACAAACTACATGATTTTTGCATAATGCAAACTGAAATTATCTTAAAAATTGTGCCTTGAACCAATTCTCCAAAATTTCAATATGACTTCTATAATTAGCAAATAGAATAAGCAATAAAAAAAAATGTGATAGTAGTGAATATTCTGTTTGGATTTCATCTAAAATGTCTCATTTCTAATTATTAAATCAGGTAATATTATTTGTTCTAAATTATTCTATATAATATATATTTACTATATAAGAAATATACCAGATTTTTGGTTGTATTCTCATCCTTGGTATTCGCCTTAAGATGGCATTGATGCTAATCAAAAACATATACATATAACGATTCCGGGCCGGACCTAAATGATCGATTTGATCTAAAAAGATCTGATTTCTTAGATTTGTAATAAAATATTCTACTAAATAATACTATTATATGATGTTAGTTTTTTTCATTTTTGTACATGTTTATTAATCTTATTTTGTTTTTGAGTTTGTGTGTGTGTGTCCTTAAAGTTACGGTGTTTTTCTAATTTCTTTTTTTTGATTTTACGTGTGTCTTTTTAAAGTTACGGTCTTTTTTTTTTTTGCAAGAGTAAATCAATAATTTTATTCAAAAGCAAGACGTAATAAGTAAATGTTTATTAATCTTATCTTATTTTTGAGTTTGCGTGTGTGTCTTTAAAGTTACGGGGCTTTTTCGAATTATTTTTTTTTGGACTTTAGGTGTGTCTTTTTAAAGTTACAGTATCTTTTTTGCAAGAGTAAATCAATAATTTGATTCAAAAGCAAGACGTAATAAGTCAATGTTTATTAATTTTAGATTGTTTTTGAGTTTGTGTGTGTGTGTGTGTGTGTGTGTGTCTTTAAAGTTACGGGGCTTTTTCTCATTTTTTTTTTGGACTTTATGTGTGTCTTTTTTTTTAAAGTTACGGTATTTTTGGTCAAGAGTAAATCAATCATTTTATTAAAAAAGCAAGATGTAATTCTAAATCTATCAAAAGTAACATAATTTATATACTACAATTTAGAATTGATACCCAACTACTATTAGTAAGGACCGTCATTAAAAGACTCGATTGAAAAATGATACCCGACTAATTTCCGTTTTCTTTTTTTTTGGGGGGGACAGTAATGAATCAGAAAGTGGGTTGTTTTTGTTAAGTCTGTCTATATAAAAAGGGTATACAGTTATTGAAATACTAAATTTAAAAATGATAGCCGCTTAATTTGCGTTTCTTTTGACAGTAATTAATCAGAAAGTGGGTTTCTTTTTTTTTTTGGTAAATCTTGTGTATATATAAAAACAAACAAACCGTAATTCAAAGACGCCATTGAAAATAATCAAACCCCGTTGAATTTGCTTTTTTTTTTTTTTTAACGACAGTAATTAATCAGGAACTGGATTGTTTTTGTTAGTGTGTAGATATAAAAACTAATCTTATTTTGAAATAATAAATGTAACAAAAAAAAATAATAATAATAATACCCGACTAATTTTATTTTTCGGATAAGTAATTCCTAATAATTAGACAGTGGGTTGTTTTTGTTTGTGCGTATATATATAGCAAAAGTAACTGGTCATGGATGAATTCTCACGAAAACAGTACTTTTCGTGTGATCCTTTATTTTTTTTGCCTTTCGCACCCTTAAAAGCAATTTTTGAGGGTTACCCCTTCGTAATGGAATCTTCAGGACATTATTACTAAACTTACAACAGTAAAGTAAGTTACAACACATTAAAAAAAATAGACATCTTATCAAATTTAAAAAAACTACGACTGCTTCAAATACACACACTCTCACCCGAAACTACAGAGAGAATAGATATTCTACTATTACAAGAAAATGATGAACAAAATCGACTACTATGGCAGCCAATCAAGGCATTTCTTTCTCTTTGCTTTTAGCATAGAAAAAAACCCATAACCGACAGCCGTCGGGAACTCTTTCTGTGTTTTATCATAGAAAGAAGTCTCTTTGTGTTGGCTTCTGTCGCCGCCTCCTCCGTCCAACATAACGTGAGGACTTTTCTGCATTTATAACGTAGAAAAATTCCTCTTTGGTTGGGTGAAGGCCGGTGAAACGGTATATTTCTAGGAATTTACCTAGAAGTAGCGACATCTTAAGGCGAACACCAAGGATGAGAAAACAACCAGATTTTTTTATCAATCTCATTCTATTTTTTCTTTTCTTCTCAATTCTAATTCCAAGTATTATTTCTATTATTATTTCTAAACATATTATATGTTAATTTGGTATTATATTTTTGATACATGTATCTATAATCATTACAAAAAAAAATTGATTACAATTATCATTTATATATCTCCCCCTCCCCCTGTAATCAATTTTTAATATAATAATTGTAATGAATCAATTTTTGTTATGCCTCTTATGTCAATTTTTTAAATATAATTTTACTATTCAAAATTTATTGACATTCATGTACATTACCATATACATGAAATTTATTGAATGTTAAAATTATTCTTTAGTAATCAATAAAGCAAGTCATATATAAAGTGACATTAAAAACCATATATAAATTTATTAAACTCTCTAAAAATATTAATTGTTCTATTTTTAATTATAACTGTGTCATCAATATATATATTAAACATGATATCCTTCTTATTTGTATACCTATTAATTATATTTGTTTTTCTATTGTCTATAAAAAATGATACCTCATTATCACTAAGATACAAACCATGATTTATTCACTGCTAATTTTCCAAAATTCATCATTATATCTAAAATGCGAACTCTTATTGACATTGATTTTTTTATTATATTTTTCTCTTTTTTTTTTTTGTTTGCAATAAGTTAATTATTAAATCCATACTTTTTTTTATATGAGATACTTAGATACATTTGCTCTTTAACAAATGAATATATTTCTTGATTTCTGTTAAAACTTAATTTTGTTTTTCCAATAATTTTTTTCAAAATTTGAATTGTAAATTATATTAAAATGAAAATCACAGAAACACTTTCAAAAGAATTCTTTTCCTCAGCTGCAACAAGTTCTTAATTATCATTAACCACAAAATAAATTAGGCCTGAAACTTTATAAATAGATTTTATTTGCTTTATTTTAAAATATAAAAAATGAAAATCCCACAATTATTAGAAGTGTTTTTTATAGTCAATAAGCATATATGTAATTACGTGAATAGGCAGAAATTATATTCAACTTCTTTTTTGGTATAAACTTTACTGTATATATATATTTCAAATATATAGACCTACTTTATCAAAAAATGTTTACAATTAATTAGGAGTAACCGGTTAAAAAGGAAAACTTTTATGAAGGACTGTCAAAGAATTGTTTTTTAAAAAAGTAAAAAGAATATGAATGAATTAATATTTTGGATTCATTCTATTTTTTTATATATATACACATATCATGTTTGCACTTTCTATTATTAAAAACTAATTGAATTTTTTTACAAGTCTATAACAATTTGAACATATTAATTTTTAAATTATTATACAGCACATTTCCATGCGCACACACGTATATGTTAAATCAGTCATTATGTATTATAAAAATGAATTTCAATTAGAGGTTTATGACACTTCAAATATGTTCATTTTATATTATACAGATACATCTGTGTGCTGATATATATGGGTGTATTATGAAAATCTATTAAAATATATTTGTAAATTAAAATGTAATAGTGGATTTATTTTTGTATTAATCAAATTCAGAAGGTTTAATTCATATGTATAGCTATATTCTGCAGACCTTAATTTCATTTTTATTGTTATTATAAACTGATATTTCAATGTTAAAGTTATTTCAGTGAATTAATTCAATCATAGAATAGATTTAAAATATGTTTGTATTATATCTTTTGTTCACAGTAATAGTTAGAGCTTTTGTTCACAGCTGGATTCATTCATAACAGTCTGTTATATAAAATGGATTATATTTAGTGTTTATGGCCATCCAGTTTATGATAATCCTTTCTGGTACAAGGAGGATATCCTTTAAAGTCCATGCACTACATTTCATTTTAATTATTTATTGTACATTAATGGTATTAAGAGGCCAGAGCATTGATGATAATCAGCACATTTTAGTATTCTGCATTACTTTTTTTTAATTGTTATATTATGGATTAACATTTTAAGTTTATGCATCCAAATTAATGTTTAAATAATCTGCCCCTAACTGATAATGGCTAAATAATTAGCCTAGTCTACCCATTTCAAATTCAATCATAAAATTAATGGTTCATTTTTTTGTTGACCATTCATGATAATAAATGATTATTAATTTTGTGTAATGCTGGTGAACTTATAGTCATCTCTCAGGCTCATTCCTCATATTTATTCATTCCTCATTATTTTTTTAATTTTATATATAAATTTATGAAATTGGGGTGGTTGATAATGAGTGTCATCACCCCAGGTTCACCCAAGATCTGTACCATTACAATATATATAAATAAAATCATATACAAGACTAATAAAAAGTTTAATGTGTTAAGAATACTTAATATTTTAGGCAATAAATATGTAGAAAATTGTATAAATGAAGTATATACAATTGAATATAAATCATATTAAGCTAACAATTATAGAAATAATTATGTAGGTTAAACAAAAAAATTCAATTTATACAAGATTAACCAACACAAATATGATAAAAAATCATCTATTTCTTTAAATTCATTGGAGATAGGACATCAATTTGAAAAAGATAGTATAAAGATGATTAATTATATTAACGATAAGAGATAATAAAAATAATAAAAGCCTTATTAATTAAAAATATTAGGGCATCTCTAAATAAAAATTTTGGATTTAAAAACATTAATTTTGATAAAAATATTTTTATTAACTAAATAAATAAATATGTATAGATTAATAAAAAAAATGTAGGTTTAAAAGATGTAAATATATTTCATAAAACATCTAATCATCAGGTGAGCCAAAAAATTGAAACACCTGTATATCCACCCAAAACCAACAATTCAATTTTCTATTTATAAGATATATTTATAAGTTAAACATGATATAAAAGTATGATTGGTTGCTAAAACATTTAGCCTCAAAACTAAATAGGATAGTAGTTAAAATAAATAAATAAATCAGACTACTGTTACTGTATGAAAGTAACAGGTCTGGAAATTTTTTACACTAGATAATTTTCTAACCAATTAAAAAATCTAGATATTTAAAGAGTATACATAAAACTAATTCCATTAAAATTTCCTTTTAGAAACTTTTACAGATAATATGGAATAATTATAAATTTATTAAACGCATACTGATTACGTAAGTAATATTCATTAAGGCTGTAGCCTCAAGCACATGCATATAAAAATGCGATAGTAAGGACCTCTACAGGTCTTAAACTACAAGCTTACTCTTTGGAAGAAAAGAGGGGAATAGCTTCACACTCTCAGATGGAACCGCTTCAGCTTCACCTATTTAAATACAAAGTAGGTTGAAGTAAAGAAGGGGTTCCCTTCTTGTTGGGGTTCCCCTCTTTTCTTCCAAAGAGTAAGCTTGTGGTTTAAGACCTGTAGAGGTCCCTACTATTGCATTTTTATATGCATGTGCTTGAGGCTACAGCCTTAATGAATATTAGATAATATGGAAATAATTTTTAAAAATAAATTTATTACTATTTTTAATTTTATTAAATCAATTTCTTTATTTATTTTCAGTTTTTAGTTTTGTTAAAAGATGAATTATAATGTTAGTGGGATTGTTGGGGGGACGGGGACTAGTGCTAAACCAGAGAAGACAATTTATTTTCAAAAAAGAAAAAGAAGATTAAGTGTTAAAGGACTCTGCAAAACAAAATGATTGAATTATTGTTTAAAAAATGAAAAAGATGTATAAGCATTTTATTCTGGAAGTAGCAATAAACATAATAGATATGTTTTTTAATGCAAAAGAACAACAGATAGTTCTATAAATAGTACTTATACAATTTCTGTGTTGTCAATTTGTGTGTTATTACTAACAATTGTTTGTATTTGAAAAGTTTAAATAAAGTTTAAAATTTTCTATACAATCATCATTCAATGGCAGATGATGAAAATAGTCCAACATATCACCATCACTAAACCTTCAGGCAAATAAAAGGTAGTTGATACTTAAGATTTAAAGCATTTCTAGTTGTTATTCAAGTATACATGCCAACTAATGATCTTGATGATAAAGAAATATAAAAAAAAAGTAAATAAATGCAAAAAATAAATGCAAAAAAAAAAAGAGATTTTAAATGGGTGGGGATAAAAATGATATAAATAAAAAATTGATTAGTTTTTGTAAAGAAAATGATAAAAATTCTATTGGATTATGAGTTCTACGTATAGGAATAATGTTAAGAGTGTATGTGTAAATCCTGGAGCTGAAATAGATTCAAATAATAAAATGAAAGCTAATATTAAGAAAGAATTTCCAGATTTGTGGGAAAGAAAATAAGCATAAATAATACTAGGCTGATTGGTAAAATGAAAAGTATTTAAGGATCATTTTAAAAATGGTGACAGAGTTAAGAAAACCAAAGTTCCTTGAGTAGTAATGAAATGAATAAAATGAAAAATAGGAGACACTGCGAAAATGTACAAAAGATTTAACAGTGAAATAAAATGTGAAACATAAAATTAGAAAAGAGTGGATAGACAAATAAGTGTAGGAAAATAAAAGAATTACAAAGAAAAAGTAGATTTTATTTAATATAATATAAATATTAATTCTTATTAAGCACAATGTCAGCACATAATAGTATTAATATAGTATAATAATTTGATTGGGAAAGCAAAAGTCACGGTAATAAACCAATAATTGAAAATAAAATTGGAAATTTATTAGTAAAGACAGCAAATGCATTAAAATATATATATATAAATAAATAAAAATGTTAAGATTAAAACAATAATCCTTCATCTACATTAATTAAAAATCAAGTAAAGAATAAAATGATTGTATAATAGTGAAGATAGAAAGCTTTAAATAAAATGAAAAATGGCAAAATACAAAACACTGATAAGAATCTAATGGAATCATCAAAGATTTTTCTTGAGTAAATTGATTGATATTTGTAATTCATTCAATGATTCAGATAAATTGCCATTAGACTTCCTTCTGAATACTTATAATCTTGGAAAAAAATAATGATTTTTTTTCCAGGTTTTGAATAGTCTTAATTTCCAGTAGATCGGCCATATTTATATCTTGTAATTGGTTTGGATTTAGAAAAGGTAGTGGTACACAATAAGTAATTAAGAGTATTGAAACATGTAGATAAAGGAAAAGAAGTTAGTGTTTCCTTTCCAGATCTTGAAAAATTATTTGATAAACTAAACTTGGTTACTTTAATTAATATTTTGAAAAACACAAAAATAGTCTAGAAGTGAAGACATTTATTTTAAAATGTACATTAAGCATCAGAAAATATTTCCTAGATTTAATGATTTAAGTGATAAAGAGACAAATATTATGAAGAAATTCAAGACAGAGGTATTGTTTATCTTCTGCTTTGTTTAATGCATACTTAGATAAATTATTGTACAGTATAGTGATGAGATCAAAAGTGATTACCTTTCAAAAGATGAATCAAGTGAAATTAATAAAATTCTATTTCTCAAGTCCTTTTACCAAATGCAATGTAAAGAAAAATGGATAAAATTAATGGAAATCTCATTCTAATATCAAATGTCAAAATATTTAAAAAAAATGTCAAAATCTTTTCACTGATTCAGCATATCGGCTAGCCATTAAAAAGAATAAGATTATCATAAGATACTAACTGCTATCCTCACTTGATATCAATCAAAATTAGAACACTGGACAATAGTAGTTATTAGTATTGTAGTTCCATCATGACTGATAATTCATTATGATTTTACATCTAAGATTATGATATAATCTCATTTTATGATCGTAAGCATTGAAATAAAACAAATAATCTTTAGCCTTCAATGCCTTAACTTCTGGCACTACTTTGATAATATTTCAAAAAATGATATATTTCCGATACACAATTTAAAATAATAATAATAATAATAATCTAATTTTGGCTTTTACTTATAAAATTGTTTTCTATCCATTTATCTTCTTCATCTTTCAAGACTAATAATATGCTTTTACTTATAAAATTGTTTTCTATCCATTTATCTTCTTCATCTTTCAAGACTAATAATATGCTTTTCAAGGAACGCAAATTTTCAAATTATTTATTTACCCTAAAAACAATAAAATAATCACAATTCCTGTCGATACAAATATTTCTTTATGGCAATAATATAGTTTTATAAACACTAGATTATTAAATTGGTTTGCAAAAACGAACAAATATATATTCACTTAAACAAAACAATTTTGCAAGCAACAATTTTAATATAAAAAATTTTCAAAATCAAAGTCCTATAGCAATTTTGTAATTTAAACTTTTCTTAATAAAACATTGCACAGCAAACAAATAATCATATTGAGAATAGCTCCTATAGTAAATAATTTACATAGAACAGACTTTGTAATGTGTAAAATTATTTATATTTTATTTCAAATGGACACAGATTCCTAATCCAACATCATAAACTTAATCGGTTGTTTCACAGAAGTTGAAAATATATTTAATAAAAAAAATTGATTACTTTCTGGAGTAATATGTAAAAGAAAGATATAGATTGGAAACCAAAGATGATTGTTGAAGAATAATATATGTCTTGTATGTAATATACTCTAAGAGAAAAAATATGATGCAATCAAGTTATATACATCAGGAACTAAAAAATGAAAATATTTTAAAAGACTTTAATTATTGTAACAAATATAATTTTTGAAAATATTATTGCTAAATGTCTTTAATAACAGATTGTTAATGTTCTTAAATACAAGTAAATAAAAAATCAGTGAACAGTTGCAATTGATAATATCAAATGAAAAATTTAGTCAATGCGGAAGAAGAGCCAATCGTTTCAGAAAAATGGAAAATATCTTCTGCTAAATAAAAAGATGATACCTTTTTATAGAATGACATCATTCCACCATCAACCACAATTTATACTTTTTACCTATCAAAAAAATCCAAATGTACTAAATCGATATCCAAAGCTTGTCATTGATGAAAGACCTAAGCTGGAAACTGGTACAGAAATATGGATATGAACAACACTGACTAATCTGGCATCTACTGATTATTCAACCTTACATAAGATGATAGAAATTGAAGTAGGAGAAACAGATTTTCTAATTAGAAGTAATACAAAAGCAGAAATCATGTCATATTCCTGGCCAAGAAATATACATGTTTATTGTTATTAAAAACCAAGAACACCAAAATATATAGTGAACTGATGTCATGATCAATATAACTATGCAAACAAGTCGGCTTGAATTTAAATCATTATAGTGCCTTGGAATATTAGGGTGATAGTAAAAAATAATAATAGCTGCATTAGATCCAAAAAAAAATCCAGGTGCAATAGATCCAGATCTAAGACTCTTCACTGATGAAAGCCATTAATTAAAGACTAATCTGGGAATCTTTACATTGTATAAAATTTTGTTACTATTGTTAAAGTAAAATTTATTATTGACTTTAATATTTGTTTGTCATCCCCTTTTCATTCATTCTAATTTATAGTCTTCTTGATTATGCAAAAATTAATAAACAATTTTTATCAATATGGTTAGTTATACCATTTCTATCATAATCAAAATGTGCTTTAGACTTCCTTATTTTCTGATTTCATTAAATATGTTTGCACTTTAAGACGTTTTCATGTTGCTTAATAAAAAGAATTTTCATTTCAAGATATTACTATAACGTTGTAATTTATCTTGTTACATTTTATTTTACTATACAGAAAAAGAATCAGAATTAAAACCAATTCTTTTTTTATGTTGCACTTCAAGTATACAATAGTCAAATATGCTTAAAAATACATATATACAAGCAACAAAAATTACAAATCATAAAATTATCATAGAAAAGCCTTTTTGCAAAAAACATAATTTGCCGAAAAAGGCTTTTCTATGATAATTTTATAATGTGTAATCTTTGTTGCTTGTATATATGTATTTTTAAACATATTTGACTATTGTACATTTTATTTTATACCACATGGTCTTCACTGCAAAGACATCTTAGATTTCAATAAAGGATCTATTGATCATTACAACTAAATTACAAATTTGAAAGGCTTTTTCAACATCCTGTCTTGCAATTTTAAAGAAATGCTATCATACAAAGGCAATGATACAATGCTATCAATATCTAAGTTATTCTAAGTTATTAAATCACCAAAATATTTATTACTAACAATAACTATATTATGTTAACACAATGGCAGGCATGATCAAACTAACACTGGCAACTATCTAAAGTTATCATGATTGTAATATGTTTAGCAATCACAATTTACTTTTAAGAAAACAGATAGAATAATCTACATAATAAAGTAACTATGGTTTAATTAGAAGCTACATTGCAAGGATGTTATATATATATGAAAGATGATTGTACAAAATTTAACTAATCTGGTATGAAACTAAATTTGAGTGAAATTAAAGCTAATGAAAAGATAAATTTATGGATAACAATAAATCAAATGAGAAAGCAATTAATGATTAACACAAGCTCTGAAAAAGTGATTAAAATGTTTTTTCACGAGTTTTTTTCTATTTCAGTCATCTCAAAATTCTTCTAATTGTTTTTCCAATACTATACGGAATTAGTTTGTCTTCTATATGAAACTTATAAATTTTATGAGTTATATCCTTAAGATTTGGAGAATAACATATATATTCTGATTATTCATTTTTATTAAAAATTAAACTTTCAGACATGATTTTTACAAAATGCACACGACTAGTGACAAGATCCGATTATATATATTTTTTAATAAAGTTCATTCTTTGAAATCTCCACAAACATATCCTAATTTAGAAGAAAATAATTTCACTGATTCACCAATCAGAAACTCTTTAAATATTTGAGGAAATTAGGATATTGTTACATATTTAAAAAAAATAAAATATATTGATATATATTTTTTAAAAAAGCAAATAACACACGCACATTTTGTTACGCTAGACTTTTAAGTACCTTGTGCAGAATCTTTCAATATCTTCTCAGCCCGTCGTTTATTTAAAATAATAAACCAAAATAAAGAAAATCCCCTTATTTAATAAATAGTTTCGTATTTACATATTATAATATAATACTTATTTTTATTTAAAATTAAATATAAACAAAGTCAATAAAAATATTTTATTATGATAAAGTAAGTTTTATTATTGATCGAAACGTTTGGATACTTATTTAGCAATTAATATCGAAATGATACACCTACAATGTCTGTGAGTGTAAGATATTTTTAAACTTTCGTTTCTCAAATAACTTAACTCTTCGATTTTATGTAGGAAAAAGTAGTTTACACAATAACATTAAGTTATTCCATCTTTACGCTTTAAAAATTGATATTTTATAAGATTTTATAAATTAAAAAAAAAAAAACATTTAATGACGCATTTGAAAATATTTGTAAAACGAGCAAAATAATAATAATTTTGGAATTCAGGTCACATTTTAAAAATAGATAACGTCTGATTGACATCTTATAATGATTGGATTGATAAAAATACTTCTTGACTTAGTTTACACTTAGTGAATTAAAAACAAGTTGTGACAGATTCTTCACTAATTTTTGCCCTTGCTGAGTTTTATTTTCTAGAAGTTTAAACTTTAAATATCCTTACCATAAAAAATAAAAAAATGTTATTTTTAATAACATTGCGTAACAATCGATTTTTAGCCTGATGTTTTTTTTTCTTATTTAATCAAAAAATTGTTTATCTTATTTTAAGCATATTATGGGAGGTGGAGATGGTAGCAATACTATTTTAAGTATAAAAAAAAAAGTTTGTCGCTATGTCTTATGAATAATTACGCTTAAATATTTTTACTGCTATTTAAACTTAGAAAGAAATTCTCAGAATTTTCTAACTAAAACATGCATCATTATCGTCTCTCTATTAAATCATCCTAAATATGCAAAAGTAAACATTTACAATCTTACCATTCTGCCAAATTAATAAAGAGGATTAATAACAGTCACCTTATAAATAATATCCGTTTTAGAAAATAATTTTAAAAATAGTTTATTCAGAAATTATACCCTATATAAACTTTATAAAAAAATGTTGGAAGAACTATATACGTAAAACTTAATTTTTTTTTTTTTTTTTTTAGAAATTAACTTTATTAAAAATGTTTTACATAGAAATTAAATCAGAAATAATTCTTTACTTATGTATTAATAGGCAGATATTACAAATCAAGCAGTATTTTCTAAACCTTTTTGACCATTCCCTCTTTAAGATATTCAATCATCTCTTATTTTGCTTTCTATAATCCCAGTATATATTTTATAATATTCTTGCCACTCTTTTTTCCCCCTTCTCTTTATCAATAATAGTTTTTCATTTAGTCTTTCATCTTTATAATTACAAGTACTATCTGCCATTGTTTAAATTTATGTCTGTAAAATACCAGTTTTTCCCTTATTAAAAATGTATCAGTCATTACAATTAAACTATATTTTTTATTCAGCTTACCAAATACTTAAAAGTGTTTAATTTTCTGGCCAGTTAATTTTTTTTATTTTATCTCTGTCTATATTAATTGCTTTAATTTTATTTGTGATGTATTATATCAGAAACCAGTTACAAGTTTCATCAATCCCACATAATATTTTGTTAAAGTTATTCTCATTTTCCATAAATATCACAACTGCAGCAAATCTGGTACAATGAATTCTTATCTGAATGCTAACACCATCATTATTAATTATCTGTTTAATAACTATTATAAATATATGTTAGAGAATAAGAAAAGAATTGAAAATCATTCAAATCTTCATCGACTGATGAGTGACAAGCCTGTGATGGGGGTACTATTCCTCTACAACTGAATGTTGAATATCAAAACAGGATATAAGTAACATCACTATCTTGCACCATTTCTTTTATCTTCTCTGTAAGAAAACTATTTAATCTTATCTTTTCTGATTCATATATACATTTTTACTAATATCATCTCATCTTCTAATTTATACCTTTTTAAAAAAAATCCAATAAAGCAATCCAATTCACTATATCAAATGAAATGGCATTTGATGGTAAATTATACATATATTATGCTTCCTTTATATTTATACATTTCAAAAATAGTTTTTATCATTGGGATTTTGCTTTTAAATTCAAACTAATCTTCAAATAAAAACATTAAATCTTTTGCAACTACTTTTGTTTAAGATCCTACATAATACTTTGTTGCATATGAAATTAAGATAAAATTTCACATTTCTCTACTGGAAAGCATAACTGTTAAGAACAAATCTTATGACCATTCTGAGGTACATATTATGTTATAACCTTTAATAAATTCATTCAAAGCCTTTTCCATTATAACCTTAATTTTATAGCAGAATTTTTATATCTTTTGAATTTTTATTATCTTTTGCTTCCATTATTGCACAGTATATTTTATCTTTATTTTTTGACTTCATCTTTTTCAATTAACATAAACAAAACTTTATTTCTATCATACAAATCACTTATGTATTCTTTCTATGTTTTCAATACATTTATTTTTTGCAAGCAATTTATCACTTCCATTTTTTAATTATTTGCCCATATTTTTTCTCACTTCTAAACTTATATAATGAATCAAACTTACCTTTTGTTTTTGAAAAGCCTCATGCTGTAACAATTAGCAGCTTTGTCTGCCATTTCCATGACCTGAGATCCAAATCCAGATGAAAGCTGAAATTTTTTCCCAAATAACTAAGTCTTCTTAAGGGATTTTTTTTTTTTTTCATGAAGCTGTCTCTAAACCAAACTAGAAAACAATCCAATTATTAGTTATGAAATGAGTATGTAGCCATTATTAACTAGAAAGTAAAATAAGGAAGAAAAACAATCACCAGTCAAAAGTATTTATTTAATATTTTATTGTGTGAGATACATTGCCCTTTAGTGGCTTTATTCGGGCATTTTGGCTCTTTACTTTGATATATACTTTCTTTGTAAATTCTTTTTTTTTTTTACATTTTCAAACTATTCTCCTTTACTTTGGTTGCATGTCTTAAGTCATTGTTAAATCTTATATAAACACTTTTAAAATATTAAGATTTATACATGTTTTATATTTTACTCATATGTCGTTGCTAATCAGTGGCATAACTAGGTATATCAGAGATGTTCAATTGGCATGAGAACAAATGAAATAAGAGATGCATATTCAGTCATTTTGCAAACATGATAAATGTTCACAATTTTATATGCTATCAATATTTAAATGAATTGAAATATATATATATATATTTTTTTTCAATAAATCTGAAATATTTGACAAACTTTCTAAATATGAAACAAATTTTGAATGTTCATTTTTAAAATGAATATTTATTCCCATTATTAGATAAAAATATAAATCAAAATTATAATCCTTTCAAAAGATTAAACAAAATAGTTAATGTATTTTTATTTTGTCTTTATAAAAACAATCCTTGAAAATGAATTATTTTTTAGGCAAAAAAATTTCTTAGTAATTTAATGTATAGTGTTAATTTTACACAACAATTTGTTTTACAGTTATATATGTACATTTCTTAATTTATTTAAAAATAAAATTGTTATATGTGATATACTAATAGCTACAGATCTGTTAGATTTATGTCTCATTTAAGGAATTTAGCAATGCAATATTGATCTGTTTGATTATTCTTATGACAATTTTCTAAACTAAAGAGAATAGTATTTAAGAAGTTCTGAGAAATAGACTACGACTATCTGATTTATATATATCATCTACTGAACGTAAATCATTAAATTTTTTGTTATAAAAAAATGTTAATATATCATATTTTTTTAAATCAAGGTAATGTTATGGGAGGGAACAAAAAAATTTGGCCATGGGCATAACTTTTATAATTAATACAAGATTTTTTTTTTTTTAAGAACTTATTGTCCTTACAGCAGCATCATTTAAATTTTTCTTGAATACTTTAATCTTTTATTTGAATTTACTTTATCATAAAATTATTTTTTTATGTCCAACAAGTTATACATTTTCCCCATTAATATCCCTTTTTCTCATCCTTTAAAAGATAATCTCCATTCTAATTTTTTTCCAAATCTGAAATCAAATTCCAATATATTATCACTGGGGCTTTCCATATATAAATCTTCAATTTGTGATTTTTTTTATATACATATCTTTATCACAATAATCTCCTGCCACTTTGCTGTCTTATTCTTGTGCTATTGAAAATCTCACATTGTGATATATAATTATAATCTCATAACACTTTATCATCTTAAATTGCACTACTATAGTTTTCCAACCTCCAAATATTATTATGCAATTATTTTTTACTATCTCTACTTCCTTCATATTTGATTTCTATCTTTGAATTATAATGATGTCTAGTTAACTATCTATCTGAATAATTATTTGGTCTTTAAGTAAGTACTTCATGTCTAACTATTAACAATCTTCATTTATTCAATACCAATAACACTCTTATTTATAGTATTATTTTTGTATTAAACATTTTTTTGCTTTTCCAATTCTATTCTCTGTAACTTGTATCACAGAGTTCTCAATACTTAGACTTCATTTATTTATCAATTTGTTTTATTTATAGTCTCAACATTGTATGTATCTATTCTTACAATGTTTATTTGTAAGTCTAGTGTCTTTAGATGAGTAATCACAAATGGATTGGTATAATCATTTCTTAGAATTTTAGACAACACAAATGTGATTAAATCTACTAAACCACTGATGAATTAAGCATTAATCAATAGTGAATTTGTAGTCACATGCATAAATCTTCAACAATGAAAACAAGATTCCCATATCTTCCAAATGCAGATTATATGGAAACTTACTCAAATTGGTAATGTATACAGATATCTTGCTCTAACTTTTAGGCAAAACCCAAAGTTATTAGTTCTAATCATCTTTTTTTACATATGCGATTATGGAGTAATTTAATTATAATCCTTGTTATAGAGGTTTCAAGAGCAGTAGAGATCAGTGATAAAATAAGTCTCATGGGTAACTATATAACTATGGCAGATATATTTTTATAACATGTATTATATTTATCACTATATACGAAATTTGAATTTTGTTTTCTACTTTCAATCTGTCTTCTATTTTCATATATCCAATTGTAAAGAAACTTTGAAAAATAATAAAAGACATAATTAATGGCATCTAGATTGCTGACTTTCTTCAATACATGTATAGTAGTCAGTATTTTAATATTGGTCTTGCAAGCAAATTCTTATGAAGAAGCATTGAATGAATAAATGATTAAGAAAATTTACATTTGACATTTAAAGTTTCCTGGAAAAAAATTGTGCAATACAATTATGCTTGAATACAATCCATTATTAAATTACTGAAACATTACATGATCACCATTTTTTATGCATACACAAGCTGTTAAAACAGTAGTGTCTTTCTTCATACAGTAGTGCTAATCAGAGCAAACCATAGCAATCAATGGATGCTAGAACATTTGTGCATCAAAATCTTTATTTAGTGATTACTCATCCAATATCCTCAGACTAATCTCTAGTTATTGCTCAGTTGAATATTTTCAGTCCAAGCTTATTGAAAACATTATTATGTTTTTATTTTGGACTCGTGGCTTTATAGTTTATTAAAAAGATATATGTATAGTGACATCTAGATTTTGTTTTTAATTACATTTTTTTTAAAATCATTATTGTATACATATCAAGTCATAAATGAAAACATGCAACTACATAACTGGCAGCAATTAATCTTGATTTTTTTGTTTGTTTTTGTAAATATAGTTTACATTATTATTTATCACTAATACATATTTATCTAAAAATGTATGTATATATAATATATATATCTTTTCTTCAGATTCATATATATTGTGCCCTTTTCTATATGTCAGTAATAGTCCATCTCAGTCAATTACTAAAAATTTTAAATTTTAGAATATGTTATTTTAATATGTTAATTATAGTTTGTCAATTATAATATAAAGTACAATTTGAAGCTAAAGAAAATACGTAGTATATAAAATTATAACGAATCATTTAAAAATAGTTATGTAAAGCTTTAAATATTGTTGCATATGGTTGTAAAAGCTGGCCATATTAAATAACACAGCTATAATTATTAAAAGTATATTTAAAAAATTCGATTTTAATAGTTTAAAACTTATAGTTAATAAATGCTATGTTTAAATTTATAATCATATTTAATAGTCAAAATTAATATAGTACATTTTAAATATAAACTTTATGATGGTGAAAATTGTATTTAATTCTATATTTTAAATATTTTTTCCAAATTTATATTATTAAATATAATAAGTGTATCAATTTTATAAATCTGGGCAGAGAAATAGATTAAAAAATCGTCTGTCGAAGTTATTGATCATGTAACTTGTATAATGCATACTTTCACACACACTGCTTGTTTGAATTAATAACAAAGTTTAAAATATTTTAAAAGATTGCATTATAGAATTGGATGGAATTATTGCCTATCATAAAAGCAAATAATAATAAATATTAAGTTAACTATCGTATAACATGTTTTAAATAATGTAATGAAGACGAATACAGTTAATAAAAAAATTAAATATTTTGTTAAATAAAAATAGATAAATTGAATATTAAAGATGGAATAGGTTATTAAAATGATTTTAAAAGTTATTTTAAATGTTTAAATAATTTTGATAAAGTAATAATTGATTTAAAAGTAGTATTTTAAATAATATTTTTGAGTTATTACGTCATAAATTTTTATTTTAAAGATTCAATTCTGTAAAAAACTAAAAATATGTAAATTTGTTCTCAAGCTAAAAGTGAGAATCAACCAATCAAATGAGGTATTCTTATAGACTATAAATATGAATTGCACAGGGGGTATCAGGGGAGATTAATAATGTATTAAAACCAGAGAAAGGTATATTAACAGCTATCAAAGAGATAGTATTTTTAAAATTTTTATTTAGTCAATTTTTAATACTTTCTTATAGTTTTATTTGCAAAAAACTAATTGATATTTTTAAAAGTATTTTGCAAAAGAGAGTTTTAAAAATATATATATATTTGGGAACTTCTTGAAAATGATTTTCTAATTTTTAAAAGTTACTTGCCAGGATTATTTTATCTGAAATTTGACCTAAACTTCGCAATGAAAAGTGGATATACTGTGGAATAAAATGGATATAAATTCTAATAATATAAAAATGTTTGGAATATTTTGATACAGCTTTATTAATGCTTCACCGGAGAACTATTCTAGTGCATAAAAATCATAGTATGGACATTATACTGATACAGTGCAAAGTTATTTTCTGTTTAAAAGGGAAAAATTGGAGATGCATTATTATTTAGATAAGTTTATCCAAGATTTATTTTTTAAAATAGTAATAAGACAATTATATCTTATGAATCGTTTTATATAATATTATATCAAAAGGAGTAAAATGTTATATTCTTTCTGAAGGTAACATTTTTAAAAATATATTTTCAAGAGTTAAAGAAAGAACCCAGGAGAATATGTTACTGAAGTGTTTTTTTGATTTTAAAACCTCCAGTCTTAGAATTGTTTAAAATGTTATATATAGAGTAAGTTAAAAACAAACTCTTATGAAGCTTCAAAAATACCCTCAACCTCAGACCGCGGTTTCTGCCTCTAGCGTCATCAGTGAGGTGCTAGGGAATAAAAATACTAGAACTAGTCCAGCATTTTATCAATGCCTAACTATTGAGAAGAAAATCTGAAACTTTCAGACATTTAAATGTCCAAAAATCCAGCTATCTAACTCAAATAGCAGTATGGGACTGAAACTAAGTTCAGATCCACCATATATTAATAGCTCTAGCAATATAAAATCGCCAAAGCATTAATAGCAAAAAACTAAAATTAAATTGATAAAAAATCAAGTCAGATGACCTAATTTTAATAAAGCTCCTATTTACAAATATTATATATAGAGTAAGTTAAAAACAAACTCTTATGAAGCTTCAAAAATACCCTCAACCTCAGACCGTGGTTTCTGCCTCTAGCGTCATCAGTGAGGTGCTAGGGAATAAAAATACTAGAACTAGTCCAGCATTTTATCAATGCCTAACTATTGAGAAGAAAATCTGAAACTTTCAGACATTTAAATGTCCAAAAATCCAGCTATCTAACTCAAATAGCAGTATGGGACTGAAACTAAGTTCAGATCCACCATATATTAATAGCTCTAGCAATATAAAATCGCCAAAGCATTAATAGCAAAAAACTAAAATTAAATTGATAAAAAATCAAGTCAGATGACCTAATTTTAATAAAGCTCCTATTTACAAATGTTATATATAGAGTAAGTTAAAAACAAACTCTATTTGAGTTAGATAGCTGGATTTTTGGACATTTAAATGTCTGAAAGTTTCAGATTTTCTTCTCAATAGTTAGGCATTGATAAAATGCTGGACTAGTTCTAGTATTTTTATTCCCTAGCACCTCACTGATGACGCTAGAGGCAGAAACCGCGGTCTGAGGTTGAGGGTATTTTTGAAGCTTCATAAGAGTTTGTTTTTAACTTACTCTATATATAACATTTGTAAATAGGAGCTTTATTAAAATTAGGTCATCTGACTTGATTTTTTATCAATTGTTTAAAATGTATTTAGAAAACATTTGTTTAAAAGTACTTGAAGTTTTTTTAAAAAAAGGTGATATATAAAAAAATATCAAACGAAAGTTTAAATTTATTAAGGATGGAAACTTATATAAAAAAAGTGAACACATAGTTGAATAAAAAATGGATCCATGGAAATATTGTAAAAAAAAAAAAAAAGTTTACCAAGTATTTTTAAAGCTAAATTAGATGGAAGATGCATCGGATACGCCGCAGAGAATATTGGCAGAGAATATTGAAGAAATTTCACGGGATTAATTAATATTATCAATTAATAATTATCGTCCTAAATACTAAAACCAAGGATTATTTTCTATAAATTTTACTAAATGGATTAATAATTATTTTTTATTTTTAAACTTTAACGCGCTTTGAGGAGAACATTTTTAAAACTCTAGAGAAAATAATAAACATTTTGGACTTATCAGGAACTATTGTCAAGAAAATATGTAATTATAGTTTTGATTCCTTTTATTTTATTAACCTAGTTTAAATCTAAATTTTTTTTATAATATTAGGAAAACATAAAAACATTAATTTATTAATATAAGAACTTTATAATGGAATAATCTAATAATTTAGATAAGAATATATTTTAAAATAAAGTGTATGAATGTATATTTCTTTATGTTTGCAATGATCGGTATCTAGTGGATGAAGAAGCCTACTGAATATGATGACCAGATAAAGGTTATTTTGGTAATAATAATGACTATTAATAATTTATCATGTATATTTTTGTTTTCTTTAGATCATCTATGGATAGTAAGAATGAAGTATAAAAGTTTTAATTATATGTAACTCACTTTCATACAACATTTTAAAAAACATTATGAGATAGGATTGATTTGAAAATATGCATACAATGATTTTTTTTTTATATATATTAGTGATATAATCCAACATAATAACAAATAATTTGTGATTCTTTTAAAATTTTCATGTTAGGATATTCAAATATTGTCTGATTAGATTATATATGATTAAGCATACAGAATGATGAAGTGGATAGACTTTTCTTATGGAACAACTAGATTGTTTTAAAATTATCAGTGAAATTTATTTATTGTTTTGTAAATGCAGATAGTAATTTATCGATGTAAGATGTGGAAAATCTGGAGAAATAATGTTGAGATAGTGGCTTGGAAATACTTAGTGAACAGGAAACCAAGATGATGTTTTTAAGAAATAGGATATGATAAAGAATAGAAATAATATTTAGTCTTTATGTGGATATCAGCATAGTTAACAAAGCCCTATGACTAGTACACATTTTATTTGGACAGTGTTTTTATATTTCTTTAAATATTTGATATTCTAATAAAGCTGAAGAAATAGCTTTAACATCGTTCATGTATTAGAGCTTATTAGACAGGTAAAGGTCATACCTCTTTCTTGTAATGCACTGTGCCATGTTTTGAGATATATTATGAGTGATACTCTAGCTTTCTTCCTTAAATCCTATGCATCTATTTCGCTATCTTTATTTCATGTAACTGCATCGTTTCGGTAAGATATTTTGAAAAGAAATGATAAATAATTTAGAACTTAGGTTATGGTATCATTTTTTGTATAAGATTGGTTTATTTGCTTAGAAGGAATAGAATTTTATAACTTAAAATTGAAGGTCCAATGAATCCTAAGGGAAAGGAAAGAATCATAGAATATATTTTGAATTTATTTCGGAAATGAAATATAAATTTTGGAATAGAGTATCTAAACAAGATGTTTTCTTTGAAATGTTAATTTTTTTTTTTTAATGCTTTATTATTATTTTTAAGAGAAAAATAAGTATTGCATATTTTTAAAATACAATAGTACAATGTAAATTATATAAACAATATGCATAGTATATTTTTTTTTGTTTATTGAATAACAGGAATATATTGATTATTACACTTACATCATACTAAAGTAAGGCTAAATAAGAATATATTACGATTAGTAAACATCGTGTGATAAAACACTAAAATCTAGTACTGAATTTTGGATGAATATTTTATGTAACATCTTTGACTTTGCAAGATGAAAATTTTTTTAATATTTTGAGAAATCCATACTCATTATAAAGTTAATTTTGTTTTGTTTTTGTAGAATGTTTTCCTATGAATTTTTTTTTTTTAAAAAAAATAAGATAGTTTAATAATATTAAGGATGAAATATTCTGCTAATAAGTAAATATATTTATAATAAGTTAACCATAATGAGAAACCAAATGGTAACATTTTTTTTTATTTTGTCTTAAGTATAAATAAAGATATAACTAAACTATAAACTATTTTTATATAACTTAGTAGATAAAAATGTAAGATTAAAATAAGGATATCCATTGTAAATAGTGTACATAAATTGTTTATTTTATTTGTTGTTGTTAATAAACTTTGTTAAAGTTTGTTTTTCAAAATTTTTGTGTCTTGATTGTTTATTTCTCCACTTCACTGCATGAAATCACGATATATTCATAACAATTGAAACAAAAATATAATTTTGCACAAAAAGATAAACAGAGAAGTATTTTAAGAATTTTAAACATTTTATTAGTATTCATTTAATTAAATAATCATAATTTTACATTGTTTTATTGGTCATAAATCAGTTATCACAATAGTATATTGAATTATATGCTATCAGTTGCCACACATATTTTGTTTATCAGATTATCAAAATGCTACCACGAATTTATTATATTATTACATGAAGATATAAGATCATATTATATTATTTTATTATTTTATATGGTAATAAAAATATAACGAAAAGAAAAGATATCCAGTAGTAGTTAAACAATGAAGAATATTATTATTATTATTTATTATTAGTTTCAGTGTAGTAGATTATGACATAAAATCCCTTCTCATATTTTACTACCGTATTTTAAATTAACTTAGAA
Organism: Epiperipatus broadwayi; assembly: GCA_028023455.1. NCBI lineage: Eukaryota > Metazoa > Onychophora > Udeonychophora > Euonychophora > Peripatidae > Epiperipatus > Epiperipatus broadwayi. Next base: position 11,777,082 of record JAQFVV010006219.1, on the reverse strand, counting down.
TAAAGTTTATGAACCTGAGATTATTTTATTGAGCTAGATTATTATAAATAGAAGATTAAGATGTAATTATTAACTTAATCTTAGTGAGTAGAAGTTATTAAAGTCAGAAGAATACTATGAGTTTGTTATTTGAAATAGTAATAAGGGGGTATAGTGTTCTTATGCCATTGAGGTAGTATCCTGTGGGATATTGGCTCAATGTAATCTATCTTGCTACCTGTATTTTCACTTCAAGTCTCATGAAAATATTAAATATTTATTTAATTTATTTTTATAAACTGAACCTTATTCGTATTTTAAATTTGAGCTAGTGAAACATTTTAATTTTAATGCTGAATATTTTATTTATTATTAACTGAGCTAGAACCCGTTTTATTTTATATCATATACTATTCTGAAGTGAGGATGCACAAAACCAGGTTAGAATATATATATATAGACAAATGCACATTCATTGATAATATGAAATATATTAATTATAATGCTTAAATATATATATATACACACTTTTTGCATATGGAAATGTATATTGTACTCTTACCTGGCGGAACACCTACTGACTCCTAGCTCAGTCAATTTAATACCTATAATTCTCTAGCAATACACATCTATTTATTTCTTATCTAATATATGACAATCGTAATAAATTATTTAATAATTTAACATTACTAATCAGGAGACTTGCTATTTAAATCATCAAATAAAGTATCCTCTTTTTAACATTAAGCATATACCAAAACATATACCTTTAATAGCATAGAAATATTACAATATACCTCACTAAAATATTAATACTTCCCATGACTCACAATTAAGAAAGATAAATTATATTCAATATTAACATCTCTTAAATTAATTCACAATTAAGAAAGATAAATTATATTTAATATTAACATAAATTTAAGTATAACATTATATTATCACTTGATCTCCATTCTTTATGCTTATATAAGTTGCTTTTCATTGAGGCAAACTCTCCATACAGTAGCACCACTCAGTGCAAGCTAGAGGAATCAATGAATGCAGGAAAATTTGTGCATAAAATCCCTACTTAGTATCTACTCATACAATATCCCCAGACTAGTTTCTAGCTTGTTGCTTTCATCAATGAGGAGTGGTGGATCTGAGAGCACTGTATCTAGAACTTAGGATCTAAAATAAACCTCCATTAATTACTCTGGCTTCCTGGCCGATGCTATGACACATGGGGGAAAAAAGAATGGTGATTATGTGATGTTTGATGGCTTGAACCAATCCCACCCAATAGGATTATGGTGACTGATGATTAAAGAACCAAAGACAACAAAAAGTATGTATGATGAATTAAGTTCAGATCTATACAACCATATAAGCTAATGAAATTAGCTTGTTGTTTTCATGTTTTCATTTTGGACTTGTAGCTTTATAGTTAGCTAAAAAGGTAAAAGGTGGCTGCTGGATGGTTGCAATAGATATTAAGATCTAAGTGCAATGCTCTCAGATCCAAGGTTCCTCACTGATGAAAGTCAAAATCTAGAAACTATTCAGGGGATATTGGGAGTAGACACTAGATAGGAATGTTATGCACAAACCTTTCTGCAGCAATTGATTACTCTGGTTTGGAGTGGTGCTACTGTAAAGAGAGTTTTGCTTTTGTGAAAAACATATTCATTTATCTGATAAAATAATTATCTCTCTCCTTTACTAGAATTTTATAACTTAATTAACATCTCACATAATTACTATTACTTCTTAAAATAAATAAATAAATTGATATAATTAAATGTAAAGAGGGATTTTATGTACATCTAACTGTATCTAATAATAATAATAATAATTAAGAAAACAAACTCATCAATTCTTCTCTTTCAAAATCATTAATTACTTTATAAAATTTGACTAAAACTAATTAAAATTATGAACTAGTAATGATCACTATTTATTATTATAAACAAATTCAAAATAATTTCTTATTACCATGTATTATAATCTAATCATTTTATTTTATACGACATACTGGATATCAGACTTTATTATAATCTGGTCGAGTGTGTTTGTAATGTTAACTTTACTATAATCTTCAAATAAGATAAAGAAAATTTACATTACTTAATATTTTAGATTCATATCAAATGTCTTTGACAATCACAATATTTTTATTATCTATTATTTTAGTTAAATTATGTGCAATAATGCTCAAATATTTCTAATTACTATAATGCATATGTAGTTAGGATGATGCACAATGACTTGGAAATAACAAGAAAAGAGACTCTCAACACTTGGTTAGTTATAAACAACATTGACAGTTTATTATAACTAATATAAAATCTAAAAAAAAACCAAATATTTATTAATAAAATTATAAAAAATTAAAATTAAAAAAAAAAACAATTTAAAACAGGTAAAACTCTCTATACATACTGCCACTCAGTGCAAGCCAGAGACATCAATGAATGCCAGAAGGCTTGTGCATAAAATCCCCATCTAGTGTCTACTCATCCAATATCCCCCAGACTAGTTTCTGGCTTGTGGCCTTTGTCAATGAGGAGCCTTGGATCTGGAACTGAGAGCATTGAGTGGCAATACATATAGAGTTTTGCCTGTTTTAATAACAGTTAAGAGCAAGCATAAGAAATAGTGATCATGTGATGTTATTGGCTTAAAATCAATCCTGCCTAATAGGATAGTGGTGGTTATGGTTTTTAAAAAACCAAAGATACAAAAATGTATGGGTACTGAACTGAGTTCAAACCTATATGACTATGTGAGCTAATGAGCTTGGATTAGAAATACTATAGTGTTTTCAATTTAAGTCTTATAGCTAAATCGAGATAAGAGTTCGCTGCTGGAGGATTGCATTAGATCCTAAGATCTAGCTGCAGTGCTCTCAGATCCAAGGCTGCTCACTGACAAAGGCCACAAGCTGGAAACTAGTCTGGGGATATTGGATGAATAGGCACTAGATGAGACTTTTATGCACAAGCCTTCTGACATCCATTGATTACTCTGGCTTGCACTGAGTATTTTGCCTGTTTCACTATACTATTAGGCAGGATTGGTATTAAACCACTAAACATCACATGAATACCATTTCTTATGCTTGCTCATAACTGTTATTAAAACAGGCAAAAATCTTCATACAGTAGTGCCACTCAGTGCAAGCCACAGTAATAAATGGATACTAGAAGGCCTGTGCATAAAATCTCTATTAGTGCCTACTCATCCTATATACCCACACTAGTTTACAGCTTGTGACTTTCTTCTGTGAGGAGTCCTGGATGTGAGAGCACTGCACCTAGATCTTTGGATCCATTGATTACTCGGACTTGCACTGAGTGGCACTACTGTATGGAGAGTTTTGCCTGATTTAATAAGTTATAAGCAAGCATAAGAAATGGTGATCATTTGATGTTTAGTGGTTTAATACCAATACAGCCTAATAGGATAGTAGTAGCTATGGTTATTAAAAAAACCAAAGACACAAAAATGTATGGGTACTGAACTGAGTTCAGACCTATATGACTATATAAGCTAATGAGCTTGGATTGAAAATATTGGTTTTTAATTTTGGACTCATTGTTTTGTAGTTAAGTAAAAATAAAAGGTGGCTGCTGGAGGATTGCATTAGATCCTAAGATCTAGGTGCAGTGTTCTCAGATCCAAGGCTCCTCACTGATGAAAGCCAAAAGCTAGAAACTAGTCTGGGGAGGCAGTAGATAGGGATTTTATGCACAAGCCTTCTGGCATTCATTGATTACTCTGGCTTGCACTGAGTGGCACTACTGTATGGAGAGTTTTGCCTGTTTTAATAACAGTTATGAACAAGCATAAACAATGGTGATTATGTGATGTTTAGTGGTATAACTCGATAACTTGTTAAACTGTTCTGTGTTTATTTTTAATTATAAAATAAATTATTTAAATATTAAGTATGATATGGCATGCGATTATATTATTTATAATAATATAAATCATAATCAGGTTTTATTTTCATCATCACATCTCATAACTTTAACATTCAATCTATAATTTGATATCTAAAATTTTGATATAAAAAACATAAAATTTTTATTTATACACTCTTATTTTATTTGTTCCACATTTAACTTCAATGAACTATATTATCATCATTTGTAAGTCTAGCTATTATCCTTGCTAAACTATACAATTCTCTAATACGATGTAGATACCAGTGTGATTATAAGTGAGGGATGGACACTTTATAAAACTATAAAAACAATATCATAGATTATGTAACTTAATGCCACCTTTTCTTGTAATTATCTTCATTTCTATCTTGGCTTCTCAGCTCTTATAGATTTGCACAAAAATGCTGCAGTCCATGTATTACAAATATGCTAACTTACTTTGACCCATACTATACTTAATATTAATCATACATGTCTATCACTATTAGGATTTCCCAATAAACTACTTTCCTGAACCACTAATTGTCTATCAAAACACTCTGTATAAATTCTAAAAACATTGTAGATGAATATTATACATCTTTTCTTAATATAATATCCAAATTTCTTAACATTTAATACTTTGACATACCAAGAAGATTAAAATAAAAACAAATAGTTTATGATATATTTCTTATCATAAATATACTAAGTTAGTTATTTTTAACTTGTTCAGAGATCAATTATACATACATTTTTAAATCACATTCAGTATTATAATAACTATATTCAGCCCTCTATCATTTACTTTATATGGATATACATATAATAAATATTATACATACTTTTTACCTGATTTCAATACCAATATCATATATTTAAAAAATAGTAAATTAAAGTTATTTTAATCATAATATTTTTATGATTATTAATGATGACCCGCTAGTTGATATAACTTCTTAACATTATAGAATCATAATTAAAAATAAAAATTTTAATTTTTCTTTTTGTAGACCAAAAAAATTCTAAAATACTTAATTCTTAAAACTAATAAATTATGAATATATAATTATGAATAACTAATATTATCTTAAAGACTATTTTTTGCAATAAATAAAAACTTTTCAAATAGGAAGCAATTGTTACTATTGACAACTAGTTTACTTGAATAGAAAAGATATTTTTTTCTTCTTCCCCACCGTGCTTTTTCTGTTTTTTGCAATATGAAGAAATTCCTAAAGAAATGTTAATTATCAATAATAATAAAAAATCATTGTAGTAAAAGTTCATACTTCTTATAGCATTGACAAAAATAAAATGTGAAATTTATTATTTAATAAGAAATTTATTATTACAATGTTTCCTTTCTTTCATTCAACTTTTGAAATATTTACTGTAGAATTATATAGTTCTGGCCTTTTCCAAATTCTTATTTAATAGGTTAATAACTTCAATAATATTTGCTAGTAAAATTATAAAGTTTTAGAGTTCTCATAATCATTTACATTTAACATGTTATTAATTCCAATAATAGTTGTTAATAACATTATAGTTTTAAATTCTTTTGAAAAATCCATATTCAACATGTTAATACAATCATTAATTATTACTTTGACAGAATGACAGCTATTAGATACATTTTTACTAAAAATGAATCAGCATTATATCTTTTTCCTTTTAAAGTTATACTTCTACAGTTACTAATACATTCATATCAGGAAGTGTTAATAATATTACTTAGCATTGTTCTGTAGGAAAAATGGTTTAATACCCTGCAAAATGTTTTAACCAAATAAATTTTTATCTTCTGAAATGTTATTTCATACCATTACAATAAGTTTCTACTTGGCTCCTGTAGTATACTAATGAGAATAGCTTGGTGTTCTATTCCATAGTTAAATTGGTACATAAACTTTTAAAGATACTTTCCACATGTCTACAAATTACTACTACTTTTTAAAGTCAAAATAATAAAATTATACTAAATTTAGACTTTAATGTTTAAAGACAAAAGGAATTTAGTTCTATTCCTTTGAAATTTTCTTGATTTTCTAACCCTTTCACAGCTCAACTATATTCATAGAAAAATCCAATACCTGAGTGGTTAATTAATTCCAGACACTTTTTAAAATTTACATATTATTTTTGTCTAAACTTTTAAAATAATTTTATAACTAAGATTAAATATACACCTGGGTCTCTTTTTACGCGGACTTATTTAACACGATTTTGAAGTTACGCGATTCGTGTTTCACCGGAAGTCAAACTCCGATAATGCACTATTACTTTAAATAATAAATTTCGTGCACTTATGTTATATTGAAAGTAATAGCACATTATTGGAATTCGACTTTCAACTTAGTAATTTCAATATTTTCAGTGCTTTATAATAGTAAGATTTTATGCAATAATGAAATTAAAATCATGATTTCCACATTTTATGTATACACACATTAAATTTTATAAGATTATAATGTAAATTTGTTCAAACATTGCATGTTAATTTTGCATTTTAAATCACATTCTGTTTTTGCGTTTTAAAAAAGAAAGTAATCAATTATTAATCATTTAGTGTCCACAAGTTTATTTTTAAAAGGTCAGTAATAGCAGTGGGCACAGTTAAATTTGACAATTAAAATCTGATTTTTAATTGTAATTAACAATTTAAAAATTACTTACGGCGATTTGAAATGTGATGTGAAATTTGATTTTTAAACGGAATTGAAAATTATAGACAAAAATAAGAATTTAATTTTTAGTTGTTAGTTTCATAAACAATTAATAAAATCATCGTCTCAAAGATTAATTACTAATTACGTTGTCACCAGAAAACCATTGACACAACATGAGTGTGAAGTTGGCACTAGTTGTTTGCAAACGAACATGGTTTTCGGCAAATAGCTATAATAATTAAAACGTATAAAAAAATGTAAATTACTGTACTGTAAATTATGCATAAAAATATATTATTTTGAATAAAATTAAATATTATAGTTAAAAAAAGTTTGTTTTATATCAATTTTTTTCAAATTTGAAATTTTTTATTAGTCATATTTTTTTTTCCGTGAATTTTAAAGTAATTTTATGATGGTGCTTTGCTTTTATGCGAATTTTGAAAAATCACAGACTGCACCCCCCTTTTTTCAATGTAAGTTACATTTATTTTTTGCACAATTTCATTTGCACATGTTTTCTGAGGAACCTATCTATCACGTAAAATGAGACCCCGGTGTATATATTTTTTAAATTTTATTAATGTAACATTTAAATGTGTTTTAATAATGAAACACTTTTTGTCTAAATTTAAATTTTGATACCTAAATTTATCACTTATGTTACTATAATTATTAATTTTAGATACTTTTTTTACAAAATTGATGCAGTTAAATAAAATTTGACATTTGATTTAAACAAGTAATAAATCAAATTGAAAACAAGGAAGTAAAATTTAATTATTACATGAATGTGTGTGGTCATACCTATCAACACACCTCATTTTTCATTTATCATTATTGATTAAATAATTTAAGACAATAAATAAATAACTTTTTTTAAATTTGATGATTAATAGTAAAATTATTAATTATAATCACTATGACTACTGTTTTAAAACTTTTATATGATTTTAAATTATATACTCTTATCATAAAACAAATATTTTATATTTCAAATTTATAACAAATAAATTATATAGTTTTAAAGTAAACTAACTTAAGTTTATTACTAAAAAACTATATTTTAACCCATTCCATAAATTAAATAAGTTACTAGCTATTACATAACATTTCTATTAAAAGGTACCATTATTTACAACCATATAATAATGTAGCAAAATAGAAAGGTTACAATTCCCCATTCCTCTTTAAATGACAATATAAGCTAATTATTATTTTTATATTTAATGTATTTAGCCTCATAGTTTTTTCTATTAGAATCTTTAATATAAAATTTTAATATTTTTAAGAAACTATTTTATGACCATATATTAACTGTTCAATAACAGATTGTAATTCATCAACATTTGAAAGTCAAAAGTTAGTTACTTTTGAGGAAGTGTAAGAGAAAAAATGGCAGCACTGATTATATTGTAGGTGTTTTCCTCTTTTCAGTGTTGTTTTGAAATAGCAATGTGACTTATAGTTCTTTTTTTATATAAAAGTTATGCTTTAAAAAAAATTTTAATCGAAAAAAGCAGAGAATTTGTATGCAATATTTTTAAATTAAATTAATAAATGCCTTTGATTACAGACAATTTTAATAATTTCATTTTTATATTTTATTAAAATAAATTATCTTTATGTAAAATTACTTCTAATTATAAGAAAATTATTATACAATATTTTTATTGTTTTTAAAGTAAATTGGTCATATAAATATATTTACAATGTATATATTTTTACATGGAAAATATATGTATACACATATAGATATAAAATGATAAATTTAGTAATTTTGTGTTCCAATTTTATCAATGTTATTACTGTATATATATCTGACAACAAATTAATATATAATTTAATATTTATTTTGTCAGGAAAGATTTCCTAAACAGATGTCTTCTACCTAAGACATATTCTGGAGAAGCTAAAAAGTTCTATTTTTACAAATTTTATTGTAAATTTTTTGTAGAATAATTTTAAATAATTAAAAAAGTTATTATTTTAAACTATTTAAAAATTAATTTTTGAATAAATTTCAAATTAATAACTTAATGATATAAAAAATATTTTATAAGAAATGCTTTTATTTCGTTTGAACTAAAACAAAATAATTGTTTTGTTTTTGAATCACAATTAGGTTTTATATTTAACTTTAAATAAAAACGGGATGTCCAGAAATTAATTTTGTTAATCCCTATTTTTTATAACAAGATATTAAAGAGTTAATTTCTAAACCTCCTCCACCATGCTTTTATTTCAAGTTATAAAAATCCCAATTATGGTTGAAGAAACATGTTTTTATTCCAAAATAAATAAAAACATTTTTTATAACATTTTTTAACATTTACTTTTCAGTTTTTAGCATTAAGGTTGAAAATAAAATCATACATTTTAGATATTCATTTACAATATTTTATAATCAAAATGTATTTCTATTTGAATTTTAAAAGATTGTTAAGATACTTTTAATGTAGTTTTTTAAAAATACATATCTACAACATTCTCTTGCACACATTGCTGAAAACTTATTAGTGTCGCCAATGTATTTTAAATTTGATATTAAAATATTTAAATTTCATGTCATTTCATTTGAATTTAAGAAAGGGGCCTACCTAAAATATTTTAGTATCATATTGCATTGTCCATGATTTATAACAAATGTATAAAATTTGAATATTCTTTTTAATATATTAAACCTTGATTTTGAAATTAACAGATTCTAACTTGAGCTTTTAAAAATAGTCAAATTCTTTATAATTTATTTTCTTAGCTTTATTTTTATGGTATATTAACTTTATGGAGCATTTAATATTATCTCATGTTAGTGTGAATCTTGAACAAGTGCATCAAAAAGTAAATGTAGCATTTTCAGCAATGAGTTAAATAATGAATTATATAATGTGACATCATTTCTTCTGTTGATGTCTCTATTGTTTTTTACTCTTATTTTTCTATATAACCATAATAAACTATATCACAATTTCTATAATTTATCTTCTATTCATTTTTATTTCAGAATTAGATGTTAATGTTTCCAGTTTTTACTGTTTGACCATTCCATATTTATAAAATTTTGCTTTTTGATTAATATTTTGTCTTTAGAGAGTAAAATTTTTTTATATTTATTATTATAGAAATATTTATTTTTATTAATCATTATTGAAAGGAATGCTATAATTTTATATTATTATTAAAGAGTATATTTTTATCACTTTTGGAATTATATTCATATTTTTTTCTGTACTTCTATAATGTATTTTGTTTTATCAGTATATTTATCATTTCTTTATTTATAATCTTTACAAGCTGCCATCTTTATGTTCATGTTTGTGATTCTAAAATATTTTTTAATTTATTTGTGTAATAAAATGTTTTAATTTTGTCATCATTATTTTTATAAATTTCACTATTTTATTTTAAGTTCAAAGTCCTTTTTTGAGGGCAAAAATAATGCTACATATGTTAAGATTATTGCAAATGTTATTCATAATTCTCATTTCCAGTTATTAAGAATGCCATCAATATATCTAGAATAATGGATTATTTAATTTTCTAATTCATTCATATTGAAGATATTAATCCATTAGGGGATAGGGTTATTACATTTAAAATATGTATTTTGTTAAAAGGTTGTCTCGACAAGTTTGATATTGTTGATTGTTTTTGATATTGGAATTGTCTAAATAGTTGACTGATTTTAATGATTATTAATATTTGTATATTTTGCAATATTGATATATTTGAGTATATTTTTTCTATTATATCGTGGTTTCTACAATAGAGCAATTAACAAGAGATTATAAATCGGCATTAAATGGACATTATTTAACATATATTTATTGTAAAAAGAATATTAAATTTATATTAGAGATGATAATCAAAGTCTATGAAATATATCACATTAAATGTAATAAAAAAATAGTAATATGAACAAAACATCATAGTGAAACCAAGGGAATGGCTATATCAATATGCATTATATACCTTATACAAAAAAAATATATACATAAAAAAAAATAAAAACAAAATTTGTAAATTTAATAAATTTTATGATACAGCAGCAACCACTTTTTTGTCTTGGATGATCACATCATTAACAATTCATCAGTTTAAGTTGAAAGCACAAAACAGTTTTCATAATAAAATGTTTTCTAAGCATAAAGTTAAAAATTCTAATAAAAGTCACAAAATTTTCTGAAGCAATAATTAAAAACTGCAAAATATTTTAACTATTGCTTTAGAAAGCTTAAGAGTTTAAACCAGTATCTGTAAATAAGTAACAGCAAGAGGTGACTATGCAAATTTCAAACCCGCTACAAATTTAAATATATCAAAAGTTAGTTAGAAAATCTGTTGTCTTTTGGTAATGAGTTTGCTATTAATGTTTCTTCAAAAAACAAAGTTATTGATGAAAAAGGATATTTAGAATGAGTGTGAAATTCTGGTACTTCATTTTATTTTTAAAAATAGATATGATTCAGGAAGATTTTATTTCTAATTTTTGAATGAATGTGAATACACACATGTGCTTCCTCAATTTATTAATAATTACATCATTAATTTTTTCAAGTTTTGCTTATGCTGTAATTTTTATTTATATATGCACATTATACAGAAAAAGCATTTGTATTCTTTACATGTTGAAACTTACTGTAGACTTGTAGTTCAAAATTGTACATGTAATATATATAGATCTTCATAATATTGCTTATGTAGGGGAGCGAGGCATTATATTAATATCTAAGCATTATAATTAATAATTCATATTGTAATACAAATTTAGTTTTTAAAACTTTGCATGTTGGATTATAGGAAATCAATATAGCATTAAAAACACAATTATTTAAAATAACAGCCATTGTACAAAAAAGAGCTATGAATATGAGAGCCGTGTCTCTTGAAAGCGCTCACCGTATTTAATAAAATACTACAAATCTTTAGCTTTGCGGTTATTGCGTTTTTAGCGCTATATTGATTTGCTACAATAATTCACATTATATATGGGTATGTATATTGTAATGGTAGGAGAAAAGATGAAAATTGTTAAAAAAAATTAATAGCAACTCAATACTAAATGATTTAATGAGCTATCACATTAAAGTAGCCAAATCATCATTCCCACAATTGGATTGCCAAATGTAATAGAATAAAAACTGAGATGGTAAAGAAATATGTGACAATCTGCATGCTTCACTTTGGGCTGTCAAATGTCACAGTCATGAATGGTAACTATAATGTAAATATATTTGAACACAAAGTATGAGGCAAATGAATGCTACCAAATAAAACTATAGTATTTTCTTAAATATCCATACCATTTCTTTGAATTTTTAGTTGATAATGATGTTATTAGTGCTACCAATAACTTTCATTATTAGATCATAACCATCACCTAACAAGGTTACTCTACTATACACATAATCTCATTATACACAATCATTATTTCCCATTCTTCTAGATTCATTGGAACATGGCAGTTACCAATTAAGCTCCTAAAATATTTACATCTCACAGACTTATTAACTTACTACCATAGATGCAGAATGTAATGAAAAATAAAAAATTAAATCTGCTTTTAACTTACCAAAAATAGTTTAACTAAATTATTAAATCAGAATATTTAACTTAATGCAAAGATTTCTAAAAGAATATGAATAACTTATTAATTCATAAAGCCTAATGGATACTTTGACACATTAAGACTTTAATGCATGTTGGCCAAAAGTTGTTGGAAATAATATGAACTTAAATGATCTGCTGTTATTAAATTTTTACACAACACAGCATTGGCTATCATAAACATTTTATTTATATAAAAAAATTGTTACCAAGGGATATGGATATAAACTCAAAACAATGGTATTTAATATATTATTATATAGTTGCAAGTACTATTTGTTTGACAAATTAATATGCTTTAAAGCAGTGGTCTTCAACCCCCGGTCTGCGGACCAGCACCAGGCCGCACTAGACTGGCAGGAAAGTTTGTAATAACAAAAGATTTTTAACTTCTAATTAACATAAACAATTTTTATTTATTTTTTCATTGCATTTTTACCTGATTTAAAAAAAAACAGAACAAAATCTAATCAATCATACATAAATTGTTTTTCCATTTATCACAGATGTTTATGGGGGGGGGGTAGAATTACATTTTTTTATTTTTCTAAAAAAATTCAAAATTTAAAAAAGTTTATTATACAAACTTTATATATATATAATTTCATCTTATATATTTAACATTAAATAGATATTACATTTATCATAATCGTGTAATTACACTAGCTGTGATATTTCCCAACATTCAGGTGAATAACATTTTATTCTTGCATGTTTTAACAATGAAATAAATGTAGAAATGCAAGCACATTAATGAGAACAATTGTTATTGTACTGTTTTCTGTAGCAGTATGACTGCGCAACTAGTGTTCAGCAATGTGAAGGTAAGCAACACCATTACAATACACAGTAACTAGTGTGCTGCTTTGGTCAGTTAATAACCATTATGCTCATCTAAGGCTAAGTAGTTTACATTTTTAAGAAAATTTATCTTTAAACTTCTGCCGGTCCGTGAAATCTTATCCTTATTTTTGCCAGTCTGCAGGTGTGAAAAGGGTGAAGACCACTGCTTTAAAGTTCAAATGATAGTGATGCATTAAAAAGTAATTATTTCGATCATATTAGCAAGAAAACAGATGGTCTTTCTTTAGAAATGCCTACTAGTTAATATTCATGTTAAATTTCAACAAAAGAATAATCATTAGTTTTTTAACAATGATCTTAATACAAATGGCTTGATTTTTTTGAAAGCTGATATTTTCTGTTCGCAGTGGTTCAATGAATGACCATAGTTTAAAACTCCAAAAGAAACATCAGCTGATCATTTTAGATATTTTTTGATATACCGAAAGGAACATGAATTTTAAAAATGATATAAACCCTATTCAGTAATGGCTTTCTTTTATATAGTGATATTTCTAATAGTTGGAAAGAGTACGGTATAAAAGATTTTTAATATATCCCCCTTTTTTTATATTATCTAACATTAGATATGGATAGATATCTAGTTTAATAATCAAAATCGGTCTTTGTAATCTTAACAATGAAGAGACTTGTTTTTTTGATTAAATATCTTGAGAAGTTTTTAAATATTGTGTGTTACTTTTGAAAGTATTGAAAATTTTTTTAGGAATAAACAAACTCATGCAATTGTTACTTGACATTTAAAATGCTTTATTATTTTTTTAAAAATAAAATAGATTTGCAGTAGTTATTACATCATTATTATCTACCTCATTAACTTAAAAGGATTTTGTTGAACGAGTGCTTTTAGTTATAGTTGAATAATTATCAGATTCAGTATAGCTTTATAGATTCAAGAAACATTTTAGACATGGTTTTCGTTGCCAAGCAAATGGAAGAAAAATGTTAGGAGCAAAGGAGTGATTTATATATTCCTTTTATTGATCTAGTCAAAACATTCGACTCAATTAATTGAATAGATATTTAGCATCTTTAAATTTGATTATCCACCAAAGTTTATTCATATTATACAACTATCTACATTATGGAATGTGAGAAAGTATTATTACTTGCAAAAAAGCTTAAGTACTTGAAATGAAAATTAATATTGAACAGTATGTTCTTTCTCCAACATTGTTTTTCTATGATCTTTGGGATGGCTTACATGAGATCACTATTCCTTTTACATATATAATTTATAGTAAATGCGATAGGAAATGAAATATACATGAGATCACTATTCCTTTTACATATATAATTTATAGTAAATGCGATAGGAAATGAAATATGGTTTATGATCTGAAGCTTGCATAAATTCAATTAATATATTTAACTATTTTTTAAATTTTTGCTCTGTGCAAGTCATTTATATCACATAAAATTATCATAGTATAATTAAAAAATGTAATTTATATTACAAGTCATGATGTTATAATTAACATTTTTATCTTCTTTTATATACTGTATATAAAATTGTATAATCCACTTTTCCCCATAATTCTACTTCCATCTTTATTCCCATTTAATGTTAATTCCAATTATATAATACTTTGTATATATATATTAAAATCCATATTCATTAATTTTAATTGTAATCGCTTTTACGTAAGTTTTCTAAACTCAAAAATTCTGTTTTTTTATTAGCATTGCCTAAAGTCAAATTTATTCCATCAATCTTTTTTTTTTTCAATTTTTAATATAAGGCCTCAAAGCTGTAGTTATAGTTCTTCTGTTTGCCATGTCCATGATCTGCGTTTGAATCCAATCCAAACAGCATTAATATTTTTCTATTAAGTAGCCAACTCATCACTCAATATTGATCAGCAAATGAATATATTCTTAAATGGATGAAAAATTACTCAAACCATGGCCATTTATGTCCTCTGCAGGAATTATTGGAGACTTTTGCCCTGAAATAATCTATTAAGACTTTCTTTTCTTTATTTACCTTTATTATTAAGACATTAAATCATAAGAGAATATTTATTACTAATAAAGTACTAATTTATTAAATAAATATGTAAATAAGCATTTATTTTATATAGCGTATGTTTACAATTGTATACATTCAAATATCAGCCTTTTAAGCTAATTGTGCAGGCTTTGCGAGTGTTAATATAAGCATTTGTGTCATAGGAATAAGAGGATTCCTTTTGATCCTGCATAAATACTATATCTTGTATTGGTGAGAAAGTATTCATTTATTATTATTAACACTCGCAAAGCATATGCACAATTAGCTTAAAAGGCTGATATTTGAATGTATAAATAATAGTATGTAGAAATTATTAATTTGTAGTGGTTACAAGTTAACAACTACAAATACCTTGGTCAGATTATTACTACAAATGGAAACTTAATGTTATGAAATTAATTGTACAATTAAACTTGGAGTGCTTTTGATAGAAATTACAATATTAAAAGGAAATATGCCTACATGTCTGAAAAGGAAGTTTTTTAATAAATGTATTTTACCTGTTCTTACTTATGGATCTGAGATTTTGGACATTTAACAGAAGAGCAATAGACTTCAGACCACTCAACAAAGTATGGAAAGATGCATCTCAGAAGTAATGAGATTGAAAATGAAATACATGGGTGACAAAACAAGTTTTACTGACATCACTGAAAGAATTAAAAGACTGAAGTGGAAGTGGGCTGACATATTTGCTAGGAGCGATGATAATAGATGGACAGTTGAAATCTTAAACTGGATTCCTAGAGATTGTAAAAAAACCTAGAAAAGGATGAATGAAATAAGAAAGTATACTGGGGTGATGTCAAGAAAAGAGGCTAGTGATTGGAGATGGATTAAACTGGGAAAGACCATCCTCCAATAGAATGTTCCAAAATGATGATTACTGGGAAACATTCAGTTGACCAAAATGACACCATTCATGCGCTAAGTTTCCAAACATGATTATAGAGCAAATATTCATCGACTAGCCTGGTATTTTTTATGCAGGCAACTGTACAATATATTGGCTAGCTATTATATCCATGTGTATGTAGTTTTGCAAACTATTTATTTCTCACCCACATTTTTCAAAATATCAACAATAAATCCATTTCCTGGAAATTATCCGTCATAAATTTAACTGAATAACTAAACTTATTCAAAATGCTTAGCAAGTCAGAAATAATTGTTTTGCTCTTTAGAAAAATATTTTTATATTCCTTTTTTTTTTACAAGTGAATTGTTGCTTTTTTGTACAAGCTATTTTTGTTGCTGTTCTTAGTAGTTTGTTTTTTATAGTTTCAATCAAATTGAAGTGATATTCATGTGAATATTTAAAATTGATTTTCAAGTTCTAATTTAAATTCACTGCAGTGTTTCTGTAGATTAGGAATATCAACTGATGTCATTTAAAATAATTTTTATCCCTCTAATTTTGCAACTTGATGACTTCCTGCATTAAATCTATTAAAAAGATAATCATGAAATACATTCGTAAACAATTCATAACACATCTTTTTTCTGATAATTCCACTATCGCCATAAGTAAATTTATTTATCTCATTTTCCAATTTTGGCATTAAAATCTCCCATGACAATTTTAAAATGTTTGATATGAAAAAAAAGTCATTGTTTTTAGTCATTTTAGCTTTGCTTAAAATCAAACTAATGGCATTAACCAGTTTTTTTGATTTTTAACAATTTTTCAAATTAGAAAGGCCTGTGATGTATAGTTCTGTTTCCCATGTCCATGAAGCATTAATATTTTTATCAAACCACTATTTAGCAGTGTATGTCTTCTCATTCACTATTCATACTCTTTGGGAGTGATTGGACTTTTGCCCTGTAAGTCTATTTAGACTTTTTTACCTGGTACTTTTTATTATTAAGACATTAAATCATAAGAGGAATATTTATTAAATATGTAGAAATCATTTATGCCTAATATTACTGGGAAACATTCAGTCGACCAAAGTGACAGTATTCAAATGATTATAAATATACTTTGACTAGCCCGGTTTTTCTTATGGTCAATTGTACAAAATATATTGGCTGGTTACCATATTCATATTGAATGTAGTTTTGCAAACAATTTTTTTCAAGCTATCAATAATAAACCCATCATTTCCTGGAGATTATCCACTTATAAATTTAATTGAATGACTAATCATTTAAAATTTTTCCAAAGTCAGAAATAATTGTTTCATTCAAAAATTTACTAGTGAATTGTTACTTTTTTATATGAGCTATTTTTGTAGTTCTTAGTAGAATGTTAGTCAAATTGAAGTGATAATTATAGTCTGTCAATATTTTAAATTGATTTTCAAGCAGTGTTTCTGAAGATTACGAATATCAACTGACATTTTGTAAATAATTATGTTTTGCAATTTGTAGCTCGCTAATTGATAGCGATTTCTTTTGTTAAATCTCTTAAGAACATTATAATCATGAAATACGTATTTTCTATTAAATCAAATGCTTTTGTACCTATTTTGGTATTCATTTTTCTCAAAAAACTGATAATACATCATTTTTCTGCAAAATCTACAAGTCTGTGATCTCTCATTTCTATCACCATAAATAAATTTATTCACAACACTCAGTCCTTTTCCAAATTTAGCATTAAATCTTCCTAGACAATTTAAAAATATTGAATGTGATAAAATTTTTTGAAGATTTAAATAAAAATATATGCAAATTTTTTGGAGCATAATCATTGGCAATTGGTGTCTTTCCATTCTAATATACCATCAATTGCCATACCATTATCCTTTTTTTAAATAATGAATTTAATTCCATTTGTAATTCCAATAATTTGTATCTTTGCTTTAAAATGTGTCCACTTTTCAAATCAAGTATCTCATATCTTTTAACTTTACAAAGTCCAACAATGTCTCATTTAATCTTTCAATTCCTATAATTTTCCTTCACCCAAAGTGATTTGCATTTGTGAGTAGCTAAAAAAAAAAAAAAAAAAGAAAAATCATCGAAGTCTCCAATCAGGTTACTTAGTAGCCTTTGAAGGTAGAGTACGGAGCTTTCTGTGAATAAATGGTCTTATTTTCTATTGGCTTTCAAATCAAATTATATAGCATTTGTAAATTTATCATTGGTGTAGTTCCTATAGGCTGCCCTCCCATTTTCAGGTTATAATAATTGTTCCCACTTCTTGCATAACCGTTTTTTCAATAGTTTCCATTTTTCTTAAATTTTGACTTTGTAATCATTGAATTATCTGTCCTTTATTATTGTTTAAAATTTTTATTGATCATCTAAATCTCTACAGATTTTATCAATTTACTTTATTCTATTACATAAAACAATTTTATTTAAATTTATCACAAAAAAATAGTACACTAGTCTACATCTTTATGCAGCATCCTCCAATTTATTGTCTCTGCCATTACCATTACTTTAAGTAATCTGTTGATAATCTACTCTTTTGCTTACCTATCCTATCTTCTCTTAACATTTAACGTTTTTTTGTTTCATTTGCCAACCCAAACTCTCATTCCATTAAGTAAACCTTAACATCTATTATATATATGATACACATTTTGGCACTAAAGTGATAATATATATGTGTCATGTTTAAGGGCACAAAATGAACACACTTTCAGGTAAATTATTCATATGAACATGTAAGTTGCTAAATAGAACATTTGTCACATGTTATTCATGCCATATTCAAGTCATCAAATGATATTGGCTTATCTCTGATATGGATGGGCATCAAATTAAACAGGTTTACTTTTATTCCTTTTTTTTTCACACATTATCAAAATGTAAGAAGTTAAATCCTGGAATAAATGGGTATCAGTAATAAATTATTTTTTAATTGTAATATCCTAACTAATGGTGCTCAGACAATATTTGGCCATATTTAAAAAAAATATCAATGAATATCAATGTTACAATAAAGTGATTATTGATTAAACAAGAATTCACTTTTTAGTGTTCACAAAGGAAAAAAAAATACTAACATGTTAAAATTTATTTACATAACATTAATTTTTTAATTTAAATAACTTTTTTTTTTATCATACCATTAGTTTTTAATACTTTATTAATTTACATAAAATTTCTCTTGCAATACCATTATATTTTATTAATTCTAGGTTCTAAGTTTTTAAAAAAAGTTCTGCAAGACAATTACTTTACTTGATGTAATTTGACCTATTATTCTCTGGATTTACATGTTCATGAATAGGCAGAAGAAATTATATGAATGACGACAGATAATTTCTTTATTCTCCATGGATAATACAGGTAACAGATGACAATTCTAAAATTGAAATTTGAAGATTACATAACTTCACGTTTGACTAGTGCACTAATTTAAATTTTATTCCATATGATTTTCAGCTGCTGCAGTTTTCCATCTTAGCTGGTTTTTGAACTTCATAAATTATCTGTTGTTCAAATCAGCTTAATGTTATAAGGCTGTTAAAGTTATTTACAATTGAAAATAATCCAATGATTCTTCCCTACGAGGATATTAACATTTGTGTTAAAACTTGGTTAAAAGCTTTTTTTTCTCCACAAAAAAAAATTCTCATTTTTTCCCCCTTTATGAATGGTAAGATTATATACTGTATAATAAATCCGATAACCTTTATTATTACATTAATTTAAACAAAAAAAAAAAAAAAGACGATTACATTTTTTTATTCTCTTCTTTAAAATATAGTGTATAGTTTAAAAAAAAAAAAAACTTGTAAGGTCAGATCAGTTTTATTTCTAAAGATATCAGAACTGGTACAATATATACTGTAATAATCAAACTAAGTATATTTAAATTTTATTTCACTTAATGATGATGACCACAAAATAAATCCATATTTGCAATACCAGGCTAGATCATAAAGAGCATAAATTACTCCCAATGAATGAAACTATATATTACATTTAAATAAGTTAACATATATAAATTTGCCTACAAAATATAATATACATTTTCTTTTGTCTTTTATAAAATCTTATTCTATGTACATGCAATAAAACAATTATATTAACTGCCAAAGATTTCATTACCAAGTTTAATTTTAAACTATCACATTATAGTATTATAAATAAGTTTTGTTGTAAATCAAATCTAGACTTCAATAAACTTAATACATTTGACTCAAGTTTCCTAATACTAACATATATATTCTATATGGGGTAGACATCATCACCATCTTTATATAACTATAAGAAATGAGCTTTTTAGATCCTAATTCAATAAAACGACCACCATCATTATATCAGTGGACTTTTGATCCTAATTCAATACAACTACAATATATGTAGGGATGACTCATTCAGAGACCAACTTCTAATTTATTAAAACTAAATAGCAATGTATTCTATATGGATGCAATATGTAAACTATTTAACAGTGAACAAACACTGCACATATATACCACAAATTCACCTGCTTAAAATTATCTCATAAACAAATACGAAGAAATGAACTTGATGGGTACAATTACATTAACTGGTTGGATAATTTAAGCACAAACATTGCATTTTACATTATTATCATTACTTCTTTACTCTTTTCTTTTAAACTAATAATTTGTATGAAGTCTTGACAGATATTAAAAGTTCTTACAAGAAGTTTATAATACAGCAAATTTTTATTATTTTTAAACTGACAATTTCTACATATCTGGATTAATAGACATCGAATACAAACTCTAAATAATTAAGATAAAGTTCACTGTCTTTTAAATATAAAATAATAATTGTAATTCATTTCTTCCGATAAATATTAAAATAGCTAGTTTATGGTGATAATATACTTTGTAATTTCCAGTTCTATTATTTAAAATAAGCAGTTTCATTTTTTTCACCAGATATTCGAAGTAACACATCTATTTATTATTCACTAAACATAATGAAGATCTGATAGGTTTGCACGAAGGATCATCTGAATAAGAAAATTGATTTATATAAATCAAAAGTTCCTTTTTTGAACCTGTTTTTCTTTTTTCTTTTTTAAAAAAAAAACAACTTGCATATCACTTTGCTTAATTTTTTGTTGTTGTTGAAATAAGATTATTTGAATACATATACACTAACTCATTAATACTTCAATTCTTCATCCAGTTTCTAAAAAGAATAAAAATGATAAAACGTAATTCTATTAAAACTGTAGATAAAACCCCATTTAGTTTTCTAAATTATATATAATTGCAAAATTCCATACTAATAGTATGGAATGGCTTTTATTAAATTTATATACTTATTTTTTAAGTCTTTAATTCCATATTTTTTAAGAAAAGGTAGCTAGAACCAGAAAAAAAAAAAAATCAAAATTCTATTTCAAAATAAAAATGTCATTTCCACTAAACCTTCAGTAGCAATTTTTTTTATAATATATGCTTCAATAATTTTAAACCATTTTTTGATAAAACAAAATTTTTTAAACATATTTTACATACTGAATATTTCAATATAAAACTTTGAAATACATTTTAGACTTTCAATCATTTATATTTCATATTTAATTAATTTTCTAAATTTCATCCACATTCTCTTGAACTCATTATTATCCTATCAAATCGTAGACTTCTTGTTTATATAAATTAAATTCTTCCATTTATTTAAGCTCTTTCATGGATAACTTTACATTTTATTATTACTGGTCGTCATCTGTTTGGGGGAATTGGGATACTTTAAATTGGGTTTTCTCTCTCAATATTGTTTTATATTTCAAACTCCTTATCAATTTTTTTTTTGTAGTTTATACCACTGTATTTACATGTTTACTAAATAGAAAAATTTTGTAATCAAAATATTTAACTTCAAATATCTATTTTTAACAATGAATGTTTTACATTTCTTAAATTGAAAAAATTTTAAGTTTTCACACGTGTAAAATTTTATATTGATAGATTTTTATTTCATAATTAGATTGCATACACCCAATACTTTGATTTGTATTACAAAAAGAAAATAGTTCAACACATATAAAAATGTATAGTGAAGATTCTTTACTGAAATACAACAAATAAAAATTGAAGTGTTAAATATTACTTACACATAATTCTAAACATTTCATTTTTATACACATACAAGTAGCACTAATATAATAATAATTAACACTAAAAATACAAATATCAATTAATACTATCATTCATGTTTTTATGTAAATAATTTTATCTAATCATTAATTATAGAAAATAAAAATTGACATTTATTTGTGACAAATTTTACTGTATCAATTATCTCTGAAAATATTAAGACTTTAAATACAAAGTTGCAAACAAAGTCTCTTATTTTAAACTTGTAGTTAGGTGGAAAATATTGAAATTGAAAATCTCTCAAGTAGAAAAGTTACAGTATCTCTAAATTATATAAATTAAAAATGGCTATTTTTAATAAAATAAAAATGTTTAAAAAAAAAAAATCCAAGTAAAAAATGTATACAAAAAAAAAATGCATATTCAAAGAGTTGAGAATTCCTTACGACTTGCAAGGTGACAATTATCCGATTGATTACACTACTATGGGGTTATGGAAGTTGACAATGAAACATGATAATCTAAATCAGATTTGAAGTTATCCAATTAGCATTATTTTTAAAGCCCAAAATTAATTTTAACTGTATGAGAAGTGGTTTGTATCCTTCTATATTGCTTGGATCAAATAATCATATTCATGAAAAGGAGTTAAAAACTTAATATTGTAAACCCTGATACTCAAATTTTTAGATTAAGCAAATTGTAAAAATTTTCATATGTAAATTGCTGTGATTTATTAATATTACAAGAATTCAATCTATGGTGTTTTTTATTTGAAGCTTTCTGATAATCCTCTATGTATGTTATCCAGCAGCTATTAGATGTATATACCTTTTTAAAAATCAGTGTAAGACAAACTATGTACAATCTTTCTCATATCATAATATTCATTCAAATGGCTTATAGAAAGTTTATTTTCTCAATAATTACATATCAACATTACTTTTATGATCATTCTATGTGATTCAAATATTATCAGATCCATCAAAGCTATATTAAGAAGTTAATAAATTAAAAATTCCAACATTTTCTATTTGAAGTAAATTCAATTAGTATTTGGATAAAAAAAAAAAGATGCTACAAAATTTTCACAAGTTATTCAAATGATTTTCACTATTGGTTATACTTTTCAACAATTTTTGAGTTTTCCTGGAGGTTTGTGATGATGGTATTTTAGTTGTATTTATATATTGCACTACTTCCATGATCTAATATTAAGTATTGAATGTCTTTAGAAAAATGTAATTTTATTTAAACTTCCAAATTGCATTCAGCTGTTAGTAATGGCCTACAGGTTAGTATTTGCACATTGAGATATTATTCTCTTCTCCAGGTGTTGCTGGCCTGACCGGTGGCACAGGAATCGAACTTGGGCACAGATTATTAAATTTTAAGTAAGTTTTCTCAAGACATTCAATACTTAATATTAGATGATGGAAATAGACCGTATTTTATTTTTCCAACTGCTTCTTTTAAGTTATATAGATTATAATTGCATCATTACCTGGAGCTTTTAATACAACTAAACAATTTTTGATATAAATTAAAATATTTTCAGTTAGAAAGAAACCATTTGAATTATTATTTAAACAGAAAATAACATTTCACCAATTTATCTTTGCCACTGATTTTCTTTTCCAAAAAAGTTTTCTGCAATTAAATTGAAATTAGCTTTCTATTTAAACTGACTGTAACTAGTATTTGAATGGAGATCATCTTTTTGCAAATTTCAATACTTCAATCCATATAGCATATTCTCAAATATTCATGCATTTTTCCACTTTCTATTCAAACCAAAATTATTTGAACTATTATTTGGAAACTGCATGTTGGGACATGTCTTCATAACCAATATGGTTTGGGAATATTTTTGTTAATTAGTGTCATTAGTATTTTTATATAAAATGCTTTAGATTTTAAAATGTGTGAAGAGTTGTATTATTTTTAAAAATAAATAAATAATGCATTCAACGCTACATTCTTTAAAAAATTATATTAAAATTAGGTTATATAAAATTTTGTCAGTGCCTGTTTTTGAAAATGTTTGTTTTTATTAATAAATTTGTGCATTAAACTTCCATACAAGTTTGTATTTTTTTTTAAAAAGTGTGAAAATTACATTTAAATAAAATTTCATCAATATTGTTCTGAATATATTAATTTTATTAATGTCTTTATTGTAGCGACTCTGTCTAGCATATATTTGAATGTTAATATTCTTTTAAAATATACTTCTTTACATTTTCTGTATCCTAACTATGGCAACTCGCACCAACTTCATACATTAAGATTAGAATTTAAAAAATTTTTATATTTCATTTTTAAGCCAACCGATTATATAACTTGTTAGATTCCCAATTCTTAGATAATTCTTGATGGATTATGAAATAATATTTTATTATATCACTAAAATCACTTATTTTTAGCTGAGAGTGCCAACAAAATTCCAAGCTAATTTTTTTTTCTTAATGTGCCAGAAACAAGCCAAGAATTCACTTAGCACCACTGCATATTGTACATAAATTATTAAAGCTAATAATAAATGATCCTAAACTAATAAAAATTATTTTTTAGAAGTGATTGTATTTACTTTTTTTGATAAAGTAAACTCTACATGTAATTGATCTAGTAAGCATTTATCAATATAAAAATAATGTTTATAATTATGCTCTTCATATCCACCATTGAATTCATAAAACTTTAAATTGATTTTAAAATTTAGTTCAAAAATGTAATATATGCATTATTTTAAATTAGCTTATTGTAAAATTAAACAAATGAAGGTAAATTAAAAATTGTGAAACAAATTTATAATATTCATGTGTGCTAGTAACATTTGAAGTTGATAAGTGCTACTTTCTTTGAAATGTTTAAATCTACAATAATTTTACGTTAGTATTTACATCAAGTTATTAGACTTTCCAAATATTCATGCATAAGCTATATTTGCACAAGTTTAATCATGCACTCTTTGCATTTAAATTTTTTATTAATCAGTAGGGTTTAAGGAATCTTATTTTGATTGATCATAATTATATTTGTTCTCGGGTTAGTACATTTGAGCATTATTTTTTCCCTACATTTGTTATATATGTTTAATGCAAAAATGACTTGAATTTTAAAATTAACCTCATAATATTTAGGATTCCATTTATCAATCTATATAGTTTAAAAACATTTTTAGAAATGAGGAAATAGTATTCAGATGAACAACATTTGATATCTATATTTTTAATCTTTTTTTGATGAATAGTATACAAATAATGTATTTCCATGAGATTAATATAAAAAATCCTTAATCAAGGGAGATAAATTTTATAACAATAGTTTTTAAAAGAATTTAATTAAAATTTATAAACTACTTACCATTTTGCTTAACATTCAATAATTAAATAAAATTATAGCATAATATCTGTTTAATATTCATTTCAATAATTTATGTAATTTAAAAATTAAATATAACACATTTTTATTATTTTTAAAATTTTGTTAGGAAACTTTTTTTCATATTATTATGAATGCTTGTATGTCATTAACAATAGATGCATAGATATTTTTCACGATATTTTATAATTTATTGGTTCTATTGTATAAAAAACAAAAATATTATTCATGATAGACAATTGTTTGCCTAAATATGTGAATATAGTAATTTAGAAATGCATGAAAATGAATATAAGAACTGTTGTGTCATTCAAACACCGATTTAAAAAGGTTTTACTGGCAAGTTTTAAAAAAAAAACCATGGTATAACTTTATTAATGCACTTATACATATATAAGCTAGGTTTAATAAATAATTAAATTGGTTATATTCATATTTACATTTGAAATTGTGTTTTAATGGAAAATATTTTTAATCGAATGACTAAATTATTATGCCTTTTTTTTTTCCGGCTTTAGTTACATACATTACCATGGGTTTGTCGTGTTATGTCATTTTTTTTAATGCAAGGTGTAGCTGTGCAATGAGTGTTTGTCCAACATTTCCACTAATTAGTTAAAGGCACCCAAATTCTGATTTCAATATTTTATTTCTTCTTCAGACAACTAATTAAGTGCCCACTAATGATGAACAGAAGACCAGAAATTTTTAATAGCATAATTAAAGTTTGTGAAAATTGAAGCTGCTGAGTAAATTTAGACACACAGAAATGAAAATAGAATTGTCAACAAAAAAAGCTATATATAATGGAGCCTCGAACTACTGTTGTATCTAACTACATAATTTCAATTACATACCATTCAAAGAAAAATATAAATGAACAAAAAAAAAAAAAACCTAATTAAAATTCAAGGAAGTCATTTTTTATTTCTGTGACCACCATACATGATCATGATTTTTTTTAAAAAAAGTAAAATTTGTAAATAAATTTTTAAATATGCCAGTAGCTGTTTTTTTCAGTCTTGGAGTGCCAAAAATGATTATATATAAAAAAATTTTGATTAATGTAAAACCACATCCATTTTAATCTTTTCTTACTTTATTATCCAATCTGAAGATTTTGACATGCAGTATTTTGCGTAAAATTTTTTCTGAGCTTGACTAAAAGTTTTACAAAATTTTATAGCATATTAAATGTCGATACAGATATTAAAAACATCAAAAAAATTTGATCCTAATTTCTTGATAACAGGACCATTAGTTTCTATAAGATAAAATTATTGGGGGAAAAAAAAAAGATTATTATACATATGCTTCAGTGAATGCACGCGAACACATAATAGAAAATACGTGTCCTCTCAATTTATTAATAATTATATTATTTTTTAAAATTTTGTTTATACCATATAGGTAACTATACATATAAAAAGTGTCTCGTGTTATGTGTTGAAAAGTACTTTATACTTACAGTTCAATAAGTGTGAGTTATTATACACTATACATGTTTGAACACAAAGGGAGCTTGGTGTAAAATTTAGCATAATTCACAGCTCCACAATACATTCATTGATTTACAAAAAAAATATCAGATTAAAATAGGTGTTAATGCAAAGTTAAAAACCATAGTTAATAACAATATTTGTAATCTTCAGAAATACTTCAGTGATTTTAAGCTCAAACCTACAAATCGTTAAGATTTTGGATATCACTTAAGATTTGAATGAAACCAGTTAAGACAATTATATAGATGGCAAATAATACAATGCAATGTATATGGGAGGACAAATATAAAAATTTTAAATTATTCATGCAGAACTGAATGTGTGAGCTTTTGTAAATTTATTGAAAAGTGCCTAATGATGACATAAGAAAATTTAATTGCTAAATATAAAAGCTATAAAAATGAATAAAAGTTTCAAAGATATAAAACACTATCTGTATTAAAAGCAATAATTATTTTATAAACAAGAATAGACATAGCAGTTAAGAAAACAATATAATACAATATCAACAATTAAAATACCAATCCAGGAAATTATGCAATTAGATATTTAAGATAAAATTATTACAAATTAGACATAAGTTATTAAATATTTGAAATATTATGACATTAACCCACAGTACTGACATTCAGAATATTTATAAAAATGCAATGAGATTAGATTATTTAGCAATGGTATGACAAATTCAATCTTGCTAAAATTTAAAAAGCTAAAAGTGTGCTAATTTTGCAGATAATAGAGGGATTTCTGTTGATACTGTACTTATAACAGTAATAATTAGAAACTAGCAATTATAAAAAAATAGATCAAATAATTAGTATGTATTAAACATAGCAGATAAAATTGATTATACAATTACCTTGTGCCTTGAGCTTATTAATTTTGAATCTGAATTGCAATGGTATCCATTTCTTTATTGTAAAATATCTTAATTAGACCAACACTTACCTGTTAGCTCAATAAATATGTTTAATATTCTGATGTCGACTGATTACTTTTTAATACAAAAAAAAACCACCAATATTTATAAAATATGGATTATTGGATTCTTCTTATTAATTAAATTTTTATAACAATGAATAGGTTCTCAATTTTTTTTTTAATGAAATTTCCTAAAGATTTTTAAAATGAATTGATGTCATAAGAGATTTTCATTCAAGAGACAAAATACAAATATTTTCTACAAAATAGTGTTTAAAAAAATTTTCAGTTATTTTCTACACTAAAACAAATTATCAATAATTAATTCAATTTAGATATTTCTATTTTTTTACTAAATTAAAATATATAATTCACGAATAAGTTATTCAATAATTATCGACTCACAGGTTTAATTATTAGGTTACTTCATTTTGAAAACAAAAAAAATATTTAGAATATTACTTTCTACTTTCATTGAGCATTTCACCAAACCAGATTCACTATAACACATTAAAATTTATTTATTCGGGTTAATAACACAAAACACTACAGTCCGGATTCCATAGTAAAATATTTTGTAATATCTGAATTGGGGAACTATATAGTTAGTCAATCCTTAGCTACCAAAATATAACTTTTTCAACTGATGTTATATTTTACAGTTGTAATAATTTTCTAACAAGATAGTCTTCTATTAAATCAAAATATTATAATTCTTACTCTTTTAAAAAAAATTATATCCAAGATGATTCCATTGCTATGAATTAGCAATATATTATTATATATATATCCAAGAACAATTATATGAAGAAAATCAAAAATAAATTATTTATAATAGTTGTTACATGAATGGTACAATTCTTAATGAAATTTTAATAGTATAATTTAAACACTACTAAACGTGCAACATTACAAAATATAACCATCATTAGTTTTTATTTATTATATAATATTCATAAAAAATCAATATAGTCCATAACTGATCCAACTTACCTTCAATAGCAGCTTGATGGTAGTTTTAAAAATATGCTAAACACTATTTGTACAGGCTGTTTAAATAATGATGAATAACAACATCACCATGTCTCATCAACATAATGTATTTATTCCAGTTACTTACAATTACTAATGCAGTCATAAAATATAACTTCTTAAAACTATAAACTTAAACAAAGCTAATAATATAACTATCTCTAATTCAATTTATATAGTAAAAGTGCTCAAAAAATTTCTTGCCAAAAACTTATAAATTACTAACATTTATAAATCTTTAGACTAATTGTTATTAAGCTTTCATGTGCTTCTTGTAACCACCTGTCTCAACTCCATCAAGTGTATAACTAATATGATACTAGTTGTCTCAAAAAGCAGTTTATAATAGCTCAGACAAATCAAATCATTTTAATAATTATCTCAAGTTAATTATTATCAGTATTATATAATATTTATTAATACTAAAACATATTCTTTTTAAAATCATTTAAATGATCAAATTTTCTCAACTAAAAATACAGCCTTGTTAAATAACATGTAAAATATTCCACGTCACGAAGGCAAAAAATTATAAGAAAAAGTCAAATACAGCATATTTTAAGAAGCACAAGCTTGGTGAACCGAATTCAAAACATTGACTATAGTAGTATATATATTGGCACCTGAACAATGATCAGTTGTTGATCAATGAACTGTTAATATTTTGAATGTCATACAGAATGAATTGAATGGAGATACTCCACTCCAAATATGAAAATAATTATTCAAATTTAATTTTATAAACTAAAATGTTGCAAGCCATTTCAATAATTAATGGAAGATAAATTTGTACATCATTCAAATTTAATTTTATAAACTAAAATATTGCAAGCCATTTAGCTAAGTGAATGGAAAATTTAAAAGTTTTTGTATTAAATGTCAGCTGAGGATCATAAAAACCTATTTCATTAAAGTAGCTGTTATGCTTAATCTCAAATGTTACCAGATACCCCAAGCAATTAAATATACAATAAATAAAAATATTTTTATTAATTGTTAAAATGTAAACAATTAACATTTTATATTATTTAATTATAATTGTTTTGTAAAGCTGAACAGTGTTCAAGTACTAGTACTATATGGCACAATAATAACAAAGACATATTTACTTTTTCTTAAATAAATTCAATTACCTTTTATTTTCAGCAAGCTACTCTGTCTATTAAGCAAACGTCTAAGAATTTTCTAAGAGAACATATTCCTTCTATTAAGTTTTCTTAATGCTCAAAACATATTTGATATTCCCTTTTCAATGAACTTTAATATACTTAAAGGTACTAATCTGGTTAAGTCTATTAACACTTTTTATTTCTATATCTTAAAATTTCTTCAATCCAATTATATTATTTTTCCGTCTTATGCCAATTATATTGTCAATAATTGGAAAATAGAAAATTTCTGAATATTTTTAATATTCATAAAAACATACCCTTATTGTTTATATCTAAATGTTTATAATTGTTCACTTTTCTTGATATCTCTTTATTGTAAAACAAATAGTCCTCACAGCTTTTATAAATTAAATAGACATAATTCTGATGTTAATTCTCCTTATGTATAAAAATATTATTGAATTCAATCATTCTTTGCATGTTAAAACACATGGTATAACTTATATCAACTAATTATTAATACTTTCAAAGACCAGTGGTAATAAAAAAAAACTAAATACATGAAAATTTAAATCACATGGTGGACCTAACCTTATATGATGACATTTTAATATAGATAAAACATAAAACATTTTTGTTGATATTGATTCAATTCTCAAAATACACTTAATTATTCTACTAATACTAATTTTTTTAAAGTTATTAAATTTGTAGAAATCTAACTATTGACATACACAAAACCTAACTATTAATAAGCTCAAATATTTTAACCAAACATCCTATATAATCATCTGAAACAATTGTTTGCAGAGATGAAAACCAGACAGATTCAAGCATGTTAACTGCCATAATTTCCAAAGATTACATCATGCTGAACAATGTTACCATGAAGAATTTCTTGAGAAATCAACAATTTAAATTTAGAGAAAGTAATAACAATAACCTTCATAAAGAGAGTGCCAAACACTTTAATTTTAAAAAAAAAAAGAGATTACTAATCTGTGCTAAAACTCTCTTTTTCTTTGCAAATTCCAGTCTGGGCTGTAAGTTTATATTCACGATCAGATGATGTTATCTATTAATGACGGAGAAATTATACAAATAAAATAGGATTAATCTAGAAAAAAATGAGTAGTCATTGCAATGTTGCTGTCAATTGTATTTAGCATTGATCAGCAGAAATATACTTTTCTCTTCTTGAAGATACTAATGTTTACATTACTATTATTCTCTAAAAAAAAATCTGTGGAACACAATAATAAAATGCTCTTTTTAATGACAGAGAAAGAAAAATTTATTTTCAAAAACAAATAATTTTCATTTAAAGATCTCGAAAATTTTCTATTTCTTTATATCCACCAATAAGTTTTTGGTTGCATTAATAACAGATTATACATTTGTGTAACTATATATATATATTTAAAGACATCTTATATCCACCTTTTTCCCACTGAAAATAGGCTTGCTTATTCATTGATTTGATGTTTATACTTAATTCCAATAAACAAATAACATTGTCTCTGAAAAAATATTATAAAGTTAATTTTTTTTTAGGAAAAGAAAATATATATATATATACACAGATTAACTTGTAGCAAAAATTATAATAGCCCTCTTGAAATCATTTATAACTTGAAAGTATTTCTTAATATATAAGACTTTATTTCACTTTAATTACTAATGTATTGGCACATTGAATTAATTTGTTCAAGAAAAAACAAGCACCAAATGTTAAATCATTCTAATTATAACAATAACTTAGCATGGCTTGCATATAAAACTTAAGCATTTTTGTGATTGTATTAATTCAAATTTTGCAATAAGCATTTAAGGGCATCATCAACCACCAAAAAGAAAATAATAGAACAAAACATTTTCCATCACAGTTCTTGACAGCTTCTCCTTTCTTTTAAAAATTTCATATGCAAAAAAAAAAAAAAAAAACACAAACATTCTGCATGTGTTGATTTTATCACATTGCAATCGAAAATGAAGAAAAAAAATTCTGATCCTAATATAATAATAAAAAAAACAACTAAGATTTACGTAAAAAAAATCATTTCCTTTATCTACAACCTAAAAAATTAATGTCATCAGCTCTTGCATTTTAGGTTATTATTTTAAAATCTGGTTAGATCTTATTCAAGTTTTTACAAAAATGGATCATAACAATCAGAGAAAGAATTTCCTAAAAATTGTGAATAAGTTAACCATAATTTATATCAACTAAAAATCCAAAAATTTTTTTTTTTAAGTATTTCATACAGGAATATTAAAATTAAATAAAAAAAAAATTTTTTTCAATTACTTTTCTAATATTAATTTTTTTAAAATTTACCCCCCCCCCCCCAGTCATTGCAAAATTGTATTGATTTTGAACAAGGTGAATTCGCTACTAAAATTTAAAAAAATTTTATAACTATTATGTGTCAGCAATTGAAAAAAAAAAAGTTTAATAGGATAAAAAATGATGTATCATGATTTAATATATATAGAAACTCAAACTAAAATAAATACTATAATAATTAGAAATAATCTAAGTCAGTGTTCTTCAACCCTTGGTCTGCGGCCCGGCACCGGGCCATGGAACTTTTCTGCAGGTCCGTGTGCTTGACGGGCAGTAAAAAGTTTGTAATAATAAATCATAAGAGTTTAAACTTTTAATTAATATAGCCAATTTTTATTTATTTTTTCATCTCATTTTTACCCAATTTAAAAAAAAACAGAACAAAAACAAAATCTAATCAATTATTCATAAATTAATTTGTTTTTCTAATTATCACAGATGTTTATGGGGAGGGGGGTAGAATTAAATTTTTTATTACTTTTCTAAAAAAATTAAAAAAAAAGTTTTTTATTATATAAATTCCATATATATAAAACTTTATCTTATATATTTAACATTGTTGTTTTGATCAGTTATAACAATTATGCTTATCTTTAAGAAAATTTATCTATAGACTTCTGCCGGTCTGCAATAATCTTATCCTTATTTTTGCTGGTCCGCGGAACCTTATCCTTATTTTTACCGGTCCGCAGGTGTGAAAAGGTAAGTAATAATATTGTTCTGTATCGATCAATATACTTTAACAGGAAAAAAAAAAGATTAAAGATCAATGATAAGTGCTAGTACAAATTATATTTCTAAAAAATTTCAAATTCCTCTTTCTGATAGAATTATTGGGCAAATAAAGAAATTATATAATTAGTTGCATAAAATGATTTTTATTTTATTTTATAAAGTCAACTTTAGTAAAATTGTTAATTTTCTTCCTAATAATATTGTTTCACTTTTAAAACTTAAAAAAAAAAAAATGTAAAGAATGGTTAGTGAAATGTTTAAAAAAGCACACAAACTCTAATAACTATAAAGAATCCACTCTGGGATTAATTTTACTAATAAAATATTTATCTACATAACTAAGATTGAATTTCTAAGAATAGTGCTGCCACCTACAGTTTGTCTCAAAAAGAAAAAAAAAACTACAAATAAATTATCCTAAAAGGAAACAAAATGAAGTGTGACTGCATCTAAAAAAAATTGTAATCGTTTACAGAAAATAAAATAAAATAAGAGAAATCACAATTTCTTTAATTTGTTACAGTCCATGTACAAAGTTCTCTTATAATTGATAAACAACAATTTTATTCCACATTTTAATGGGAGAGAAAAAAAAAGGCAAATTTATATAAATATAAATAATTATGAGCGCTCTCAAACTCCAATGATTTATTTAACAATAAAATATTACACTTCATGATTTACTCACTGTTATTTGAAAAAACGATTATTAGATATTTTAAAAATAAACTTCAAAGATTTAATATGAATATTCTTTTTGTTTGCTGCTTTCAAATCTGACTTGTTTTTTGACAAATTTTTTTTTTTGATAAACCAAAATTACTACACATAAATATTGGTAAAATATATATACAATCAATTAAACAAA
This sequence comes from Epiperipatus broadwayi, assembly GCA_028023455.1. Classification (NCBI taxonomy): domain Eukaryota; kingdom Metazoa; phylum Onychophora; class Udeonychophora; order Euonychophora; family Peripatidae; genus Epiperipatus; species Epiperipatus broadwayi. The sequence goes on along the minus strand of JAQFVV010006219.1, from coordinate 11,743,142 downwards.
TATTGTGTAGTAATAAGCAATAATAGTACTTGTTTACCAAAATGTTAAAATACTAAGTATATAAAACACTGAAATTTTCTTAATTTGCTTTTCACATGGTTTACAAAAATGTAAAACATAACACTTAAAAAAAAGACAGACCTGAAATGAAAAACAATAGTGAATCTATTGCAAGTGGTTCAATAGAAGATTTTTTGTTTCTTTTTTAAAAAAAAAAAAAAAAATTAAAAGAAATTCAAATTTCATCGACTAAGGCTATGAGAGCGCTCACGATTGACGTTTTTTGATGAACTATCATCTTGTCTCTGTTCTGGTGGCAATTTATCAAAAAAAGGATGTTTTAAAGAATCAGCCAATGAAATCCGTTGACTGGGCTCATATTCAAGCATTCTGGAGATCAAACAAAATAAATTCCGGACGTCATCTTCAGCTGTGACAATATACCGCTATCAACAAAACACACACACAAAAAAGTAAATACAAATAAGTCTGACAATGATAAACTTTTAATCTTACAATAATTAATACTTTCCTGATAATACTTACATGTAAAGGTTTGCAATTTTCACGGACATATCTTCCTGCCGAACTCTTTTCATCCCATTCTAAACGACCGTGGTAGAAATACTTAGTTCTTATTTAAAAAAAAAAAAGTTCATTTTACAAAAACAATAAAATTCAGAAAATTACTTACTAAAAATTATTTTTATATAATTACATCTAATTTTATTTTTACATGGCAGAATTTCTCATAATCATATAAAAAGATGAAAGATCACTTCCAAACCTTAAAAATCAGTTAAGTTAATACTACATACCAGTAGCTATGATCAAGGTAAACCTCAATGAAAGTGCACTCAGCTTCAAGTTACAAAGTAACTGTGTTATAGATGAACAAAATATGTAAATTTGAATAATAGAATAGAATACATTAAAAAAAAACCTACAAAAATCTATAAAATCTTACTTTGGTTTTTTAAGCATTAATACACAATTTTTATTTCATGCACTTTATAAAGAATATATACATAAAATAAACTGATAATTTAAAACACTATAATTAAAGAGAAGATGGACAATTGTAAATTATCAAAAAAAATTAAATTAGCTCAAAGTTAACTTTTATTTCCCATTTTCAATTAAATTTCAAAAGCTTTTTAATTTTTCTGCCTTGTCTCATAATAAAATTTAAAATGCTGATTGACACAAATTCAAATAAAAATAGACAAATCTTAAGATTTACTTAAATGAGATGCAAATTCTAAAAAAAAAAAGTAAAGCAATTTTCATAGAAAAGTAAGTAGGAATATTTATTACTTGGAATTAAAAAGAAATGAAGATTTGAAAGAGGCAATTTTTTTGGATCTAGTAGCTCAAAAAAAAGGTCTAATTTTTCCTAGGGCATATATACAAACTATATGTATTCAAACTATACAAATAAACATTTACCAAGTAAATATTCAATTAAAATAATATTTTCATTAATAGCAGTAATTCACTCTGCTTTAATAAGACCATTTGTGTAAGATGGATATTAATTAGTATGTACAATCGTTTTGCAGAATAAAATCTATGAAGCTGTCTAGATATATATACTGGTTATGATATAAAACTTTAAGATTAAATTTTCATTCAATAAACTTAATTAGCATTAAAAAAAAAAAAAAAAAAACCAAAGTTGGCTGGCTATTGAACAACTGTAATTCAGTACTCATCAATATTTCTGCTTAAATGGATGGTCATACAATCGAATGCATAATGAATTACTGCAAATATATTGTAGATATTGAATATTAAATTAAAATAATCATGTGATGCCGTGCTACAAAATTGTAACGATTAATTTATGTACAAAAGAAAAAATCTATATATTCATACATATCCAGACAAACTATTCAAAACAAAAATTGTAAACACACCATCTCGTACAATGTGGTTTTAATTAGTTAAAAAAGTATCAGTTTTAGAATAATGATCTGCAATTTAAGAGTATATACTAATCATAATTTACAAATATCCTTTCTAAAATTTATAACACATTTCTGTTAATAAAATAAGTAAGAATAAAAATCTTTTTACTATAAATCACAATTTATTAGATATATTCATGTTATTATTTTTAAATATTATTATTAATTTAGGATAGTTTTGGACTTCAAGGTATTTATAAAAAATTTTGGTACTAGTTGTTTAGCCGATCCAAGCCGCTCGATGGCGTTGTTTATATATATATAAAAAAACCATAAATATAACATTACCGAGCCAAACTTTTTTTGATTTATCAGATTTCTGTTTTTATTTATATATGTAAAAATACATGTATTAATTATTTGGGATTGTAAACAAACTACTTTTTTTTTTTGATTTTGTTTTAACAACATGCATTTATTTCAAACAACAACTTTCCAAGTACAACACCGCAAAGCACAGGGGGTCTAGTTATTTTTGATTCTGAAAAAAAAGTACTTTTTTTTTTTTTTTTATTGCCAGATTTCTGGTATTATTTATATATATATAAACTTGTATTAATGAATTACTTTTGATTAAAAACTAAGTAGTATTTTTGACAACTTGTCAAAGATGGCATCGAAAAGCGCGATAGGGTCTCATATGTCAGCGTGTAGTGCTGGAATGTGCAGGGTGTGTGTTCCTGATGGTTTTGCTGATCCAAAAAATCAGCCAAAAGATGCATTAGTCTAAAAACCAACCTTACAATTTCCAAAATGAGCTGCAACCTGACATTTGATTTGTCTCACAAACATGACTTTTCCCGTGAGTTATATAAAATTGTGCTTGGGCATACCATTTCAAATTTATTTTCACCTTCCAATCCGTGTAGGGAACCGCGACGCGGGGCTTATAATTAATAGTATGTAATACTATGTCAAGTACTTGGAATGAAAATTTTAAAAGTTAGGGCCAGTTGAATTCCAGATACCCTCACATGATGCAATAGCGATCTGTGAAGTGTGCATATTTGCATAAATTCTCGCAGTGCACATAGCGGGGCGGCATATTAGGCAGCCTGCAATGGCTAATCTGAACAGAACTGTTTGATTAGACGTAATTTGGGCTGCGTAAACGGCATTTTTATACGTTGTGCACATAGGCAACACCATTAAGCGACTTGTATGGGCTAAACAACTAGTACCAAAATTTCTTTCAGGGTTCTAAAAAAAAGTTATTTAATATATTTATTACTTATTTATAATTAGCAATAAACAAAACGTTTTGTTTTTGAGTACTAATTACAAAGACATTCACACTAAATAGGTGTAAATATATCTGCTATTTATTAAAATACTATCACAAATATAAGAGTAGAAGTCTCATTAATATAAAAAAATAGATAATTATTCATGAAAAAAAAAGGCAAAATCGGGCAGGTGTCAGAATATCATACATTTATTCCAAAAATGAAAATAAGCAATGTATCGCAACCTAAATTTGAAATTGTGCTCTTTTTACTATTCTAAATTGGTAGAGATTAGTTTTATTATATTTTATATTCACTTCCGAATATTTCAGGAATCTCCATATTAAGATTAATACATTATTTATAAATCATTTTAGTCAAAGCCTAAATCAGCAAGTCTTTCAAAGTCAGTTTAGACCATGTCAAAATCATCTATTATAAACAAGGACATCAATACATTATTTATAAATCATTTTAGTCAAAGCCTAAATTAGCAAGTCTTTCAAAGTCAGTTTAGACCATGTCAAAATCATCTACTATAAACAAGGACATCAATTATGTTAACTTATTCTGAAGAACTAAAATGTGGATCCATTATTACTATAATATAAAAGATTTTAAAAAATTTTATTCTGAAAATTTGATGCATGATAATAAGAACAATCTACATAATCTCCATGCTGAAGATATTGAATATATAATTAAAAAAACTATACATAATTCTGTCACTGAAATCAATATTAATAGCATTTCATTCTTGAAAAAAAAAAAAAAAAAAACATTGAAAATATTAACTACAACCATAATGCATTCTAAAGACTAAAATATAATATAAAAGATTTTAAAAAATTTCATTCTGAAAATTTGATGCAAGATCGAACGAACAATCTATATAATCTCCATGCTGAAGATGATACTGAAAATATAATTAAAAAAAGCTATACATAATTCCATCACTAAAACAATACTAATAGTATTTCATTCTTGAAGAAAACATTGAAAATATTAACTACAATCTTAATGCATTCTAGGCTCCTATGTTAAGGATAATGGTTACATTAAAAAAAAAAACTGGTTGTCTAACAAGGTTTGCTCAGCATCAAAAATACATTAAAATGGTAATTAAAATTTTTAATGTGTTTTTTTTTTTTTACCAAGTATGAAGCAGAATTAGAATTGCCATTAATTTATTGAATGTACAAGTGTAAAGACACAACTGTAAAGCTATGAAGAGTAACAGATTTCTAAAGCGATTCTATCATGAATCTCATGGCTGTAGATAAATGCAATAACAATTATTCTTGTTAAAAGAATATGTTAAGCATGAAATACAAGAGTTGCGAATAGGAAAAATATTGAAGACTTTCAAAAAAAAATTTACTGCATATCAATCAGATTGCCTTTTCTGAAAAGTAAAATACAATATTGAGGCCCAATAATTTAAGTGCCTAAATCGTTTTACTTTTTTGGTCTGATCATACTCTATTTAAATGCACCACAACTACAAATTATATAAACATAACGAAAAATCAGATTCATATAACAATGCAAACCATGTTTCCAAACAACACTAATATCTTACAAAAAGTTACTGCTCTAATTCAAACAGTCAGACATTGATTTATAAATGTGAAATTAATATTGTATATTGAAGCTACACATATATACATATTAAATATATATATATGCTTGCTTCACCATTCAACCGTGGTTTAACTAAAGACCCTGAGTCCAATCACAGTGAATGTAGACTAAATTTAAATTAAATAGAAACTTTAAAGTATAGTCAAGAAATTTAATGAAATAAAGTTAAAAGATTTTTTATTATAGATAAAGTGAAATTCCTAGAATCACAGAGCTCATTAGAGAAAAGATTGTTAGATAGAAATAATTAATTAAAAAATTTGTCATAAAAAATAAGATAGCAAAACAATAACATTGGAATGCAAGATGGTCAACAAATAAGTATAAATGGAGAGCTTGTCTATTGTTCTCTCTCTTTCATCTGGGTCAGCTCTACCGCTTGCATTGAAAAACTTTTTGAATAGCTTTTTGGACAGAGCTCTCCACAACCAGGAACATCTAAGCTCCCTGCTGAATTAAATTCGTAAGCAACCAGCCTTCTGTAGATTAAATATATAAAAGATCTAAAAAATGGGTGCTATAGCTCAAATGGCTGAGTAGACTTTTTCTCTCTCTCATCCATTTCCTGTTTGCCCGGAGCAGGAATGATGCAACACAAAGAAAATGTAGAGTGCTAGAACAATTTTGTCTGACCAATGCCTGCTGCTATTAATGGCCGACTGAAATCACAATAAGCCGTTAGTACGAACTGCAGACCAGAATGTCTCCAAAGGCATACGCTACTTCAAACAAAAAAAAAAAGGTTACCGGTAACATTAACTTCCATTTGTATTTTATTTTTCATTTTGACTTAAATCATTATATATGTGTTTAAAATATATAGCCTGATAATTTTAATATTTTCATTATGTTATTTTTTTGACAAGTATAATGCTGATTCTTAATCTTATTAATATGTACGTAAATCTTTAGTTTTTTTAAACAGATCGCCATTATACATTATTAGAATTGTATACTTACTTTTATTTTCTTTTTATTAAAAGAAACTAGTGATTTCTTTCTTATGGCTGGGTATATATATAAGAGGAACTAAAAGGAAGAAATAATCTAATTTCATTTTATTTCTACTTGTTTGATCCACTACAATGAATACGAGGATATTTAAGATTTATTATAAGCATCTTTGTATAAAAACTTCTTCCAATTCCTTCCTGTCACGTTTGTCTTACTATTATATAATTTTTTGATTTATTATATGAAAGAGAGAAACACAGAACACACAATTGTCTTTTAAAAAAGTAATCCAATGTGTCTCTTTTAATTTATACTTAGAAATAAAAAGAAAGATGTGCGAGCATTTTTATAAAAGAGTTAAATTTTATGTATTTTAAAAGAAAGATCCAATCCTGCTTTATATATTTTTATCACTCTTTAAAGTCAACCTGGGTTTTACTAATATATATGTATTTGTATAGAATGTGTATAGATTAAACGTTCATAGTTTATTAAATGTAAGAGAGGTGACAGTCCAGTTATAAATATAAATTAAAAATCTTAAGTCTTTATTAACTCAAAGGATGAACTAGTTAAATAGTCATTAATTAAAATACATATCTTTCGTATATTTAACGTTAGTTAAAAAAGGTAAAGTAATAACTATTTTTACTAGCGGATATATTCTTAGTCTAAGAAAATTCTGAAGCCATATTATTTTATATACGTATATTTACTTACGGTTTTTAAAATTTAACGGACATTTGACCGCATTTTCTCATATTGTGCTACTCGGAGATTTGTGGGTGTCTCAGCATATATCCACAGCTCTCGTCGTCATTGCTTAATAGACTAACACCTCTCCGGGGTTGCCATTGATGATAAAGTGGATCTCGACCCCTTTCAAATATTATTACTAGACACAAGCACTTATACTCCAGTCCTGAGCTCAGATCACCTGGCGGCGAACGAGAGCCATTCCTCTAACTATGTGTTAGACCCGGAGTGCTAGTTAGACCCAAGTTAGCCTTGTATGAAGCCATTGTGCCCCAAGATTCGCTTTATAAAACCACAAATTGAATCACCAAGGACTACGCTAGTTTTATTTTCATTATAGATAAAAACCTTGTCTTTTTATACACTCAAAATATTACCAAGTAAATCTGAAAAATGTCCATCGGGGGGATCTTTATTTTGTCATTTAAATGCAGGCTATATTTGAACATGGCCTCATTTCTATTTAACTATAACCAATTATTCATCTGTTGTAATTCGACCCTCGAGTTATATTTTTCTGTCTCTTTCAAAGTAATGCACTCAGCTGTTGATTAAGTATGGTATTGTTATATAATTACAATACAATTGTTTAATACTGTATTTGGATCTTACTAGTGTATATCTATACATATCTATGTTTACAGGTGCAAGAAAAATAACTTGCAAAATTTGTTTTTATTCAGTCTTCAAATTGTCATTTCTATTATTAATGTAACTAATAAAAACGTCATTCACTAATCTAATCAATATATTAATTGTCTGTGTTTTTTTTATATATAATTTAAACCTGATTATCTATGTTAAAATTCCCCTTTGGATCTTATGTCTCCCTGATCACAGGGCATTCATTAAGAAGAAATTCTAGTGAGGTTTGGGGAGTAAGTCGCTTAGTAGCAATCTGCAGTAGGTGAGGTTCGAACCCCCTCTACTTGCATCTCTAGGTTAGGTTAAAGCAGCTCTACTTTTCATACCGCTACAATATATCTTTAGTTTATATTATTAACTGATTTAAATATTATTGAACCTGTATATAAGTCAACTCCGAATAAGTGCAAAAACGATATTCTCCATCAACATCTCTTAATTTGAAGTTTACCTCTCATAATGAATAGTTTAATATTCCCCTACATAGTGTTTATTAAATGCTTTCTAGTAATTAATACACTATCTTAAGATTTAGAACAAATTAATAGTGCAAACTATTAAACATTTCTGAGGTATTATAATCTTAACAATGTTAGGGTTCATTAAAATAATATTATGAAAAATAGAAAACAATGGCAAACCTATCAATGATGAAAATCAGCTATTATTGACTACAGATAGTCAGATAGTTTCTCTAACTTTGGATTAAATTTTAACACTCTGTATACAAATGTATTATAACAACTATCAATTTTGTAGAGTTGATTTTTTTTTTAAAAAAGGGTCCCCTCAATAATTGCTGCATGCGACAAGTTTCATCTTTCTCACAATATAATAGAAAAACTATGCACTATGCATGCATAAAACATATCTCATAGACAATTCATGATGGTCATGTCACAGCTTTAAGTCTTATAGATTTTATGAATTTAAAATAACTATTTAATGTATAATATAAACTTCTAAAAGAAAAAAAAAATTATTCATTTATAGACATTTTAGAAGAATTAATAGCTCCATCAAGATAAATATTAATAATTGTATTTTTATTAATAATTGAAATTATACATATTTTCCTGAAAGTAAAATTATTATATTAAAAAAAAAAAAAGGAAATTAAATTAAAAGTTTGTCAATAGAATGTGAAAATAATTTCCCACTATATATATATACTCATACATTTGTGGATGTATTTGCATATATGTGTGGATAAATTGTTCATATGCAATTCATCATCATCATCAACCATTATCAATCCACTGCAGGATGAAGGTCTCTCCAAGTTTAATCCATCTTCTCCGATCTTTAGCTTCTGTTCTCCACAACACCCCTGCACATTTTCTTATTTCATCCATCCATCTCACATGTGGTCTCTTTCTGGGTCTTTTACAATCTCTTGGAATCCAGTTTAAAATTTCAATTGTCCATCTATTATCATCTCTTCTAGCAATATGTCCAGCCCAACTCCATTTCAATCTTTTACTTTTTTCAATAAGGTCTGTAACACCTGTTTGTTGTCTTACCCATACATTGCGTTTTCGATCTCTTCTTGTTACTCCCAGCAATTAATTACTACTAAATATTTGAAACAAATTAATATATTATCTAATATGTATTTATTAGAAAACCCACCACAACCCGTGTATGTTTTCACAGACAAAGTCTGTATTAAAATAATATGCTAAATCATTTTTATTCTCAAAAAAGAAGCAATATAAAATAAGTAAATATTCGTACACATTTCAAATATAATTTTATAAAAATAAAATTATTAAAAAAATTGCATTTCAATCAAATGCATAAAACCCAATATAAAATTGTGTTATTTAAACAATTAATATATTAATTGATTTTGCAATTTGATCAGAAATTATTTTTCAATAATTTAATCATGATGACTTGATTTAATTTTTGAATGTTTCTCTTTCACTAATATAGTATTCTTACTATTTTTGAGACATTTTAAATCTAACTTTCAAAGGCTTTAGGTGACATCTGTTTTATTCAAAATTATTAATATTTGTTTGAGATGTTTACAGCAGTTTCACCGGTACATTATTTTTTCCACTTGTTTAAATAAACACCCAGTAAAAAAAGATATTTTATATATGTTAGCTACTTACTTTGTTTTTCGACACATTCTGTAAGGTAGAGGGCCTAAAATTCTCTCCATCATAGCCAAATGTTCCCGATTATCATGAGTCTATATTTAAAACAAAATAAAAATATTAATAAACATATAAATAAAATGTGACTTACTTGTTACTAAAAAAAAAGAAAAAACCCCCAAAAAAATACTTAACCTGAAATAATGTAATACCAAGATAGAGTTCAAATAAAATACAGCCTATACTCCAAACATCACAAGCTTGAGACCATCCTAATTCTATAAATCAATTAAAAAAAAAAAAACAATCAAATTTAATAAAATAAACAAAAAGCACAAATGTTAAAGATGCAAATCAGAAATGCCACTAAGATTCTATATGCATAAACACATAGTAATATAACTAATAATTTTGTACAAATGCTTAATTTATGCATATATATTTGCAGGATAAAATTGTTGAATCAAATTAATAAAATAAAAGGATGATTACATAATCATAAATATATTTAAGAAATTATATAAACTACCTTCAAAAGTTTCTATATTTCCAGAAAAAAAGTATTTAAAAAAGGTCATTTCATCTAAAACAAGTTTTATCTGAAAACATTTGGAATCATGTAAAAATATTAAAATACTGTTTTCATTGCAAAAACCTTTTATTTTTAAAAAACTGATTTTATTGTAAACACACCCATCCATGTTATTATTACGTTGAACTTTAATTTTTTATCTTAATGACAATAAATATTAAAAGGATGTCTACTATCCATTTTCTGTAAAACAGACAATCTGAAACTGTGGCTAAGTAATTGTTAAAAGTTTTTAACTCATCTGTTGTTTTTCATACTCTCAAAACAATGTAGCTAGCTCATAGTTTATTTTTCTTTGATATTAAATTAAAAAAAAAAAAAAACAAAAACATGAGCTTCATTTAAGCACATATATTTTTCTTAGAAGCATAATATCTAAATGTATAAATTATAAAATAAAAAAATCCTTCAAAGTAATGCAACTTTGGATTAATGCTGCATGTCAGAAAATAATATTCATGGTTAAACAATCTGAAAGCTGTAAAGAATTTGGTGTGATAATATATATAACCAATATTAAAACAAAATTGTTAAATGGTTATAAATGTGAATAGATTTTATTAAAAATAGTTTTTTTTAACATAAAAAGTATAAGGTGGGAATGAACTAGTCATATAAATAAATATACTGAAACTGTAAAACAGATACTTTCTAATAATCAAAAAATGATGTAATAAATACAATGTTATGCAATATCAATTTGATTATAGTCTTACCTAAGATTACTTCAGGAGCTCTGTAATGCCTAGTTGAAACTATTGTGCTATGGTGTTCATGATCAAAAGTGGCTGAACCAAAATCTATTAATCTAATGTTAGTATTTTTTATCCGTTTTACATCTTTTTTCTAACAATAACAAAATAAACAAATATGTAAAAAATTGCATTTCCGTGTAAAAATAATCAAAAAACAAACAATCATCTAAATAATTCCAAATTTTAACATATATATAAAAGTTGCATCAGATATATTAAGCGCTTGACAAGAAAAGCTTAATAATAAAAACTTTCAATTTAACATAAGTATGCTTTCAATATATTTGTATTGATATTGTAATCATAGCAATGAATGAGTGAAATTGTGAAGGGTGTGATATAAACATCATGTAAATTGTATTCAAATTATATGTAGTTACGCTTATATGACTCACTTTTTATAGGGCAAAGCAGGATTCTTTTTGTTTATAGCATTATGATTATTGGCAATATGCCGTGCTTCCTTTATCTTACATTTTGCACCATCTTTACAATGCTGGCTGATGTAGGCTCGAATGTATGGTTAAGTTTGCTTTCATACTCTAGAAATATGGATTTGTAGTCGGGATTGTCTTTGATCCTTTTGAAAAGTAATTGGTGTTGAGAAAGTCTTGTTGCTATGCTGGAACGAGATTCTCCAAAGTAAATGACACTGCAGCAGGTTTGTTTACATGAGATCTTGTACACAATTTGTGGAGTTTGTTCAGGGGGAAGTTTATTCTTGGAATTGTTGATCAGGCGGTTTAGAATGGGTGGAGTACAAAGGCTAATTCTGTAAGACTCAAAACAAATTTTATTGATACTTCAAGAAACATAAGGGATAGAAGGCAGAGATAATCAGGGTTTGAGATAACTTGTGGATTTGGATCTTGGTGTGAATTTAAAACTGATTTTGATGTAGAATTTCTTAAGAATATTGATAGGAGACTTGTATTTGTATCCAGACTGACGTAACTCATTAATGTATTTGTGGATGTTAGATTTGCAGTTTGTTTCTAGCTTGTACAAGTTGAAATTTGTGTGTAGGAAAGCTTTCAGGCTCGCATATTTATGCGAGTTAGAAGTTATGAGTTCAGAGTGCATTATACCTCTAATTTGAATTGGTTTAATTATCATTTTGTAATTCAATTGGGTAATATTCCATTGTATATATATAAGCTGAACTTTATTTCTTTTGAATGAGTCTTCATGTTCGAGATTAAGGAGAATTTTTGTGAAAATTCACATTTGATATTATTAATTTGAAATTCAGGAACACGAAGATGTCATCAGCATATAGTATGTATGTCATCCCCAGTGTTTGTTGGAAATGTTTCGGTAGGATACCTGTTTCAATATTACTCAAACAATACTGGAAAGTGGGCAATCCCATTAGCCAGTCATTTTCCATAGTATAATAATGTTCATTGAAAAGGGCAGTTATGTTTTCACTGATCCAGTTTAAGCATTCAATGAGAAAGCTGTATGAATAAAAATAACAAACCAAAGTCCGGAATATATCAAATTCATCAGCAAGTAGAGCAATGACAAAAAATATTAAGACATTCTACACTTAAACTTTCGTTATTTTTATGCTTAAATAAAATAATATCTAACAAAAATTTAAATATCTTGGGAGTAGAAATTTATTCATTAGTTTGTATAAGAAATAATAATTTTCTAGAAACTAATTTTTAAATGTTAAAATATCTTAATTCTTTTTTACTTCCGTTTCCAAATCAGCTTTTTTTTTATTATTATTTCTATCTCTAAATGGTTTCTCTCCACCCATTTCTAAGAAACTTCATCTAAAATGTATAACTAAATAATGAACAAATATAATAGATTTTCTATTTATAAATACTTTGCTAAAGTGCTGTGTCTTAATCAAACATTTTTAAAGATTAATTTAAAATAGTTATATCATCTTAATTAATATTATTGACATTTGATTTAATTCCAGAATACGTAAATGCTTTATTCATGCATACATAAATACATGCTTAATTATTTAAATGACTTTTATACTTATATGTTTTGAAAATTTATTCAAATAATTGTATTCTAAAAGATTTTCATATAGCATATAAAGAAAAAGAAGTTAACTAAGTCAATAATTAATCAAGACTTTGAAAGTTCATTAAAATTTTCACATAATTTTTAATATAGCATAATTCTTAAACTAAGAGTTAAAAATTATAAAATTAATACATCAAATACATAATTTACCTTCTTTGGGTGATAGATAATTTCATGTTCTGATTCAACAAATAAAATATTTTCTGGTTTCAGATCTGTATGTGTCAATTGATGGTCATGGAGAACTTAAAAATAAAAATAATATTACAAACAGAAAACAATAAAAATACAGCACAATTATATTTGTATAATAAAAAATCAGTTTGGAAAAGAAAAGTAAATAATATCTATTTTTAAAAAAAGAGCTTACATTTGACAGAAAAACATAACTGATATGCTATATGACGAACTTGATCTATAGGGTAAGGTTGATAACCATTTTCTTTCTGCAAATATTAAATTAACAGCCATTATTTAGTTACTAATCCAAAAATTAATGTTTTGTTTAAATATTTAAATTTACAATTCTTAGTAATAGAAATTAACATTATCCAAAACAAAAAGTAAAAAAAAAAACGAAGTAAATTCTATTTCTAATTATAAGCTGCAATGCGCATATAAATAAATCCTCCAAATTTACGTTTATTAATTAAATAAAAATAATAATAATTAGATGGCACGTAAGTTCCAATCCAACAATGAAGTAACTAAATATTTCTAGCTATTACAACTCTTAACTACCATGTTTCCCTGAAAATAAGACCCAGTCTTATATTAATTTTTGCTTCAAAAGACAGCTTAGGGCTTATTTCAGATGTTATTTTTTCATGTACAAAAATATATATTTATTCAAATACAAAAACCCACATTTATTCAATATTACCAATTTTAACAGTGTGTAAATAACTTTTACTACTGCTTGAATATATTACATTTATAATTTATAATTATATCACAGAACATTTTCATTATTTACAAGAATATTAAGTTATTTAAGTGTTGTTGAAATTAGTAATATTTAATTCAAAATAATATATAACCATAAAGCTGGCTTGATTAATTTGTGAAGTAAGATTGCCCGTTAGTAACGAGTTCCACCCTTTTTGAATTTATTTAGTCAGATGAAACAGCGCCTCTAGCGGCGACAGTACAGTCTGCAAAACAGGTGAACCAAATAAATAAATGAAAAGAAAAATTGTGTTTGCAAGTTTATTAATATAATTAGTTACGAGTCTGCCATCAAAATAATTTTGAGTAACACTTATTCAAAACCAAAAATCTACATTCATATTTATATATTCATCATGAAATTTTTCTTTTCTTAGGCTAGTTGTAATGTATATATATAAATGTATTTTGAATGTTATATTCATTACTTTATAATTCTACACATCTGGCATGCATTTCAATGAACAAATGAGATCCGTCCAACAGGCTGACAATCTCAACTAGGTCTTATATTTGAGGTAGGACTTATCAACATCCTGAAATATCATGCTAGGGCTTATTTTCTGGTTAGGTCTTATTTTGGGGGAAACAGTAATTTACAGGTGGAAAAAAATTCATCCACATAAAATTACAAAGCTAGAGAATTTATTATATATATAATTATAAATCAAAATAGATTAATATTAAGATCAGATGTCAGTCGTAATGCTGTTATTAGTATAGATTTATGATTAATGATATGGAATTTCTGATACAATTTCATAAAAAAAAAAAATTGTTTCTTCAATATTGACAAACAAAATTATTATTACTTTAAATAAAATGTAACAGCTAACAAATTAAAACAACAACAGAAAAAAAAAACCCTCTTCTAAAAATAATCACAGACAGGCAAAAAATGAAATTATTATTTATTCATTATTAATGAAATCTTGCTGAATAAATAATATTTATTCCTAATGACCAAAATTAAAAACATTTTATGTGAAAATTACTTTTGAGAAATTTATTTTAGACTTATAATAATTCAATGATTCTTTTGCAGTTATTACCAAATGCCACAAAGTGCTAATTCACACTCATCAAATGTTTTTGATGATTGTGAAATGGTTGAACACTTCCATTATTTTGCCAATATTGAAAATAATGTAGTAATGAATTGAGATAGCAGCCTCGTATGGAATATGTTATATTCTAATGGGTGCAATTTACTTTTAATTATGTAATCTTTTTCATTTTTTTTTTTTTTTTAAATTATATATACATATATCATTAAAAGTATGTGATGTGTATTATTTGTGACCTTCAGTCAGGAATATATTTAATACATTTTTGATAAATTACACTAAATATTTTTCTCTTCCTATAATGTAAATTTGTATCTCAAATTTCCTAGATTAAATAGTTGTTTGTTTGTTTTTAATTTTTCTATTTCATCTGCATAAAATGTTACTCAAGCTTCCTTAAGAGAAATTCCTAATTTTATATAACTATCTTTTCACATCAGAACAAAAGATCTGAAATTTAGCATCCGATTGTGAATGTGGAAAATTATCTTTAGCAATAATACAATGCTATAAATGCCATCCTTCCCCCCTTTTTTTTTTCTCGTTTGTACATCTTGATAAATAGGGTTGTCATATACTAACAAGGCAACAAAAGTATGTTTGACAGGAGGAGGAAAAGTCAAATTTTTGTATGATTCATTATTTGTTCAGAGCATTGGAATTGAGTTTGAATCCAGGGATTTTTAACTCTTAAATCTATCACCATACAAGTAATGGAGGATAATAAAAATTAATAACTAAATAGATTACTAAAAAAAATACTGATGCTCATTATCAAGTTATACCAATAAATATCCATACAAAGAAAAGTTTTGATAAATCATTCACTTGACCTAAACATATTTGCCTCATTTTCTTTTGCTTGATTCCTTTAATCCACAGAATATAAATGCTATATTCATGCCACTATTAATATATATTTTAAACATATACAACTTTATTCCAAATAACAAGGATTTTCCTAAGTTCACTGTACATGAAGAATTTCATATAAAAATAAGCAATTGTAATTATGTCCTATATAATTTTTTTTAAACTCATTATCATACAGGTTCTAAATAAACCATAAATATTGAATGTCTAAAGTTTAAATTGAGAAAAGATTATAATTAATAAATATTTAAAGGTTTTACTAAACAAAATATTAGAAAAAAAAAATACACTAACCCATACATAAATATATTATATATACTGTTTATTAATAAGCATAATATTTATATAGTTTTTATTTTTAGTAGTAATTTAAACATTAGTTACAGAAGTCATAATAAAGTCATGCAATCAAAATTATTATCTCATTGAATACTGAATTGTTAAAATATGTTGAGAAAAAGAAATTTAACATAAAATATATTTTTCAGTTTTAGTGCACTTTAAGAGTGTTTTTTTTTTTTTTGTAGCAACTTAGATAAATTAAACTTTAAATTTTTTTTAGTGTCAATATCATTGAGATGCTACATGGTCTAATACATCATTAAAAAAATATCATCTAATTAAATAAAAATTAGAATGAAATACACAAGACACATTTTTAAATTTTGGTGCAGATGATTATGGTATGTGATCAAAGTTTTTTTTAATAATGTATATGAACAAAATGTTTAGCTTTTTCTGTTTAGCATATAAATTATTTACATTTATGATTTCACCTTGAGTAAGTCAGAATTTTCTATTATTGCAAGAATTAAAAAAAAAAAAAATCAATTTTTAGCTAATACCATAATTTTCAATTTCTTTTAATGCATTTTATTATATGTGAGCACAAATATTTTTTAAATTACGTAATGATTATTTTTATTTTTGCCAAAATTATTTACATTTACAAGCCAAAGCATTTGGATAATAGAAATGATTAAATAATATGATTTTCAACTGAATTTAATTTTAGTATAAATTATTACTGGAAAAGATTTTTTTTTTTTTTTTTACTGAAAATATATATTTTTGCATTGAAAAGTATTTGGATTCAAAAATTTTATTTTTGACTTTATGCAATAAAAAATACACAAGCAATTCATATTTTAGCTAATGTACATATAAATGATGAAAGTTTTTTCAAAATTTAATAAATGAAATTTCTAAATGAAAGTAATTAAAAAATATGCAATTTATCAAAGTAGAGAGAACAAAATAATGATAGTAACTTTAGTCAAGCATAGTAATAGGTGATCAAGAAAATATGTATATATATGTATACAAAATGATTTCCAAACGTGTATATATATATGCCTTAATTTTAAACTTACACATATTAAAAATGCTTTATTTTCTTATATATACTCAAATCTAAGTAAGTATATATATGTAAACTTGTTCCTATCTTATTCGGAAAAAAAAAAAAAATACCATCTTTCTTGTGATGCAAACTGATGGCAATGAATTAATTTAAAAACATCATATAATCATTGTACCTTCTGCATTTCAACAGTAAATGGCTTGGCTTGTTATTTTTTTCAATAGATTTTTTGATATATTCTTTGTATATAGTTTTCTTGCTAGTGAACAATCCTTACATTCATAATTACAAATTGAATGTTTTTCCAGGATTTAGTAAATACTTATTACAGATTGTGACTTTAGTGTTTCAAAAGCATTTTTCCCTCCCCCCTTACCATTTTGAGAACTGATAATTTGTTCTTACTGACTATCAGATCAGTATCAGCATATGATTTTTTTCTTACAAAATGAACAATTAATTAGTGGAGTGATGTGCACTATATTTTGTTTCATATTCCTTCGCATTCTTTATACATTGTATATAGTAGCATAATTTGTTTCATCCAACTGAAAGTATACAATACTTTTCAACATGCACATGTTTATACAACCCACATACACTTTTTTATATCTATAATATACATATATAAATTAAGATTATAGCAAAAACAAAAAATAGTAGTTATTGATAATAAATTAAGGTGGTATATTTATGTATTTACTTATTCACATTCATTCAAAAAAAAAAAATAAACATATCCTAAATCTTGATTTTTTTAAAAAAGGAATTGAGTAGTGAAATTCTGACTTCCATTGCAATTAAATATGCCTGGACAATATTATTTTTCTTCAACGACTTTTTTTTATATATATATAAGCGTAATAGCAGTTCTGTTTTAAACAGCTATGCCCGTTCTAATTATTTCAAAGTTTTTAAGACCATACCAATTTTACTAATGTCTTAAATTTTGTATAACTTTTAGAATTATACTTTTAAAAAACATTTTATTAACAAAATATTAAACAACAAATTTGGAAAGAATAATAAACCAAAGACTCATTATTAATCAACACAATCATATGACAATCCAAGATGGAAAAATGATACTGGTGAATTGTAAAATTTATTAAATTTACAAATATTAATTTTTTTTTTTGTTTATTTACATTTTTGGACAGCATACATGGAGAGTATATTGTGGCTTTACTTTATTTTTTATCACACAAACAAAGAGTTTCATATTTCTTTTAGGCTTGACAAAATGGCAAACATTATTAAACTTTGTATTTTGGAGACAAAAGATCATTTTACTTTTCTAATTTCCAAGAGCAATGTAACTGCAAATGGGTGTAATCAGAAATAGCATAATTGAGTACATGATAGACAGTATAAATTTTTAATTTTTTATTATTCTTTCCAATTTTACCATTGAAATACATTTTCTTTTTAAATTAGCAATTGTCAGTTTCAATTTAAATACAGTGAAAACTATATGCATGCACAAGTTACATCATTCGATTCACCTTAATTTTCATTTCTCTACAATAAAAATGATGATTTTTCCAATTAGCACATTAATTTTTTTCTTAACTTTTCTTGCAGATTAATATTTATAGAATAATTTACAGTGGAGAACAAGCATTGTCAATGATTTCTTCAAGTAAGACTCAGTTCTCAGAATTAGTAGTAGATACAGTTCACAAAAAAAAAATAATTAATGAAACATCTTTGTCCATAAGTACAGTAATGGTCTTTGTAAGTACCCCCCCTCCCCCGATAAACCATTATTTGACAGAAAAATATATGAAAAAATCACTTATAATGCTAACCAGTACAGGAAATGTTGCAGGTTGAATAAATTTATGCCAAGAATTAGCACATTTTTGATTGAGATAATAAGCATTTCTTGTACATCATCAGTGTTTTGTTAGATTAGAGGATATCAGATGTTTTCTTTTGTACATTTTAGTGATGATAAAAAAATGCCAGATATTAAAAACATAAATTGGGATAAAATTAGGCCTATTATATATATGCCCACCACATGAATATTTTAAATGCATAGACAGGTGATTTGATAAAGCTATTAGAAAATTTACCAATCAAAATAGCATGAAATAATTTGATAGCCCAAAACCAATAAAGCAAGGTTTCAAATGATGGGTCTATGCAATAGCCATAATGAACACATGTGGCATATAGAATTGTACATAAGTACAATTTCTGATCTTAGCCAATATGTGGTTTCTCAAGCTGTGCGTCTTGGTGGTTTTATAATATTCAAAAACAAAGTGCACTAATGTCTGCCTAAAAAAAAAGGCATGAAAATTTTTTTGACAGTGTGGACAGATAATTGGACATACAATAATAAGTGCTCAGAGGCAGTTTTGTTGCATACCAAATGAAGTTGGAATAAAGCAATGTACTTCTTAAACTACAGGAGTATTCACTGATGTACTAGCTCCATAAATACCATCCTGTGTTGGTAGTTTGACCGTATGACCAGAAGAGAATGAGTCGTGAATAGTTCTAATGGCTAAGTTTTATATGAATTCTTATTTATATATTTATTCTTTTGTTGAATGGTAACAATAATGCATTTAATTATTTGTAAGCAATTATTTTATAATAATCATGATTTTAATTTTTAGATAGATTCTATCTAACAATGAATTGTTTTCCAAAAGGTGAAAGGATAGATAATAAAAATATATTATTATTAATATTCTACATGGCATAAATCTAATTTTTTTTTTCTTCTGTTTAGCCACACATGTATTGTATCTGAGCCATTTATAAACCAGTTGATCTGGAAATGGGAAGGTTTTGGATAGAGATTTTAAATATATTCTCATACTGCACTTATCAATTAAAAGCTTGTTTAAACTATTGGTACACTCTCTGTATTACATTTTTATAATGTATAAAAAATACCAAGCAGTGGAAATTTGAATAAAGCATCAAAAATCACTTATGTTCAACAGCTAAAAAATATCTCTTTCAAACAATATTTTTCCTAGGATCTAAGTCATGTTGGGAAAAGTAAGATAATAATTGTTGCTAATGATATAATATGATAAAAATCAGCTTTGGCCCTTAACTATGGCAAACAAGACATAAATGGTAAAAAGTTTATAAAATTATTTAACAATGATCTTATACTGAAATAGAGAGTTGGAAAAAACTAAATCATGGAATTAGATGTTCACAATGCAAAATTGGATAACTTAACTAATTCATAATCCTCCATTAAAAAAAAAAATACTTGACATTTGATATGAATTAAGTTTATGTATAACTATAAAAAGTTTATGTATAACTATAAAATGTGTTATCTATCAAAAGAAAATATTTAAATAGTTGAGTAGTTACAACCAACAAAAGACGCAAATTTATAAAGTATGTGGTTTCTTATCAATATAAAAGTAATATCTGTTTTTTAAAAAAAATCTAAAACTTTTGATATCACTTATTAAAAAGGAAAAGAAAATGCGAACCAAAAAATTGTAGGAATAAAAAGAGCAAAGTAGTAATAATAATAATATATATATAAATGTGATTTCTATGAAATAGTGATATGGATAAGCGATGGTGCAATGGTGAATATATATTTACATTGTATATAAAAACAAGCAAACAAAAAATTTTCCTTCATTTACAACACAAAAATACAACATGGACAGCAATGACCAAATGTCAAAAAAATGCAATCACCTATTTACAAAAATCCAGTTTTTATGTAAACAATTTTCAGCATATACTAAGTGCAAAAAATTTGAAGAATCCTATGTCCAATATACTGTAATTCATTTCTTGCTTATTTTTGTTTAAAAATATTTTTATATTCTAACAACTAATGATTGTTATATATATTTAAAGAAATATATATTTAAAATTCAACTTATACAAAAAATAATGGAAAGAATTATTTAATTAAGGATATAATTGTCTGCATTCAATTAAAAGCTGGATAACAATCTCATTTATATATTTTATAATATATGCGATCTAACAAAAATTAATGTTGGTTATAAAGTATAGGAGGGGGGAAAAAACAAGCAATAATAAATAAAAATAAGACAACTGAACATAAAAGTAGAAGAACTGAATTCCAAAACAGATTTTTTTTTAAAAAAAAAAGAATTATGCAAAAATTGTTTATTGTTATTGTGCCAGTTTAGTTAATATTATTATTCTTTAGAAAAAAAAAATGTTTCATTTTGCTGTAAGCAATAAAAATACAAATAAAATTAGCAAAAACTATATTATTCTTTAAGTGCTTATCAATATGACTAATACTGATAGGAGAGGTATGTAAGGTTATAGGATTAAATAAGTTCATAAAATGAAAGTAACTGAAACACAATATATGTATAAAAACAAATAAATATAAATAAGCAAAACTAAAGTATGATTTTTATTTATTGATATAGTGGATTGTGTAGATTTATAATTTATATTATAATTATTTTTCCCATTTTCGAATTAAATAAATGCAACAAGATAAATGTAAACAATTGTTTTAAATAGATGTATAGAAGAGATTATAAACTACTACTTATGCTATGTTAATAGCATTTAGACATTTTATTCTAGCGCATTATTATTTTAAAAAATACAATATATCTTATGTAACGGTAAAGATGAGCCGATAGCCGCATAAATCACCACCAGGAGTGACTTCAACCATCACAACTCATTCAAACCCACATACTACCTCATTTTTTTTAGGCTCGGTGATCAGGGAGAGGTAGAGACTCTGAAAACTACTTTATTAACTATATGACTTCCCTGTGGCAAAACAAGACACCCAATGCAATATATATATTGTAACGAGCACAGACGTTCGTTACATTGTTTTTTTTTATATTTATTAAACATGAAAGTAAATCAAAAAGTTCGCATTTAAAAATTTTCTTTAAAAATTAAAAATTGAAATTAAATATCATCTTAAACTCGTATATATTAAATCACACAGATAAAAAAAATTATTAAAATAAAACTGTATTAAAAATAGAAAAGGTATTTTAAAACTAAATTTTAAAAAGATTTGGAGATAAAATTATATCTTTAAATTTATCTTTAAATATATTTTGATTTGGAAAACGGGGTAATTAATCAGAAATGGAAATGATTGTTAATTAGTTAAATGTAAACCAGCCTTGGGCATTTAAATGTAAAAACATCAGTCAGATAGGAAAACAATAGAAACTGTTAGCAAATAAGAAGAAATCCCTATGGAATCGGACCGCAGCGAAAGGACCATCGCATCGGTGACGTAATGTAAATTCAATCCTTCACATTAATATAAAAAGGACAAGTTTGGAAATTATTAATTAGTGAGTTATTATGATTATTACGATGTGACAGATAGATGCTAGTGCGGAGGTGTGGGAGAAGAGATTGAAGGACGCACGTTCAATCCCTTCAGTTTTGCTAGTAAAGAGAGAGAAATGAACTATCGTTTCCTACATTGAGGACCAATTAAACTAAAAAACCTCCGAATGAATAAATAAAACAACGGCTAAATGGATACCAATCTTAGGACGGCGTGGGAATTCACGTTCATGGCAAGCA
The DNA here is from genome assembly GCA_028023455.1 of Epiperipatus broadwayi. Lineage (NCBI taxonomy): Eukaryota > Metazoa > Onychophora > Udeonychophora > Euonychophora > Peripatidae > Epiperipatus > Epiperipatus broadwayi. The sequence continues at coordinate 11,720,624 of JAQFVV010006219.1, read as the reverse complement.
ACGGATAAAGATGAACTTTTTAAACCGTAAGAACTTTATAAATAATGAACATTAAATTAAAATTTTCCATATTTAAATGATTGCAATATTATCCTATCTGACCAACTTAATTTATTAATAATGTTATTTGATGTATTTTTTTATTTATTTATTTAAAATCATTTCCATTTATTTAATTTTGTTCTTTAAGTTTTATTATGATTTCTGTTTTCCGTTAAGTTAAATTATATAAATGTTAAACTTAAGTCGGGCGTGAATGGCTGTATAGATTTGTAAAGTTATATTAGGAGGGTAATCTTAGGTTATTTGTTTCAGTGGTTAAATTGGGTCAATGGATTGGATATATTGGTGTGATTAGTAGATGTAATATTGATTCGCTACGGGCAGAATCGCTTCATACGCCGCACACTTCCGTTTGCCTATGGAAGGAATTATAAGTCGGATACCGCAGTTCCTTTCTATGGAGTTTTTTGTTTTATTGCTCTTCTTTGCAGATAGATGTAATATTCCTATCTCATAAGAGGCAATTTCTTCTTTTAACCTTTTGTGCTGCCGTATTTTATTACATTGAATACATCGATGTATCAGATGAATTGATGCCAGTTTGACTATGAATTTTAGCCTAAGGTTAAATAGGGATAGAATGTTTATTTTCAAAAGCAAATTTATGTGGTCTATTCATACTCGATCCTAAATAAAAATGCATTAAATTTAAGTTGTTTATAGACGCTTGCATGGATTGTTTATTGGTTAACTGTGTTTTGCATTTCCATATTTGATCAAAATATATAGACATTCGATAAATAATGATACCTTACGGTGAGTATCTAAAATGTATTTATTCGGATGTCTTTTAAGTTATTGGTGACAATGCAAGTATCTTATGGTGAATACTATTGGGTTACGTATAAATTTCCCTCCGCAATTGTCAGTAATCAATGATTTTATATTTTGATCGTTTATGTTTACTTTGAAATGTTTTTAACCGTGTAATCTATGTAACCGATCTATAGCAACATATTAAAACAAGCTTTTATAATCCCATCTGTGCGAACTTAATTAAAATGTAAACTTATAATATAATAGAAATTAAAATGTAAATTCAAATCTAAGGTAAAGTTAAAAATAATGTTAAAATGTAAAACTAATACTAAAATAATTTAAAATCTTATATATATGTGCATAAATAAATGTTTGTATGTTAATTACTGGCAGTGGCTTATTTTATTCCTTTTTTTATATATACTCTTAGATTATCTTATTAAATCTCTGCTATTCCACTGAGCTAGTGACATGGGCTAACGACCGGAACCAAAATATTTTAAAAAAAATTTTTTTTTTTTTTGACTTACGTATCTGCCTACTGTATAAATTTTTCTAGGCTCAAATGCCTAGATGGCGCCCTGTAATGCAGTTGACGTTAAGTCGCTTTCTCCGGATCGTTACAATATATAATATAACAATTAGTATTAAAATTACAAACAAATAAACAAAAGAAATGACTACTGCTTAATTAGGTTGCTAGACTTATAAGATCGTGGAATTACATTAATTGGTGATTACAAATGAAAAAGTTTCAAAGTATAGTGGATCTATAAATAAGGGACCTCAGATGGTGAACACATTTTATCTTTGGGGCAGATAATGATAATTAAAATAAGGTAAATTTATTTTAATTCTGGAAAATACAATTAAATAGATAAATGCATAACTCTCATGATCATGACTAATAAAAGCTGAAATATCAAGCTTTAATATACACGAGGGATAAGAAAGGCAGTATTGAGTTGCTTAAGTAATAAATAAATCCAATGACGATGTAGACTGGAATATGCTCGCCTCCGCGAGTTCATATCCATGTCTGATTAATCAGGCAACGATAGGAATATATTTGCATTTTGCAAAGTTGAATGGGTCTTGGGATGAACGTCTTCATATAACCCTTAATAACTCCCATTACAGGCAGGAACGATCCACTGCATTGTTAACAAGAAATAAGAGTCTGAAAAATGAAAGGAAAGTCTCCGCATTTGCGTGGAACTTATTTAGAATGAACCAGTCAATCAAATTTTCATAAGCAGAGATAAACGCCTGCTGAAAAAACATAGTAAAATAATGAAGAAATTAGACAACCCAGTAACGCTATATTTATATACAATAATAAATATTTGGACTTAACTTTAAACCTATATAAAGAAGCTTAAATGATCATGTCATAAGATTACAATATGCGAATATATATTATATAGGTTAATCAAGGCCTACGCAGTTATTATGCATTAAAAAAAAAAAATTATAAAACAAATTAATCCCTGCTTAATTAAAGATTTGCCCCCACAGGTTTTACAGATATAAGGCGTGCAATGATAATATTAAATTTGAATTAAAAGTTTTAGAAAATAAACTATTATATCGTACAGTATACATATATATTTGTTCCATTTTAAAACAGAAAACAAGTTTAAACTTTTAAATTCATAAGATGAAATTTTATTTCAAAAGTAAAAGTTGTTTATAAATCAAATGTGCAGTACACAAAATTCATAAGATGAAATTTTATTTCAAAAGTAAAAGTTGTTTATAAATCAAATGTGCAGTACACATATATACTTGTTTCTTCTAAAAAAAAAAAATAAAGTTTTAACTTTTATTTTATTAAACAAGTTTTATAAGAATTGTATATGAACTATTCTAATTGCTTAATGGCTCAGATTACTTATTGCAGTGTTCTAATTACTCATAGGGTGACTCAATTTAACAACTTTAAAACTTTACAATAAAATTCTTCCAAAAGTGTACAGTAACTAAACTCTACAAGAAGTGTCTTCTTTCTGAAGTTTACAGTAATAATTCCCTTTCTTCTTTTTATCCTATATATATATATCTCAAAAACAAAAGCCATTCAGATCTTTTCAAATTAATTAAAATTTAGGAAAAATTCTTTTCTTTATTATCTAAAAGAATCTTAATGCAATTTCATTTTGAAATGTACTAATTGCATTTCTTAATTAAATTCCTAATGTCTTTGATTTTTATCTGATTCTACATGTTTTGATACCTTTTCCTAAATAATTATAAAATTAGAATTTAATTCATACATTAAATTTTTTTAATACTTTCTACTTAATAGCAAAATATATACATGAAACACACATATATATATATATATGACTGCTTCACTTAATACCCATCATCTATCATAAAATCATTAAGTTTATCATTCCTATATATAATATTCAAATATAAGTCAAGCGTTGTTAGCCGAGAGATCATCGCAGCCACCGTGCAAGCAAGTAGTTGGTTGCAGACGGTTGGGGGTTTGCCTCCGGCCAATGCTATGACATATGAAAAAATATAAGTATATTGTCTATACTAAACTTAATGTAATTAGAAGGTATTTGAACCCAGGATTTCAAGCTCCCTATCACTACACACTCCATCTTATACAACTGATACACATGACCACATATATGTGAAAAGATAAATAATCTCCAGTATACATATTTTGTACTGAACCAGAACTCATTAGTTGTCCAGATCATCTCCCACACATATATACAATCAGTGCTTCAGTTTATATTAAGATAGCAAATCTTAACTTCAAAGGGTAAGCTTTAATCTTCTCCACCCTCCATAAATTTGATAGTGGAATACTCAAAGCACTTCTTGATGCCAATATTATCAAGGTTCTATATGCGAGGGGTCAGAGTGACTTGCGGTCAACATGGGTATGACAATAATATTGCCATCAGTAAGGGCTTTGAATGTTCCACCATCAGATTTTTAATGACATAAATGGTTGAAGAGTTGAAGGAGGGAGAAGATTGTAGCTTGTCCATTAAAGTTTGAAAATTTGCTATCTTAATATAAACTAAAGCACTGATTGTATATATGGTAATCTCGACCAACTGATGAATGCTGGTTCAGCACGATATACAACTATGGGAGATCATTTATCTTTTTCACATATTATAAGATGGAGTATTGAAAATCTGGGTTCAAGTCCCACCTAATTACATTTTTATATATATAACAAATATTAAAAACTAAAATGCTAGAATAAATATGCAGTGGTAAATTACCATCAATGATGAACGAATATCATTCGTTGCTAGACTAATTACTCAAATTACTTTCAGCAGTGAAAATGGATGTGTGTGTATGTATATGAATCTTAAAATAGTAAAAGTTCAGTAGCAAAGGTTATAAATTCCAAGGCACAATGTATTATTTCAAGCCAAGGGATTTTATTACATTGAGATATAACCAACATACATTTTGATCAATAAAAGTTTAAATAATTATGTAAAAATAAAATTGATTACTTTTATAGAAGAAATACTTACAAGGAAATCAAATACACTTTGTCCTAACATCTCAAAGCCTATACACATATGACCATGATAATCAAACCAGTCTAACATCTGGACACATAAGCTAAAAAAAAAAAATGTTTTATTTTTAAAAATATATATATGAGAAAAAGAAATATGACTAAGGTGAAAAAGAAAATATAAATTACACACTTAAGAAAAAACTGTAATAAAAATAAAATTTATTTTCAAATGCAAAAAAAAAAAAAACATACAAATAAAATACAATTTTCTAATTTATTAATGTGTAAATAATAATAATAAAACTCAAGATACAGTGCCCAATGGTAAGAATTCTGTTAAGTAATAGTAATAACTGCTATGTACAGACCACATATTCCAAATCAATCCGAATGTTTGAAATAAATATATAATCCATTTAAAAATTAGGATAACTCCTAATAAGAAATCTTGCCATTTTTTAAAAATTAATTACTAATGTTTAGTAAAACTTATTCACCCATATAGGCATTACATTTTTATTGCTATTTTTAAAATTATTTTTAACAAAGATTCAAATAATAAGAATTTTAAAAAGGTTGTTTTTTTTTTCTTTCAGGGAAACAATGACAAAAATAAGTTTTCTCATCAATACAAAAATGAAAATAATCTCACACATATGAATGCCAGAATATTTTCTTTAAATATAACATGAAAAATATAATTAACCAAACATTTGAAATGTTCCTGACTATCAAAAACAAAAAAAATACAGAAGATTTCACAAGTATACATTAGAATAAATTTATATAATATTTATTGGTATAATATATCTACTACAAAATATTGTTTCCTATATGATGCAAAGACATATTTATTTTAGAAAAGATCATATATTAAAATTTTTAATCAGTTTTTTCTTAGCCAACTTTTGCTGAGAATAATTTTTGTGTGTGTATGTAAATATAATGATATTAAAATATCTAATGAAATAAAATGAAAAATTATTCCAACAAAGTTACAGATTGAACCTAAGAATTCAGTTACAACTATCTAAAACTATGGAATAATACAACTACGGATAATACAGAAAGATGGTATTATTATGAAATTAAAAGTAATGAAAATGGTGTAATGTTTTATATTCAAAAAGAATTTTAATGTATCATCCCAATAAGTGGTTAGGCTTCAAAATGCCCAAGAAATCATATCTGCTGGTTATTCAGCCAAGGAAATCAAGTAATCATTATGATACAGTAGAAAAATATATAAAATATTAGGAAAGGTCATTGCAAAAAAAAACTATTAATGATATTTGGATAGGATTGCTTTAATAGATGGGGGGGGGTACATTTTGTAGAAGTCTATGGCCTGCAGGTAAAAATTGAGAAGGAAAAAACTGCAAAAATTTTTATAGAGAAAATGGTATAGTATTCATCAATAATAAAGAGATTTAGCAATCAGTAAACAGACCACTGATTAATACAAAGTTGGAATAATAAGTCTGCAAAAGATATAAGGATGTATAAGTTGAAGATAGATTTTGCCTCTTTAAAAATCATTATTAAAAAAAAAAAAAAGTATTAAGGGCTAAATTTGCAATGAAAAGCAATTTTAAAGATAAAATATTTTTCAAATCAGGTATTAAATGTAATCAAGATATATTATTTTCTGGATCTATGTGGATATAAAAAAATTTGATAGTAATACTATTTGGATAACAATGAACAAAATATAATGATTGAAAAAACTACAGTAAAAAAAAAGATAATCTATAAGAAACAATGAACATTATCATCACAACAACTAATGTTCCTTTGAGCAGATTGAAATGCTAACAGATTATAAGCCATTCTGAAGATATTAGTTAGATTATGTTATTCATTCAAAATGTTTAGAAATTTTAAAAATATTGTTAAAAATCTAAGTTTATACCTGAAACTAAGGTAGATTTGGATCTCAATTTGATAAAGATAGAAATAAAATTGGTGAAAAATTTTGATTTAAAATACAAGATAATAAATCAAATGATAATAAAACTTCAAATTAAAAATGGCAATTATTAAAGAAAAATTTAAAAGAAGCTGCAGTAAACCAAGAGGTTATGAAAAATGTAGTTAGAAATGAGACAATAAATAAATGATAGAAAAATACCAATCCCAACAGTGTAGAATTATGTATTAAAAGGACTTAACAATAAAGTGAGATATCAAACAGATAAAACTTTTAGATAGTTGTTAGATGTGATACAGAAATAAACAAATTACAATGAAATAATATTTAATATAATGGAATAAAATCGTTTGGATAGAAAAAAGACCGAACAAATGAAACAGAGTCACACAATAACAAAAATTGACAAAAGCTTTATGAAATATAAAACTGAGAAACCATAAAGATAAAGAATTGACAAGAATCTAATTAAATTATTATAAGTTATAAAAAAAATATTGGGCAATATTTGCAAATATGTTTAATTCATGACTCACGAGAGTGATCAATAGAATTTTTAATTGTTCAAACACATTAGTGTATAAAAAACAGTTTACTTAATAAATAGATAAAAGATGCAATTTGTGGGGAAAATACATACACAGAAAAATGAGAAGCTGTATGAAAAAAATATTTGATAAGTGAATTTGTTCACTTTGTTTAGACATACTAAAAGAAAAAAGATGCTTGAAAAAATTATACTTGAATATTTTTTGGAAATTAATTTGACTGTTTCACTTAATATACAATTAAGTAAGTGTAAAATGCATGTTTAATTTCAAAAAGAATATATAAACATTAAGAATATAACAGTTAGTATGTAAGATATATGTTGATAGTTGCAGATGAGAAATAATTGAATTAGAAAGTTGTAGAGCAAGTTATTTCTTTTAAATATTTAAAAGTTAAATAAATGATGATGAAAGCATTAATAATAATAAAAAAGGATTTTATTTTGTGCATCAATAAAATTTTATTTACAAGTTTTCTTTGTAATATAGTACTGTAATGAGCAATAACATGTACAATTAAAAAAAGAGAAAAATAAGATTGGAATAGTTAATGGATATGAGAAGGATATAAAGAATTCATTGGAAAGGTGATATTAGTAATGTTTAAAAGTGTGCACTGGTGGAAAATATATATTGTAACAAAATCTCTCTTTTTCCTTCTCTTAAGACCTTATATACTTATATTTATCCGTATATGCATGCACCTATATACATATCACTTTGCGAGGCGAACGTATTATTCTATTTTATTCATCAAAATAATGTAGCAGTTTCCCAACGCGTATTTATGGATATCACTAGGATTCCAAGCACCAATCTTATGTTAAATAAGAATTACACAAAGGGAGAGACTACTAATAAACAACTACGGTCTTTAATAAAATGTGAGAGGTTTAACCCTCAGCTAGCTCAGGGCAGGTGGCGTTATGGCCGGGAGTAGATGCGAATGGGAACAAGCATTGTTTCTTTTTTTAACAATAGAAAAAAAAAAATACAACAATTCAATAACAGATTTCTACACATGATTTCATTATCACCAATATTTATTAAGAGTTACGCTAAACATCAAGTATCAGTACAAAAACATAAAAAAGAATAATTTAATTTTAACCTGTTAACATATAAAACTAAAGCTCTTGACATTTTGATTAATAATATACACTATAATATACACATATACGTACATACTTTCAAATACATTTATTATTCACAAATGGTTTGAAAGTTCAGACAAACAGAAAGAGATCTCCCACTATTTTTTTATTTATTTCTTCTAGACTTAGTTGAAGACAATTCATTTCATACAAGTGTTTCCTCAATCACTAATAGCTATAATGGGTTTACACAATTTAAACAAAACAATCTCCTTATAAAATTTCTTATGGAGTTCTTCTATGTAAATCTATAGAATCGGCAACCAATTTCTTTTCCTTTTTATTTTATTCATTTATTTTTTTAAAACAATAACTCAATATGCAAAGTTTATACTACCTGCACATCCCCGGGGAGTTCGTGGAATAATATTGTATAGTTCAAATCAGCACAGGCGACCATATAATCCAAGGATCCCCAACTTTTTTGCACTTAAGAGCACATTCTATAATACCTGGTTGGGCACCATTTATTTTTTTCAACCAGATGGCGGCACCATTTATTTTTTCAATGTAAATTTATAGTTGGATATTGTTAATAATACACATAATGTACAAAAAATATTTATTTCAAAAATAAAATTTTTAACATATAATTAATGTTTATATTTTTACGCTGTAAAAGTATAGTATGCCCTACAATTTGATTACAATATAATACAATAACATACAAGAAATTTTAAAAATTAAATTTATTTGTATCAGATAATTTTTTTATCATGTTCAGATAGTGGTGGGCACACATAAAATGGTGGTGCCCGCGGGCATAGGGTTGGGGACCACCCCTGATATAATCCGTCGAGGTTTTTCTTTATTCTATCTAGGGTCTCAATTTTTAAAAATCGTTGCTTTACGGTTCTGATCTTGGCGATTGCTTCAAATCCAGAGAGGCTTTCATTATTGAATATAGCAGTATACAGAATATTGGAGGTGGGGTTTGAGCACAATACATTAGGCTTTTACCCCAACATTTCCATTTCTTTCGCCATTAAAATTAACAAAATTATAAAATTAACTTTGCTGCACTAATCCCGCTATGTCAGGGGTCCCCAACCTTTTTGCACTTACGAGCACATTCTATAATACTGGCCAGGTGGCGGGCACCATTTAGTTTTTTCAACCAGATGGCGGGCATTTTTTTTTTCAATGTAAATTTATAGTTGGGTATTGTTAATAATACACATAATATACAAAAAAATATTTATTTCAAAAATAAAATTTTAACATATAATTAACGTTTATATTTTTACGCTGTAAAAGTAAAATATGCCCTAAAATTTGATTACAATATAATACAATAATTTATAAGAAATTTTAAAAATTAAATTTATTTGTATCAGATAAATATTTTTTTATTGTGTTCAGATGGTCTGCGGGCGCAATGGTGCCCGCGGGCATAGGGTTGGAGACCCCTGCGCTATGTTGATCGTCAATTTCTGCAGGGACAAAAGAGAGAGCATTCTGGGTTCTTTCCTTTTATAGCCCCCTTCATTTGTTCTAGAAGCTTCACTTGTTTCCATTTCCTGTCTCTGATTTCTGCACAACCAGATTTTGATCAAGGTGTGAAGGCTTTTAGCACCTTCGGCCTTTCTTGTTTTAAAATCCATTTCTTCTAGAAATTTCTAGGCTTTTAGAACATAATTGAAAGAAAACCTCATTTCCTCCCTCTACAACAATCAAACCCATTCATACGTAAATCTATCTCATGCCCATAATATTTTTTCGAATTGACAGAGCATTCCCCCCCCTCTAAGCTATATACATATTTTGTATAACCACCACCGCGTAATATAATAATTAATCTATATACCTTGATTATCTACATATAATGGCCACCACCTATCATGCTGGTTGTGACCGGGTTTGAACCATTCTGTCACAGTATATTTATGAACACAGCATTCTAACATCATTTACTTAATAAAATCTTTAAACCTTAAATCATTAAAAATGAAATCCATAATTCCTGTCAAAATAGGATTAGTAATAAGATGTAAAGAGATAAAGGGGAAAAAATTATAGAGGAGTTGCGATATCTGCTATATTTTGGTCCAAACATACTTGGCAGATATAATATGAAGTAGATAATAATGTGCTTCGTTTATAAGATTTAATTATAACACATGTTATTTACTATACTATACTGTAAATGTAGTTAAAACACACACACAGTATGCATGTATAAATTTTGATTTTAGTACTTTTTTTTTTTTTTCCAATAATAAATTGAGATGACATTATTGTGCTGTTACTGTATCTTATGTTCTTTTTATATAAATAAAATAGATAACAGTGTCAGATCATTGGATTTACATTCTGAAACCATTGATATATCAAAACTATCTAATTTCAGTGTGCTGAGTGTTTTATGACTTAATAAAAAATGATCTTTTAATTTACCCTTTTCTCGAATGCAAGATAAAAATGCTATTCACTTTTTCATTATTTCTTTACTAGATAAT